>APFE030996230.1:399379-412470 GCA_000404065.3 Pinus taeda | reverse complement strand
CATGTTGGCGAAGATAGTTTTCAAATTCATTTGAAGTGTATTCCTTTCCATTATCAGTGTGAATAGAGCCAATATGAGATTGTGCATCATTTTCAATCCATGTATGAAAGTTCTTGAATGTTTGAAAAGCATCAGATTTGTTCTTCAATAAATAAACCCAACACATTCTGGTGTAGTCATCAATAAATGTCATCATATATTTATTTCCATTTGTAGAGGGAACAGGCATTGGACCACATAAATATGAAGGAATGAGTTCAAGTTTTCTATGTGCTCTGGGATGTGAATCATGAAAAGATTGTTTCCTATGCTTTCCTAGAATGCAAGCATCACATTTCTTAAGTTTCCTAGGAATTGTAGGCAAACCAGTAACACCATTTTTTTTAACAAGCGGAGGTTGTCATAGTTCAAGTATACAAATCTAGCATTCCATAAAAAACTTGATGGAAATGTACTTTCATCATAATGAGAATTGTATGACAAATTTTGTGCACGAGTAGAGGTACCCTGCAGCCTGAGAAGCCTTTCTTCTTCTATCCCCGTCATGACAAGTGAGTGGTCTGATGCTTTTCTCACCTCAACCTTGCCATCAAATATGTGAATGGAGTGTCCTTGTTGGTGTATGTGGACCAAGGACAACAAGTTTCTCCTTAGTTATGGGAGATATAAAACATGATGCAAAAGAAAGTCTAGAAGACAAGACGGTTTAAGCCTGATTGTGCCAAGCCCTGATGGCTTGAGTTTTGATTTGTCTGCAAAGTATACTGCTCCATCAACACTGTCAGTAAATTTTTCAAAAAAATCTCTTCTAAAAGTCATGTGGCAAGTTGCTCCTGAATCAAGCAACCAATCATTTTTCCAAGAAGCAAGTGAAGCATTACATAAGTCTTCATTTACTCCAATATTACAGTGTGCCACAACATAGTGAGTAGATTCAAGTGCTTTACCTTTCTCTTTGTCATTAATTTTACCTTTGGGTTGGTTTCTTTCCAGCTCAATTCTGTCCCAAGGCAACTTGCATGTGGATGCATCATGTGATCCATCTCTTTTGCAACGTATGCAATGCAAATCTGACTTTTCTCCTTGAGAGTGTCTGCCCCCTGCCTCTGAAATTTCTTCCTCTTCCTCTTCGACCACCTCTTCCTCTAGAAGAATCTTGAGCAAGATTCTTCTCTCTATGTGCAAGACACACAGCCTCTTCAGAAGACTGAGGAGCTGTCTTCTTCGCAAAAGCTTTCTCTCTTTCAGCATATTCTTTTACAAGGGAGTCAAAGGTAATATCTTTGAGGTTTCCATTTTCTTGCAATGACTCAAGATAATTTGAGTAAGTGGGATAAACTGCCTATAGAAAAGCTATTAGAGGAATGTCCAGTTCAAAATTAGTGACTTTGATATCATGCATAATAGATTTTACTTTTGATGCAAGAGCAAGAGGATCATCATTTTGTAATTCAAGGCTGAACAATTTAATCATGAGTTGAACAACTTCAAGTGCAGAGTGTGAGTCATAGAGTTCCTTTAGTTTTTATAAGGCTTCAAAAGCATTTGAAAATGGAGAAATATGGCGACTCTCCTCTTCATTTACTGATGCTGCAATCAATGCATAAGCCTTGCTATTCTTATTTTCCCAAATGGTGAATTCCTTGTCCGAGGTAGGCTGTTATGGTTCTTTGTCTCCGTCTCCAACACACACTCCTTTCCACAACTCATTAAAAATGAGAGTGTGTTTGATTTTCCGAGACCACTCAGGATAATTTTCCTTCCCGTTGAGGACCACTCCCACAATAGATATTAATGAGTGCATTTTAAAAAACTGTGAACTGTAAAAAAAATATACTTATGCTACCAATGTATAAAATTGTATTTTTGGTGGAGAAAAAATATAGTTCTGGTGTTAAAAAAAAAAAAAAAAACAATTGCACTCTGATATATAGGACAGAGGGGAAAACACAGAGCTTTAGAGAACCACGAAACCTCGAGCTAGAAAACTCCTGCAATGTACCAAATCGATGAAAAGCAACCAATCTGAATGCAAAGAAAGGCAAAAAACCAGTCAGGATGCTAGTTATATGCGAGAGGTTATATCACTGTGGAAGGTTATGGCATAAAATTGGGAGCGAATAAGCATGATGCTGCGCGGATATGCATGATGTCGAGGGGATATGGAGGGCAACAGTGCGTATGAGAGCAGATAGGCATGATGCCGAGGGGATATGGAGGGAAACAATGTATATGGGAGTGGATAGGTGTAATGCTGAGGGGATATAGAGGGAAACAGTGCATAGGAGAGCAGAAGTATGGGCAACGTTGAATGTTGAATGACTGCTACACTGTGTGAATGTTGCTGGGGAAGGGAGTGAGCAACGTATGGAGCGTGCTGCAAACAAGCGTACTTGGGAGCGTGCTGCAAACAAGCGTATTTGGGAGTGTGCTGCAAACAAGCTGTAATGGAACATTGCTACCAGGTGAGAAATAGCGAAAAGCTATTACCAGGTGAGAAATAGTGAAACACTATGTATGGGAATGCAACAGTCCAGTTTTGAACGCCCGGAGAATAGCAACACAATCCAGTCTTGAACGCTTTTCGAAATAATTGGAGCAACATTAACTTATGCGATATCACCAAATATGCACTTATCGCACCATAGTACTATGTCAGGGATGTCAGTTCTAGAATATGGACAGAACATAGGCAGAATAGGCAAATAGGTAGAAAGGGAGTTACAAGGGTAGGAATACTAAAAATAGAGCTGGCTCTGATACTATGTCAAGTTAGGAGGTAACTCCTCAAAAATGAGATTGTATTATTCATTTAGGCTGTTCATTATTATATACAAGAGGGAGTGACTGTTGAGTTTCATCTCCCGATGATTCTCCATTTTCTCTATTATTTATTTACACTATTTGCAGTTGTTCACCCAATACCTATGATTAGGTGTTAATAAGAACCAAAACTTCCTTGAGAAGTCATCAATAAAAATGACAAAATATTTGTGTCTGGCAATGGAGGCTATCGATAAAGGTCCACAAACATCATAGTGGATCATTTCCAAGACTACATGTGCTTTGTTGTCCCGATCATGGAATGTTGATTTTCTGTACTTCCCCAAAGTACATTTTTTGCATACATCCTACCGCTCAAGTGCTCCTTTAGGTAGGCTAATTGTTATTTGTTGCATAATCTTCGAGGTGCCATGATGCGAATGACCAAGTCTTTTATGCCAAAGTTCACTGACATCACAACTCTGCACTTTCTTCGCCTTAGTGCTTAATGAAACATAATCTTCCACATCTAGCTTATATAGGTTCTTCACACAAACCTTGATCTGCTTTAGCTTTCCCATGGTTATGTGTCTTATGAATGATTTCCCTTTTCTAAAGATCACATCATAACCACGGTCTTCCAAAACTGCAACAAAGATGAGATTCTTCTTTAGGCCTAAAACAATCATGACATCCTTGAATTTGAGAGGGGAACCTGACTCCCTCTGAAAGGTGATTGTACCAATCTCGGTCACACTGTACCTTCCGTTTTCCCCCAACTTGATGTGCACGTGGAGATCTTTCTTCTCCAGGTCATTGAAACAGTCTCTACACCCTGTCATGTGGAATGAGGCACCAGATTCTAAGTACCACATGCTCCCCATCACTATCCTGGCCATGCATGCGATAAGGGCAAAGTCAATTTCAAATTGTGAAGCTAAAGCTTCACTTGCTTCTCCTATTGAGGTATTCTTGTTTGAATTTTTTTTGTGGACACTTCATGGCATAGTGCCCGAATTCATGAAGATTGAAGCATTTAATTTTGGACAAATATTTTTTCTTGCCCCCTTGGCTGGATTTTGGTTTGATTTTAATTTTCTACCCTTTCCCTTATTTCCCTTTCTAAGCAATGCAAAGTTTTCTTCATCCTCTCCCTTGGATAAAGTTCCATCTCTGGTATTCTGACTTATTTCCTCCTATACCAAATCAGATCATAAGCGTTCCCAATTCAACAGTTTCTCCCTCCCATTCACAAAATCTTGGTAGCTATGCCAACTCTTGGGAAGGCCTAGAAGGGCTAGGCTTACCAAGTCATCATCTGGAACAGTAACACCAACTCCTACAAGCTCATCATGAACTTGTGTGAACTTGCTCAGATACTGCAGAATAGTGTCATTCTTCTACATCTTTATATTTCAAAGTTTATCCTTGAGCGCCAGTTTCCTATGGTCACTGCTATTCTGGAACAGATATGTCAGTGCCTGCCACATTGCATAAGGAGTTTCTTTCCCATGGAGATTGGTCACATTGTGGTCTCCCACTCCCTCCAATATTATTCTCCTCGCCTTGGATACATATTTCTTCCTTTGGGCTAGGTTTTATGCATCCGATTCCATTGGTTTTGCAACGTCTCTCTTGATATATTCTATCAAGCCATTGTCATCAAGTACTGTTTCCATGCGATCCTTCAATGCAATGAAATTAGAGTTGCCTTCCAAAGTATACTCTAGTCTTAGCCCATTGGTGGTCATCTTCCCAACACTAAAGAGATCCCACTACACTGAAATGAAAATTCGATCCTCCTGAGAAACAACTTTGAAATTCTTGCTCTAATGTGAATCCTGCTCCGATACCATGTATAAATTATGGTGTAGATTTTCAATTGCTCATGAAATTTTAATCAAAATGGAAGGACACTAACCTACTCTACTGCTATGTAGAATTCAATTCACAATTTATAACATCAATCACAAACATGTAATGAGAAATAATACACATGCACACAATATTTTTCCACGGGAGAGAAATCTGCTAAAAACCCCTATGCCCGCTTGCATTAATCTGATGAATATAGATGTATTACAATTGCTTTGCTCACTAAGAAGCTTTCACCCAAAATTACTCAATTTATGCCTCTGCTTGAAACCATATTTCCTTGCACAATTACTTGAGAAATTAGGCCCCTATTATTTAGGAAATTCCTCAAATTGATTGTGCAATTCCCAAGGTTGATCATCTGACTGCTTGTAACACCTGTACACTCAAGACTAGACTACGACTGATGTTACACTGCCTTGGAATCTCCACCAAATCTAGGGAACTTGAATTCTCTCCATGCACTAGATATTTTGGGTTGATTGATCAGCTAACTGGATGATAAATGAGTTAGATTAAAGTCTCACTACACAACTGACCTTCCACTAGTTCCTCCAATAGTTGGAACTAGTTTAACTGAAAACAACTTGAAATAACTGACCTTGATTCCTACAAATTAGAAATCACACATGCTTAACTGAACTCTATCTCCTTCGACTCAAATTTAATTAGTAAACTAAGTGACATAATCCATGTCACACAAGTTAACTACATAAGTGTTGTCTTTTGATGTGGAATTTCGAATTTTCCCAATTTAATTAAGGCAAAATCAAATTGAGAGTTACTTATTGCATTTTTCAACATGGCATTCAAAACAAATTTATTTGTTTCCTGTCTTCAAAAACATACTTCGCATTCATAAATCTATATCTCTTGTTGTCGAAAAAGTAAACTAATAGTAGCAACAATTGGGCTTCTCAACATAATCAGAAAAGCCAAGAAGAAGGAGAAAGAGACACAAATTCTCATGGTGTAAGACTACTATCATAATACGAATCAATGGCGAGTACACAAGTAATATCAATCCTACTCTTGGATTCAACATTAAAACAATTGAATATAAGAGCTACCGACTCAATATTTGGGATGTTGGTGGGCCAAAAAAAAACAATGCGATTATATTGGAGGAATTATTTCAAGCAAATAGATAGCTCAAATCTTCGACGGTTAGATGATTGCAAAGAGGAGCTCCATAATTTGTTGAAGGAAGAGTATTGGTGAATCATCCATTACACACGATATATTGACATTCATTAGGGAATATATGGCAATGTGTAGGCACTCAAGACTGATTTGTCTCATGTCAATGATACTTTTGACAAGGATATGCTGTAGACAAACGACTAGACCACAAAATCTAATTGATTTAAAAAAAAAGACATGATTACCATCGAACATTTTATTTGGAAAACATAAAAAAGGATAAGATCACTTCGATATATTTAACTTGCAGAGATCGAAGTTGTAACAACATTCATGGCTGCAACAACTAGTCTACTCAATGTTGTACATATTATCACTTATTCTACATGTTCTTTAGATGGGATACCCATGGCTCCAGGAGTGTCCATAATACAACATGACCACTGTTCTACTAGTTAGCCACACAATTCTTAAGGCCCAGAAGGATCAACAAGGTTTTGTTACCATTCGCTAATGGCTCTTGCATGACTAAATGGTTTCTAAGGACCAAATTCTAGAATGAGCATAAGGAAAATTCATGTTTTGTGGAAAACTTAGTATATTGACTAGGTTAAATCACAATTATGGTCATTGCATAGCCATGGTACGAAGACCAAAGTGCAAGAATTTCTTTAGAATGCAATTAATAAATGATATACCAAATATTTTCTAGAGTTCATTAATCACAAAAATCCATGATTAGTTCTAGCCAATATTTTCTCTTGTGGAGTTAGCCATATCTCAAATCTAATTAATGAGACATTGAGAATGGATTAGGAAATGATGCAATAAAAGTGGAAATGGTTGGAACTAACACTGAAAAATCTTTGCAACATAGTAAGAGAAGGGGGACTATTCATCTGCTAATGTTTCAATTAAGGAGAAGAAAGCTAGAGCATATTGAGAAAGTATGGTAGTATGTGTTTCATGAACCAAATTTTCAGAGAACGTTAAAGGATGATAGTGCTAGAGAAATTATTTTATGTCGATTATAGTGCTAGTACAATTACCTTATGCAGACCTGTGGCACATTATGCCAAGACAATTGATGAGTGGAATGTTACATGAATAAAGAGCATTACATAGTTAAGGGTAGCTACATAGATAATCCAATTCAAATGTGTAACATACCTGAGCAAGTGTAACAAATGTGAGGAGCATTAAATTAACTTATGCAACTATGCCAAGTGTTGGACACTTAATTTTCTAAGGGTCATGATGTGGAAATTGAACAGTCAAAAGGAGTCCAAGAGACCCTGGAAGATGAATCCAAGAGTCACACAAATGTATTATAAATGTATACCATGTGAATAATAAATGCATTCAATGCTTATCTTTCATATCCTGTATTCACCATGGTTATGTTTAACATGGTTTTAGAGCCAAGTTAATTCCTGCCCTTCTCATTAACCACTCTGCTTGTCAAAAATCTATGCCTTTGCCAAAGTCTGGATACGACTATTCTCGGTACTCAATGGTTGTACAATTTTTAATTGCGCTTTATTGGATAGTTCTATCATAACATTCTATGTTGTCTTTCCATTGCTCGGTGTTTCATAAATGCCTCTAAGATCTGAGCCATTCCTCCTCCTGCGCCTTTTTTTGCTGAGTAGTTTTCTTGTGCCCTAGACATGCATGTTAGATATGCTTAATGTTATAATATTCTTATGCTTTATTCGATGTCTAGCCTATGCGTTTGAGTTTTCACTAGCATTTGTTCCATTCCCTAGTATGTTCAATTTTTGAAAGAGTTTGGAGTACATTGTATTGTTACATAGAATCGACTCCCTTGATTTACGAATCAAGTTCTCGTTGTTTCTGTGCCCACTCTACCATTCTGGGCATGCTTTTCACCAATCAACGCTCAATGCATCGTAAAAAACAATGTAAACTTTGAAATGGGAACTATAAACTCAAAAATGGAACTCTAGCCAAAAAACTCCCAAAAAACATGAAAAACAGTGCTAAAAACGAAAATTGTGTATACTAGAACGATTTTTTTTTAGGGTTAATTTTCAACATATTTAAAAAATGGCAGTAAAACCAATTTTTTTTGTGCAAAAAACAATTGTTTTTGAGGAAAAAAACACACTAATGTTTTTGGTAGAGTAACATTTTTATTTTTAAGGTATAATTTCAACATTTTTTAGTAATGATGATAAAAATAAAACAATGGGATCCAAAACACATTAAAATTCCATTAGTTTTCATCCATGTTGTTAAACATATAATAACATGACACTAAAGATCACTAAAATTCTAATTGTTTTCAACCATAACATTAAAGATAAAAAAAAAAATTGGAAAATTTTCAACCATAGAATTAAAAAACTCTAAGTTTCCAACACATTTAAACCATGACATTATGAATAAATTACATGACTAAATTAATCAAAATGTCAATACTTGTAGATTGAATGAAACATAAATTATATTTGTAAGTTATTGTTGCATTGTAGATATTCTAAACAATAAAAATCATCATAATTAAAACATATAATCCAACAAACATAAAAATGACTCATAACTTCATTTAACACCATATGGAAATTATTTTTTTTTATTTCAAGATACGATGCAAACATCAGTTATATAAACTGTCTTAAGCAATTATTCAAAATCACTCATATTTTCTTGCACACCATCAGAATTCACATCTTCATATGAATGGCTGGCTGCAGACGAAGATGTTCCATATTCTTCTCTTTCATCAACTAGTGCCTCATCTGATTCCACATGCATGCCCACTATTTCAAGTTTCAAAATTCTTCTGGATCTACAACTGGTTTCAATAGACTTCCATCTCAACATTGTTCCTTCTAGTAACAACCTCTTCAGAATCTCTATTGTCTTGAAGCAAAGAGTTCCTCCCTTTTTTAAATTGTAGTCATAAACAAGTATGTCAACATCTTCCAATTTTAAAAGGTCTGTGCGGTGATGATTTATATTTGTACCCTTTATTTTTCTCTTTCCGCCAATTTTATTATTATTATTATCAACTACCATCTCTGGTTTGTCTACACCGTTGAATGGGTGTGTATTTGTGGCATACCAATGTACTTCAACACCTGCAACATCTTCATTTTCTGTACTGACTTTATAACCTTAGAAACCTTGAATGGATAGCCATTGGGATATCCATCTGCTAGCACTACGATCATGCAACCCTCCTTAATATCTTGTATTGAACCCCTGTAAAGGTCTTCCATGGATTCATGTTGTGCACGAGATCTTCTGGAACCAATATACATTTATCTTTCCTCTACTTGTGAAGAATTAATAATACCTTGAGATTGTTGTTGTTCAACAATGTTTCTTTCCTCATGTTTATTTGACACATTTTGTGGCCAAATAAATAGAGTTTTCAAAGGTATATCTTCATTTGTTGTTCTTGAAATGATATCAATTTGATTATTGAAAAAAGAGTCCCACCAAATTGAATCAACAATATCAAAGTACTCATATATATATCTAATACATTTTTTATTTTCTTGTAGGCAATCAGAATAATTTATATCTCTATTATGCCTGCATGCATTATGAACTTCAACAACTGATTGTAATAACAATATATTTGATGCAAATATTGGAAGATCTGGAATGAACTTAAAAAATCCCAAACTTGATGACGACACCCATTCTGTAGTACTTGAATACTTCTTGCCCCATATTAGTGTTTTCCCATCAATTATTTTGATACGAAATTGATGTTGGAAGCTAATCTCATTAAGTTGTTCAATGCATTTTTCCTCACCATGTAATCCCAGAATAAACCTTCACATGTCAATAGTTTCTTCCAACACATCAAAAATTGGCTCTAGCATGTATGATTTCTTAATACATTCAATTAATGATGGTAAGCTCCCAACGTCCTTCCTCCTCAATGTGACTGAAAAATGACTGAACATCTGATCAATATGGTCATGAGTGTGCCCAAAAAGACGGAAACCAACCTTTACTTTCTAAAAAATTCTCAATTCAACAAGCATGTTTAGATATCCAAAAACAATCTGATTTTTGTTTTCAATACAAGTGTTGTCCAATTGCAGATACAAAACTTCAGGAAGATTACCAAACCAATGAGAAAGCACATCATGAATTATGGTTATTGTCAGATTTGCATCATTTTGAATGTTTAAAGTTGTTACCATACAACCGACCAAGTGATACTGAATAAAATTTTCCTCCTGTAAATTTTTGGGTGTGCAAACAAAATGCAGTAGACATGTTTTCTTCTGGTCCATACCATCAATTATCAAACCCAAATATTTATTTGGATTATCATAACACTTCTTTCGATGCTTGTACAACTTTTTCCTTTCACTTTTTTGTTTTTCACGATGATCTTGAAGCACTTTGACAATGGAATCTACACAACATAAAAGAAAGTCATTAATAAATACGTTTTCATAGTTGATGACTATACAATTTTAACAATTAATGTTATGAATGCTTACCTCTTTCTGCTCCTTCACATTTATCCTTTTTTTTAATTAAAAGAAGCACATGTACTGCAAATCCCCATCCTTGTCTTCTTAGGAATACATACATTGTTGAATTCTTTCTTCCATATCTTCACAAAATATTGATATGTAATAAATCGACCATGTCCTTCAGCACCTTCTGCATATTCTTTGTATAAGTTGTAGATTTTACATCTTGAGAAATTATCTGGAATATATATTGTCTCTCTATTTGGCATACAATCTCCATGCTTTGAAAATAAGTCTTTCATCCAAGACATTGCAGTATTTGATAATGAACCAAACTATCGTTTATGACGTATTTCTGAATAAAACGTGGGATCCTTTTCCAATTTTTTTTTGGATTCTTGACAGATGAAAATTACCCATTGAATGAAACATTTTGAAAGCCTTTCTACAAATAAATAAAGACCCAATATGATAATCATAACCTGACAATGTAGATTGCATGCACCGCACTAAATATGAATTTTGCATGCTTTTATTCATTGACAAATATATCTTCCTTTTCTCCAATGCAAACTTGAAATCCATATGTTTCAAACAATATTTTTGACAACATTCACTTGAAATGAGAGCATTTGATAGAAATTCTTCTCGTCAGATATTCTGCTCTACCCCTTGTATAACTAGAACATCTTGGGTTGATATGAAAAGGTCTGCTCCTACTCCTCAATACAATATTTGCTGACAACATATCCATCATTGGATCATCATCTGTATAAGTATTTTCATTATCATTATGAGGAATATTATCCTCACTATGATCATTTGTGCTTTTTAAATAGTAACTTGGAGGACATTCTTCATCTTTCCATTCTTTAGTGCTACCCTCATATTCTTTAGAATTAGGACTAAATGGAAAATTTGATTCGATGTTTATTGGATATTATTCATCATGTGCATTGTCAATTTTGCTCTCATAGTCCATAGGATTAGGACTACATTGAAAATGTGACTCTTTACTTACTGGAAATTATTCATCCTGCCCTTCGTCATTGCTGCTCTCATAGTCCTTAGGATTAGGACTAAGTGCTTCATCATTCCCTTCGTCACCACTGCTTTCATAGTCCTTAGGATTAGGACTAGGTGGAAAATGTGACTTTCTATTTATTGGAAATTATTCATCCTGGCCTTCATCACTACTTCTCTCATAGTCCATAGGATTAAGACTAAGTGGACACCATGACTCTCTATTCATTTGAAATTCTTCATCATTCTCTTCATCATTGTTGCTCTCATAGTCCATAAGATTAGGACAAGTGGAAACCACGACTCTCTATTCAATTGAAATTCTTCATGATGCTCTTTTGTAATATCCCTCCCCTTAATAATAAATAATAAATAATAAAATAAAAATAAAAATAATAAATAATAATAAAAATAATAATACTACAAAATAATAAATAATAATATAAATAATAAATAATAATAATAAATCACTTAAATAATAAATAATAAAATAATAAATAATAAATGATAAATAATAAATGATATTAAAAGTATATACAAAAATATATAAAAATAATAAAAATAAAAGTAGTAATAACCATACCTAAAGCTCTAAATAAGAATAAATAGAAATAAAGAAGAAACTATCAAAAGAAGAAATAAAACAAGAAAGCTAAAAATCAAAAGAAAAGTAAAGAAATAAAACAAGAAAGCTAAAAATCAAAAGAAAGTTGCATGTAGACACATGGAGTGTGTGCATGTGGTTCCCCTTTCAATGTTTGTTCTATTTAATAGATGGTGAGGAAGATGAGAGACATTCTTGCATTCCATCATTCCAAGATTCTATCTTTCATTTTCTTGGGAAAATGGTGTTCTAAGACATAGGAGTCACTGGCAGTAGTAAGTTGATTGAGGGCTCGAGGGTGGCCAGTTGCAGCAAATATTTGTGCAAATAAGCCTACGGTTGGGTGGAGAGTCGTCCGCAAAACCTTGTTGTCATCTGGCAGACTTTGATCACAAGTAATATAGGTATGTGCTTATTTGTTTGATTATGATTTTTAATTAGGAAATTAACTTTATATTTACTTTAGACTGCTACATATGGTATTAGAGCAAGGCTCAACCCTTAGGGCCTATGGGCATCTATTTTTTTTTTTTTTTGGTCAGAATATTTAACTTGACTTGTTTTTGAAAGCTACAGGATGCTTACTTTCCTACGAGTAATTTCCACGGCAACTGAACTTTGGAATCGAGGTTTCTAGATTTCCGCAATTCTGATTTGTTTTCATTAATTCATTAGCCATTTCTAACATTTTTTGCAGGCTCTGCCACAAACTAAGTGGCTTGTATTTTTATGATAAGCATCAAATAAAGCTCATTTATCATAAATCTATATATTGTGGTTGCCAAAATGACCTTTGTCCTTTTTTTTTTTTACTTTAGCCCTTGCTAAGTTACTTGGTTTCTGGCCTATTATAATGTGCTCTATACACTTTGCTAAACGTGAGATTTTCTTTGATTCAGTAACGTCCTATTTTTATTTTCAAAACTATAATTTGTTTAAACTTTAATTATTAAACTACCAAAACCTTGTTGCGGTATGCCTACTTCTACCACAGGTAAGCACTATCATAGTTTGAATTTAGTTTATTAATCACGTGTTTATTTGGGTTGGATTGCTGTTCTCATTGTCCTTTAGCAATTGCTTGGCATTTCTCTAGTCTATTATTGCAAGAACACAACTATCTCAATATGATCTTCTAATAAATTTAATTTTGCATTGCAATTGCCATTCAGATTACATGTATCTGCTCATTTACTACTCATATCATTTGT
>APFE030996230.1:360850-398900 GCA_000404065.3 Pinus taeda | reverse complement strand
TATATAAACCATAGGATGGCATATTTCAGTCTCAGTGGCAAATCGTACAGATTTGGGTTAAAGTTCAGATGTTGAGTATAATGTTACATGAGGTTCCTAATTCAAGGTTAATTGCATATAATGGTCAAAGTTGTCTAAGGAGAATTGGAAAGGAGAAACTTGCAATTTTTTTTGCGATGATAACTAATGATAATTCATGTGATTATAGCCAACTTGGATAAGATAATTAAGGTGGTAGAGAAGAAGTATCACAACAAAGGTAATAAAACAGTAAGAAGAGACAACTTATTTTAGAACTTAATGGAAGAGTTTGGTATAATCATAACATGGTACTCTAAACGTATCACTATAAGAGGATGATGCACATAAAGAAGAAAATATTGACAATCAACTAGTGAAGTTGAAAAATCATGGAGGTCATTATTAGGAACTTGTAAGGTATGATAAAATAGAATGGAGAAGATAAGTTGTGTGCATAACAACATCTATAACAATGGGAGAGCCACATTGTAAAGTTTTCCATAAGTGACTAACTATATGAATGAATTATGGATAACAAGATGAAGGATCAGAAGATTTTATCTTAAAACAGGAAAAGATAAGCGGATTACACTTGGTAGCTATCTTAATCAATTTATAAGGATATTTGGCAGCGATCTTAATGTTGCTAGAAATTTTGTAAGGATACCTTGAGAAGGATTGCATACATAGTGACAAAAGAAGTGAAAGTCAATTAATAGAGGTTGTACTTGATTAATTTTCACTCATTATTTCATGAGTAGGACTACCCATAATGTTAAAAGAGGTGGTTTCCACATAACACCTCACATTTAAGTGTTCATGGTCAATGATGGTAGTAGTGTTTACAACTGTTTGAAAATCTAAAATAATGATACTATTTAATAAGAAAGAGTCTTTTGCCCAACTTGAGGAAGGGTGAATATATGATTAAGCAATCAAGTGGTATTGAGATACGAACTTGATGAACTCGACGAGATAAGAAAATATTTTGTGCATGAAGTGCTAATTGTTAAATAATTCAACATGGATCAACAAATCCTCATACAAGTAAATTAAGCATGATATAAAGTTAAATCATGATGAAATAATGTTTATATACAATTACATATAGCGGTATTGGAATCAGTAAGCCAAGGGTAATTGGATGTAAAACCAAGGGATTTAAATTTGTATTTAAATAATGATGGTATAATGAGACATAAAGACTCAAGATCATGAGGTTCATGTACTTAGATGATTATACCAATGGGGTAAATGATCAACTACCTAGTAAAAGAAGTGGAAATGATTATTGAAAACTAATTGACAACTTGATGAAAACATATGTTTCATGATATCATGGTCAGAAGATAATGATGTACATATGGTTCTTATAGTGATAATGTATCCATATGATAATAGCGATATGCATAGGTATTATGACGTTATGTCAATGTATATTGACATATTCATTTACTACATGATGATAGGTATTTAATGTTCAATACTCATGATGGATATGATATGCATAACGCGGCATAGGAATTATGATGCTATAATATGAGGATTATTGACATGCGGTTCAATTATGTGAAGTCATGATATGTCTTTGATATAATTATGTTGATGGTATAACTAAAGCATGCGATAGTTGCGTACAAATCTATGACATGCATGAGCATGCATTTCGTTATTATTCATAATGTTGCAATTAACAAAGATGAATGTTCTCATGATGACATGCAAGACTTGGCATGTGGATTATTTTCTATGATACTATGATAGTATAGCTAATGCATTGTTGCATGTTGAACTGTAATGATCAATAGGACTCCACATTGGGTCGTGAGGGCCGGTTTATTTGATGATCTCGTGCGAGCCCATACGCATGAGGGAGAATAAGTAACACCATATGGGATGGGGACAAAACTCAATCAACACTACATATACCAATGGTTCCTTTGTCTTGTGTATAACTCTTGAAGATCTATGGGACCATCTTGAGGAGACCAAGTGACTGATGTTCTAGGCTAGGTGCTTGTTATTGGATTGGGATGCCGAAGTTTGGAAGTGATGTAAAGGACTTCGATGCCTGGGGCTGTGCGCCTTAGTAGTTGTGGAGGGAGTGGGCCAGCCTTGGACTAGGATACAAACCGGGTCAGGCTTATGCCTAGTGCCGAAAGTGGGAAAAATGACAGAGATTCTTTGAGATTTCCCGAGGTGTTGGGGACTTTCAATGCCTGCTGGTTATACTAGTTCAATAGAGGTTGTTGGCAACATGAAGTAAATAAAAATAAATAATAAATAATAATAAAGCATAACTTCGGGACGATTCCTTAAAGTGGGGAGAGTATATAATATCCCTCCCCTTATAATAAATAATAAATAATAAAAAAATAATACACAATATAATAAATAATAATATATATAAATAATTAATAATTAATAAATCATAAAATCCCATTTGGGATTCGAAACATTGGTTTAAAAAATTCTCTTACTGTGGATTCTCCGATCAAAGATTCAAAAAATCATAAATGTTAAATAATAAATGATAATAAAAATAAGAAAATAAATAAAAATAGTAATAACCATGCTAAAACTCTAAATAAGAATAAATAGAAATAAAACAAGAAAACTATCAAAAAGAAGAAAATAAAACAAGGAAGCTAAAAATCAAAAGAAAAGTAAAGAAATAAAACAAGAAAGCTAAAAATCAAAATAAAGTTGCATGTCAACACATGGAGTGTGTGCATGTGGTTTCCCTTCCAATGTTTGTTCTATTTTTTAGATGGTGAGGAAGATGAGAGGCATTCTTGCATTCCATCATTCCAAGATTTTATCTTTCATTCCCTTGGGAGAATGGTGTTCTAAGACATAGGAGTCATTGGCAGTAGTACGTTGATTGAGGGCTTGGGGGTGGCTAGTTGTAGCAAATCTTTGCACAATTGAGCCTATGGTTGGGTGGAGAGTCGTCCCCAAAACCTTGTTGTCATCTGGCAGACTTCGATCACAAGTAAAATAGGTATGTGCTTATTTGTTTGATTATGATTTTTAATTAGGAAATTAAATTTATATTTACTTTGGACTGCTACATCTTCATCACTCCTGCGCCCATAGTCCATAGGATTAGGACTAAATGGACACCATGACTCTCTATTCATTTGAAATTCTTCATCATGCTCTTCATCGCTGCTGCTCTCATAGTCCATAGGATTAGGACTAAGTGGAAACTGCGACTCTTTATTCATTTGAAATTCTTCATCATGCTCTTCATCATTGTTGCTGTCATAGTCCATAGGGTTAGGACTAAGTGGAAACCATGACTCTTTATTTATTTGAAAATCTTCATCATGCTCTTCATCACTGCTGCTCTCATAGTCCATAGGATTAGGACTAAGTGGACACCGCGACTCTTTATTCATTTGAAATTCTTCATCATGCTCTTCATCACTGTTGCTGTCATAGTCCATAGGATTAAGACTAAGTGGAAACTGTGACTCTTCATTTATTTGAAAATCTTCATCATGCTCTTCATCACTGCTGCTCTCATAGTCCATAGGATTAGGACTAAGTGGAAACCATGGTTCTTTATTTATTTGAAATTCTTCATCCCACCCTTCATCAATGCTACTCTCATAATCCTTAGGATTAAGACTAATTGGAAGTTTTGACTCTCTATTCATAGTGGAAGATTTTCCGTTATATTCATCAATATGAATAGAGTTGTTATGCGACGAAGATGTTGATGCTTCATAAAGAAAAACTTCACTATCAGAAGAATCCATGCCTTTCAAACAGAAGAGGATGAGTGATACAAATGAACTCTCTCCTAATGATAATATATAGCTTAAAGAATGAAAAATTCCTTCCAAAGTTTCCCTCTAAAATTTTTCGCCAAAATTTTTCACTCCAAAAATTTTGTTTCATGTATTTTCCTTCATAATTTTCTTCTACAATTTATTGAAAAAATTTAACTAAAATTTTCTTATGAAACTAATCTTTTAAACTAAATCTTTAAATTAAAATTGTAAACTAAACCTTTTACCTAAATTAATTTTTTACTTAAACTATATAACATTTACTAGACAACCAATTTTTTTTTAACCTTCTATCACACATTTAAAATAAATTGCTATATTTCCATAACATGATTTATATGTTAAGTTTTTATATAAAAAAAAATCACATTCACTACACGGTAAAACAATTCTGTAATGTTCGTTTTATCATAATTTACTATATCGCCATAACAAGATTTATATGTTAAAGTTTTTATAAAAACAAATTAATCCCACATTCATCATGTGGTAAAACAATTCCATAATGTTCGTTTTATCATCGTTCCCTATATCACCATAACAAAAATTAGATGTTAAAAGTTCTAATAAAAACAAATTAATCCCACATTAATTGTGCAGTA
This sequence comes from Pinus taeda, assembly GCA_000404065.3. Taxonomy (NCBI): domain Eukaryota; kingdom Viridiplantae; phylum Streptophyta; class Pinopsida; order Pinales; family Pinaceae; genus Pinus; species Pinus taeda. The sequence goes on along the minus strand of APFE030996230.1, from coordinate 394,477 downwards.
AAACAATTCCGTGATTTCCGCTATATCATAAATTTCATTATCACTATTCCTCACATCACATTAAGGCTTTTCGAGGTCCGTTAAAAGGCTTGGAGCAATTTTCTGGAGTAGTTACATTATTATCGACAACATATTCAACAAAAGATTATCACATTTGGAAGGTTAGTTTCCCTTTTGTTGTGTGCAAGTTTTAAAATTCAATAGGTTTACGAGTAGTTATGTGTTAGTTGGGTTATTATTTTCGTGTAAAATACTTGAACAAAAACATATTCCCGTAAAATAATACTTAAATTTTTATTAATGAAATTTATATTTTTTTTTACAAATTAATTTTTTAGACGAGCCAGGCTTACCTGACATCCCCATCGCAGGCAGAAGGCCACTACGTCCGCAGTGGCCGTGGTGGGCCCAGTCGTGCCTATTGGCGGCACCCACCCCTACGGCCTAGCCTGCTAAGGGTGAGGGCTGATTCTTAGAATTAGGTCTCCACCCCCACAGGCCCATTGGGCCACGGGGTTGGGGCGGGAGAGGGCTGTCTATTGTGAGAATCAGGCCTCCACCCCCACAGGCTCGTTTGGCCGTGAGGTTGGGGCGGGAGGGGGATGCACGTAGCCCCTATCGCCCCATTCCCATAGCCCAACGGGCTCGTGGGGGTGGAGAATCAGGATGCCATCCCTACGGGCCCATTGGGCCGCAGGGGTGGGGCAGGAGGAGCTACGTAAATCCCCCTCCCCCCCACCCCTGCGGCCCAACGGGCCTGTAGGGGTGGCACCCGATTCTCCACTCCCCGGGCCGTTGGGCTACAGGAATGGGGCGGAAGGGCTATGGTGCGGTGGGGTGGAGAGGCTAGAGCTGCTTGCCCCTCCTTGCCCCTCCCTGCAGCCCATGGGCCCTTGGGGGTGAGGCCCTATTCTCAGGATAGGGCCTCCACCCCCAAGGGCCCGTTGGCTGCGTGATTGGGCAGGAGGGGGCTACATTTTTTTATTTTTTATTTTAAAGGTTATGTTTTTACAAAATTATTTAATGATTTAATTATTTATTGTTTTAGATTTTATTTGTTTATTTAAGTTATTATTTTTTTGGGAATTTACTGATTTATATATATGTGTATATTTTTTGTAGTAAAATAGCATCAAAGAAGATTTATGTGAATCTTTTTGGACCAAAAATTGCTAAAATTAAAGGCGGATCCTTAAAAAACACTATTGAACGAACCAAACTTGAGCAAATAACTGTAAATATATCAAGTGTCTCAAACGATATGAAGACGATTTCGTACTGGAAGAAATCAAAAGAAGTGAAGCTTGCATAAAATGTATGGTATTTGAAAGGTAGAGAAGGCAAACAATATGTGCAGTTATATCTATATGTTGATATCCCTAACGATAGTGGAATTTATGAGGTGCTAGGAAAAAGTCATAGACATCTGTTTGATACCAGACACTGAAGTTGTTTATGTACTTACAAAACCGCCCAAGTCACATGACAAGATTAATATCAGTTATCATTACCATTGTATGACACGACAAAGGAATCTACAAAGTTGTGTAAACAAATTATAAATGATATTGTACAAAATATGGTAAGTATTGTTATTTATATTTGTGTTTTGCGTTATTGTAACTGTATCATTATATTTTAATAACTGAGTTTTTATTGACATATGATATTTTGTTTGACAGAATTTTATTGAAAATCTTTCAATTATGTTGGGAGGCATTGCTTTCATAGAGTAAGATATTATGAATGTTGTCAAAAGTTTCTACTCAGGGTTAGAAGAAGATATGACAAAGAAGCAAAACATAGTAATTCATGATTCTACAAAACTACGTCCAAGGGACCAACAAATAATCTCTATAGCGGACAAATCTAGCAAAGATAGACAGTTTACTTTTGAAGATGAGGAAGTTGAAACTGACGCTGAAGAAAATGTTGCCATTACTGAGAATGACATTAGAATTGATGTTAGAAAGGAGTATAGCCATAAAATACCAAAAGTAACAATGCCCAGGTATGTCTTTGTTCTAGTTAATGATGAGAATGTTAGGAGAAAGAAAATGAAAGTTGAACATTCTCAAGTAGTCAATGCCAATAGTGAAGATCCTAGTGAAAATTCAAAAGAAAGCAGATAAATCATTACACTCGGAGTTGATTTAGAGGATGACATTATTAAAACAAAAAAAAATTCCATTCGGCATAACTTGACAAAGAGAAAATTAATTGAGGGTGGTCATACATTTCAGCTTAATGTGAGACAAATATATAAACCAAGTGAAGGACAATTTAAATATCAAATCAGAAAGCCACACCACTTGCATGTTCACTACTTGAAGACATTGATGAAGTCCAGTCCATATGCTCATGTAGTTAATTATGTGATTCTTGTTGACCCAGTTCAAGTTCCCAACAAAGAAGCATTTGAAGTCAAATGTTTTGAGTACAATTATTATGTGCTTGGGAGAAACCATTCTGTAGAAGCTCAAAGGCAATTGGTGGAGGAATATCCCAATATCCCACATTTTGAAACAATGAAATGTATCATTTATGCTGGTTTATCGGATACAGAAGCAAAGTTATTGGCATGGGATCATAATACAAATAATGAATATAGGATGTATATGACTTTCATCCTAAGGGTTAGGCTTATTCACAATGAATTTGAAGAAAAATGTTGTGGGGATAAGATACATGTTACTCTAGAATTCCGAAAGAAATGTTGTATGGAAATAGGCTATCAAATTGAGGAGAAAATCAATTCAAAAGGCGACATAGTATATTCTGATATATTCAAAAGTATTGATAACATTTTCCAGTTAGCATTTAGAACTGGAGAGATATGGGAATTGATTAATGAGATTTTTAGCATGTGGGAGAACATTGACATTAAAAACCAGAAGGTCAAAAAGTCTAAACCATTGATATGTAGCAACAGTAAATCAAGTCTTGAAATAAAGCAACTTTTAGAAGATATGACTATCACACCTTGGAGAGCATTGCAAGGAGTGAAGGATGAAAAACTTGTCAAAGCAATATTATCTCATGTAAATTCAGGGGAATTATCATTGGAGGAAATGTCTAAGGAATTTCGAAAGTAAGTTTGTTGAATTATTTTTACTTATTTCTAGATTATAATTTTCTTTTAAATATAACATTCTGTTCTTGATAGTATTTGTTATACATATCATTATATTAACTTTTTTTACTTTACCTATTTAGTCACAAAGTTTACATGAAAACACAAGAACAAATGGTTAAATTGTTGAATGAAGATAGTTGGGATGATGTTGTATGCAACTATCCAGATGCAAGTTCTACATCAACACTAAAAGATTTTGATCTTGCATTTAAAAATGTATATTGATTTATACATTCATTTTTATTCATATGTATACTATTTTTATTTTATAACTTATACATATATTTTTTTATTTTATTAAAGATGAGGAAGGATGCAAATGGAGCACTAGATAGTTTTAGAAGCTTTATTGAAAAAATTAAGATCGAAAGACTGAGAAAGCAGCGTCTTAGGAATGTTGAACTTGATCCAACTATTACTCATTTAATTTGGAATGGGCTTGAAACTATTCAATCTCAAGTAGTACAAGGTGATTGTGAAGACATTGCTAAACTCATACCTAAAAGGGATTATTCCCTAGTTATTGCAGATATCTCCCATGGTTTCAATATCCCAAACATTGAATATGATAGTGACCCTTATACTTATCAACCTCTTAGTAAAGTGGTTGCCGGATTTGTAGAAGTCACATCATCACCATTATGGATATTTGTGACATTTCATTCAGACACACAATTGGAAATGTTATTGACAAGCTTCAAGGGGAAAACAAACTCAAGGATGTAACTTACATGGTAAGACGTTGAAAATGTATGTTTGATTAATGTTAAAAAAATCATTTATGTATAAGTTAATTGAACTTTTACTATTTCATGTTACAGGAAAAAGTCAATTCTTCTTAATCATGAAGATCAACCAATTAGAAATGATTGTGAGTTCATCCATATTGATAGTTGGACAAAAGATGATAGCTATATGTCTATGTTTTTTAATCGGGTAGATGGAAAGCATCATAGCCAAGTACTCGTTTATGATGCTGTTGTGAAAAAATTAACATATGAAGATAAAAACGCAAAACGAGAGATAATTAACATTTATCGAAAACCACAGTCATTGATTAACTATCTTATAGACTTATGTTCAAATGAAGGAGATTGGGTTCTGGATTTAATTATGGCTCAGGTAAGTTTTATTATATAGAACTGAATTTCAATATCTTATTTCTTAATTTATATGTCATTATACTAATTTACTTCATTATTTCTTTTGTGCTTGATAATTAGGTACAACACTAGCATGTTGCCTACAAAAAATAAGAAATTGCATTGCCATTGAAAAAGATCTAGTACAATGCAAATTTATTCAACAAAGAATTAATGTTCTTCAATTTCTTCAAGATGCAATGCAAGAAATTGGGTTGAAGAAAGGGGATTTTAGTGAATCACATGTGGCAAAAAAGGCAAAGGAACCTCAACCACCATTACATGGAATGATTGGAAAGACATACTTGGGAGATTCACAGACATCAAAGATCCATTAGAAGAGGAAAATGAGCAAAATGAAGCAAAAAATATTGTGGAAGAAGACAACGATGAAACTCTCGAGGATGAAGACTTTGGATTACATGATATTGTTGATTAAATTTAAGTTATGCTTGGAAATCAAGCTCATTTTTTAGAACTATGAATTAGCTATACTTGTAATGTTTTGACTTTGACATTTTATGAGAAGAATAAGCATTCAATTAATGTTATTATATGTCAATATTTGTATTATGTGATTTTCGGTTTAATTTTTATGTGAATCATTATTTTTGGAAAAAACCAGTGATTATTATTATTTTTTGACATGAAATTCATAAAAAAAATATTATTTAACCATTTTTTGTTATTTTTTTCTTATAAAAATTGTGATTTTGACATGTCATTTCTAGCAAAAAATTATCAAAATGGTTATTTTAATGTCGATTGTTAAAAATTATTGTTTTTTTAGAGACAATTACCTAATGTGCATTGAATAATTAATAACGATATATAAATATGTAGAATATCGAAATTTTAAAATATCGACCTTCTTCTTGAACTATGCGAAAAAAATAAAGACCTCACTACAAAAAAAAAAATTTAAAAGAAAAACAAAAAAATATGAAGAAGACCACTTCAAAAATTATTAAATTTAGAACATAATTATTCACATTTAATACATTAGAAAATTTAAAGTAAAAAAATAAGTCTTTTAAAAAATGCACTGATGTAGAATCAACACTTTTTGAAATCATCATGCAAATCACTAACATTCTAAAAACTAATGTACATAAAAAAAATTAAAGTGTCAAAAAATACGCTAATATATATATATATATGTGTGTGTATTCTACATCACCACTTTTCAAAATTGGTTGACTTTTTTGTTACCTCAACAAAACTGGTAATCGTATTAGTTCCCGTTTCAAAGTTTACATTGTTAAAAGACAAGGATGTAGTCAAAGTAGGATGTTCGATGACCAAGGAACAAACATAAATGTTGTTGATGGAAATATTATCGAACAACACAACCACATTAGTATGCTTTAGTAGTGAGTGTGTTAACATAATGTTCTTGTATGGCTTGAATACATATATGCAGACCTGTGGAGACGAGTATATAGTGAAACCCAACACAAGTGATCCTTCTACTTCTCAGACTCGATGTTTGATACATGTAGTGTGTGACAACAATTTGTAGAAATTCGAATATTTCTGTAGAGACAAAGGAGGACACATACACTATTTTGTTTGTGTTGATCTTAAAAGGTTATTATTATTGACCTCTTTCATTCTGACAATTTGGATCTTCCTTCTTCAGTTTTGTAGGAGCCAATCTAGCCATTCCGACAAAGAGCAAAAAGAGGCATGCAATTTAGCTTTTTCTCTTGATATAATATATGCAATTTAAGGGGTCCTCAAAGCTTGTTGGGATTTAGGTCCAAAGATGTTGGCCCAATTGATATTGGTTATGTGCTTCGAAATGAAGCTTTTAGGGTATTCTCGCATGAGTTGCTAGGGATGAATAGAATTGGTTTGAGGACAATCATGGTAGCATCACTCGAGTGATTCAATCTAAAAGGAAGACACTTGCACTGCACAATTTTTGTTCCCATAAGTCGACATCTGGAACTTCATTTCCATTGTGACATGGGATGTGGAATTCTTCTAGGAATGGAGTTGTTGGTAAAGCATTCAATACTGTGTATCTCAGAAGTCATGAAGAGCTCTAGGAAATTGGATTATATTAGAGTGAACAATCCAAATCTAAAGAGGGGTCGATGGAATGGAGTTGCTGGTACAACATTCAATACCGTGTATCTGATCTATTTTTAATACTGAGTATCGATGACTATTAATGGTGTTCAAAGATTAACCATATAAAAACGAATGAATTTATGTCATTAGTTAAGTCGATTCTCTTGATCATGTAGTCGAATTCGATTCTGCATCGAAGAATCTGAACTTGGCTCTACCTTTGAGGTTTCGTAGTGTCGTGTCAGGATATTGAAACAGATTCTATGATAGATAAAGGATCTTGTTATGGAACCTCCTCATGAGTTGGTTAGCATACACAGAGTTTCAGTTGAATAATGATTGCATTAGCATATTCAGAGTGGTGAGTCAGACAAACATTGAACTTATAAATGTGTTGGGCCTAAACACCTAGAGAAATAAAAGACCATCTAGAAAACTCGTGATTGCTTCTAATTTGAGGACCTTGGCCTCTGGATTTCTTCTTTGGCCAGTGATTGCCAAAGTTGCACGACCTTACTTCAAAAAAAATATATAAATTCTGTTTTTATAATTTTTTGGCCTATGTTGTAATACATTATTTGTGAAGGGAAACAATGCACTATTATCTAGGTTTGGTACTACAATTACATTTGGTGTTAGTACTAGCCCTTCAGCAAGTTTTGTTGATACTCTAATTCTTAATTTGGCCTTGGTGTAACATTTGGCAAAGTGAACACCCCTTTATTTGGTTTTGGGAGTACATTTGAATCCACAAAATTAAACTCTTCAAAACCAAACTTGATGATATATAAGAGTTATTAAGTACTATAGTAAATTCCACTATAGATGAGATGGTAAAAATTAGCACACACAATCTTTTCGACAGTAAAATATGTTTGTAAAATGCATAGGAAAATATTTTTTTTTGCAACTAGGATCTCAGTTCCAACGAGATGAGATTCAACAAATTTGTCATTCTAAATTGTTTTTTATTTAAAAACATCCTCTGTTCAAGGTTAAAACAAACACTCATCAACAACCAACAAGTGATGAAATCAATAAGGTTGAGGTTGATTCACATTAAATGCCCATTTCAAGAGCATATTTCCATGCAAATGCAGAAGTTCAGGTTCCACCTCCCAAGCCCATCATCAGACCTTGGGAAGAGCTTGTCAGCAACAAACAGGTCTTGGATATGATAAGGAGGCATCCTTTCATATTCCATATTACTCAAAGCCCATCAGATTTTATACTGCAGGATATCTTCATGGTAGTTCACCTTCACTTGTTCCAGACTTTGCTCCTCCACATTCATAGCCAAAAGTTATCAAATGCCAACATTTTAACCGAGTTGTCCATGTGAAAGATCATTGTTTTGATCTTCACCCATGCAAGAATTATGGTCAACAAACTCATTCTTCACACAGATTCTTAAAAAACAAAATCTTGCAAGAAAAAAGATTCACCTTGGATGGATCACTTCTTGGCAATTGGCTTCAAAAACGAGGAAGATATTTCAGTCACATGTCAGAATTTCTTCTAGAGTATTGAAAAGTCTTGTAGTTGAGTTCTCTTCCTCTTCTCTCCTTGTATCTAACAAGGGGGAAGTGATGGTCATATACAAGTTTCAAATATGCATCAAGCAAGCCTAAAACAACTTGAACCCACTGCTTGAGCCTACAACTAGAGGTAACCATATCTAGTTTCAGAGTTGTAGCTAGAGACATAGAAGCCCCTAAACATGCCTTTGGTTGGTGGCCATCCTTAAACCACCGCATGTTGCAAACCTCCTTTTTTCTAGGTTGAAGGTTTCCCTCTCCAAAACATTAAAGAGCACTTTCTCTAGCATAAGACTTCAATGTCTTTCTAGACTTGAAAGAGTTATGTGAATCACACTAAGCATTCCTTTGGTTGGTGGGCTTCCTTAAAACACAGTAGGTTGCAAACCTCCCTTTTTCCCAGGTTGAAGGTCTCCCTCTCCAAAGCATTAGGGACACTTCCTCTAGTAGAAGATTTCAACTTCTTTCCATATTTGGAAGAGTTATGGGAATTGCACTTGTCATCCTTAAACCACTACTGATTGAGAGCTCGAGTTCTCCCACCTTATACTTTCATTTCAGATAGCTCATTCAACCTATTGTTGTCATGCATTATTTTATTTTGTATTATAGCTCTCTTCTTGGACTCATATATACCCCTTGAGATTAAGGGGGAGAATGTTGGACACCAAATCCGCTAAGGGTTATGGTGTAGAAGTTGAATAGTCAAAAGAGTCCAAGAGACCTTGGAAGATGAATCCAAGAGTCATACCAATGTATTGTGAATTTATATCATGTGAATAATAGATGCATTCAATGCTTATCTTTCATATATTGTCTTCTCCATGGTTATGTTTAACACCAAGTTAAGAATGCCAAATTATATTGCGAACCATTGTTATATATGCCAACAATGATACATTATTGTGTAATTAAGGATGCTATAAATTATTAGATGAGATATACAAATAATTAAGGATGCTAGAAATATTCGTTAGAGGTATGACAATGGAGACTTGAGCATTTTTTTTGTGCAACATACGTGTGCAGAATTGAGTGTCAGGGAAGTGGTAGAATTAAAATGAACCCAAGGAAGAGTTATCTTTTGATTTTTGAATGGACAAAGTGGCCATTTCCAGTAGTCATAGATGTTAAAAACTTGGTTGATTTCTCAAGAGTTTGGTTGTGAATAATGTCTAGACAAGACTTGAAATTTGTGTTAGTGGTAGGGGTATATTCCCTATATATATTCCAAGTCATAGTGAAGGGACACTCTAAGAGTGTCAATGTTGGTTGCAAAGATCACGATCTAAAATAAGTCGATTATGTCACGAAGTTGAAAACACACAAGCCATATGTCGATGAATGCACTAAACTGAGTCATCCCCCCTCTCAGTTTAGTCAAGTTTCCAACAGGGGATATGATGGGGCTTTCGTGTATGTGGTGCAGGAACTAGAGAACCCCTCTCGAGGCATGTTATGTGTCATGAGTATAGGTGATGATATGGTGGGAGGGTGTTTAATCCTTGGTGAGTTTGCATTTGATTTTACTTCTTGTTTCTTTGTAGGAAGAGGACGTTATAACAATTTTTTTAGGTGCACCCCCTCGCTTTTGCCATGCTGCCTAGGCAATGTATGCATTATCAAAGAGGGAGGGTGGAAGAAGTCCATAAGGTTATCGAAGAGCGAGGATTTTCGTTTAGGATTTAACTGCAACATATTTTAATGTAGTGCCACCAGAAACAATAAAATAAATTTGCAAGTTGGAAACTCAAGTTGGGGTGGAAAGGCAATCCCACTCCAATTCATAATTTATGGAAGATATGCCTACATTGATTCCAGACGTTAGTCACACTAGGGGAATGAAGAATTAGTACTTGAATTCAATGCCATTACATTCACAAATGAAAACCTCGGGGTTGGTTCTAAAGGATAAACAAGTTAAAAGGTACAATGCCTTTTCCACCTTGGAAGACATTAAGAGAATGTTGAGAATCCAACATTTATGTTTGGACATAATTGATGCAAGACTTTCCCACATAGAGTTCCACATAAAATGTGAATATGATAATGCTGAACCTTCAGTTTCGAGTGCTAGAGCTCCAACTATTATCTCATCTTCTGAGTCTGAATGAACTATTGTGTCTGCTAGTTTCTTAGTTTTTCTATTTGTTTAGTTTTGGGATTGACCATCATCAAGGGATTTTGTGTTCTATGTTGTGATCTAGATTTAGTGGTATGCTAAATTTTAGAATATGGTGAATGTAAGGAAATGTTGGTCTTTCAAATCCATGGTAGTTTAATGAGGAGCAAAAAAGTCCTCAGATGGTTAGTTGTTACAATAATGTAATTCTAATTTTTTGATAATAGAAAGTATTAATTCACAATAAAGAAAAACAATGTGAGACATATCATGAAATAAGTGTTTTTATTCCTATTATGGATTGATGCCTATTAACATTTCCCAACCATTTAATTTGTATGTCTGCACTAGTTAATTAATCCCTTATATGCAAAACAAATAAAATTCTATCATTTATTTATTTTCTCTCCTCACATGGTATTCATATACTCCAATACCTAATCTAACCTCATTTATATACTTGATCACAAACTCTTATTCTAACTTGAGTTTAATAATGATATTGGATTCTACTTCTAAGTTACACAATCACACTTATAAGTTTATTCATTTGAAAATCTTACCAAGACTATGATGTAACATAATAATTGCGTGAAGATGCGTTATCCAATAAAGTATGGAAGATATGTTGCAATGTCATGTTATGCTATGTAATGTAATGTTATTGACTTAATAATTAAACTTATAAAATAAAATTAATAATTAATAATTAATAATTATTAATTTTGACTCGATAATTAAAATAAAAAGTTAAAAAATAGAATTGGATCTAAGCTCCATTTTCGTGAAATCTATATTAGCTCCATTTTTTTTTTGTATTATAAATATGAAAAGTATATCTTTTTAAATTTACACTTTAGCTATAAAAATTAAACCAACCTAGATTCATCTCAACTCCAGATGTTGAGAGGGAAAAAATCCCTCAAGGTGCAAACTTTTCCTCAAGTTTGCACTCAAAAAAAATGTTTGCAACTTGAGAGATTTGATCCCTCTCGACGCTTGAGAGATCGAGAATTAAGATGAATCTAGGAATGTAAATAATACAAAACAAAGAACCAAATGACACAAATACACTCAATCGTGAAAGGGGCAACCACAAGTTACATGTACATTCTATGTGATTTATATACATGGTTTGCAAACATTTCTCTCCTTTTTGAGGGCAACCATGCTTTATAAATATATACATTTATTTAAATATAAATTACTACAATTATATTGAAATTTTGTCGAGTACACAATGAAATCTCTCCACACAAAACTCTCCACACAGTGAAAACTATTTCTGCATAGCAAAAGCTCTCTGTTGGGTTCGCATCGATTATGATGGCCATATATGTGCTAAATGCAGAATGACTTTGCATCTATATGAACTAGGTTTTGGGGAAGAGAACCATTTCTTCTTCAAATTAACATTGGGAATTGAAATATGGGCCATAAAACGAGGTCAACATTTCATTTTGCAAGGCTGCCTATATATTCATACATATTAAGCTTCAACAATATGCATTGACAAATTAGTATCTATCATTAACACATGTCGAGATTCTAACTTAGAGTCTCTCTGTTCTTAATAATGAGCTTCCCTTCCTCCGGAATCGATATGGGAAATTGTTATTGCTGTGTATTGATCTCAACCATTATCTATGATAACCTCAATAACCAATCAGTGTCTTTCACCATTCCTTTCATGAATTCAACACAAACTTATTTGGAAGTTGAGGTACCTTCATACTTGTGGTGCCCAATATCCTATGATTGAGAAAGCATAGAGCATTGGATATCTTGGTGCAAGAACAAAATATGCCTTGCTACCATGCAACCACTGGAAAATTTGATTTAACTCCCAAGCATATGCTTTGTTGCCTTATTAAGGAATGACACATTGCCAACAACTACAAGAGAGTAAAGGAAATCCCCAAGCCCAGAGAACCCATAGATTCCAATCAAGTGGCCAAGTCTTCGTGACCACATTGTCTTGCTGTGAAGAGAATGGCAATGAAATGTTTAGGGTTATTGACGAAACTTTTGGTGTACTGCTTCTGCATCCTATGAGCCAAGAAACTATGAAATCTCTATCAGAGGCAACAAACATTAAGTGAATGATTTTGATCTTGCACAAAGGGTCCAAAAAAGCTAGACATCACACGATTGTTTAATTGCAAAATGTTTCCTCTTGGGTATCTGATTGGGAATTTATTGGAAGGGAAAGGATTGATATTTTCTAAGGCCTCTTAGAAATCATAATGTCAGAATCCTTTTATCAGGCGACCATTGTTATCCTTATGGCAATTTTAAAAAAAATCTAGAGAGAACAGATTAAAGGAAATCAAGGCAGACACTGTACTTTATCCAATCGAATTACTTCTAGAGGATGACAAGGTCAAGTGTGAAAACATATGATATTTGTTGGACGTGCTAGTGGACTATGCAGAGAGAAGGGCCACCGTGACTAATCACTCCGTGATGCAGGAGCATAAGGCTTGAAGACAAATTCGAAGAATTATTCCAAAAATACAAAAAAATATTACACGCAAAGGAGTGGGATCCTTTAGCCATCAATTTCCATGTTTTTATAGTTAAGCATAGAGCTAGAATATAGGATTTGATCATGATGTAATAAATTCTAGTTACTTAGATGTAGTGGAGATTCTCGAGGAGGATGCCTCACAGGATAGATAGGGTTAATAAATTTTAGCCATTGAATTAGGAACTAGTTGTTAGGATGAACTAGTACTTATGTAATTCTCACACTATTGTAAAGGGATTTTCACTGTTAAAGAAATTTGGCTTTCTTGGAGCGAATCTAGTAAAGTGGGAAAATTTAGTTTCTATGTATGTGGATGAGAAATTCTCTGTCAAATCTCGAAGGATAATCTCCTTTGAAATCTCTGTGTTATTGTGAAATTCGAAGTTTAATTAGTGTTCTATAAGATTGAATGAAATTGTGTTGACTGTGTTGAATTTTGTGTTTTCTTTTTAACTGAGTTTCTCGTGAATTCTGAGTGTTGAGTAGGCAATCGAGATCAGCGGAGGAAGACTATGGACGCAGTGCGTGAAGATTTAGTTGGGACTGTTAGATCTCGGTCGAGGTTCGGGCGCAAAGGTTAACCAATACTTAATGAGTCGAAGTGGTTGGAGAAACCCACAAGTGGATTTTGGCCGAAAGAAATGTCGTAAGCGGTATTTTCCAATTGGCTCCGATTCCATACATCGTGACACGTAGTAGAGAGGAGAGAGGGAGACTTATCAGGTGGGTTTAAAGCATGCAAGTTAACTGGGCGATATTCATTTCAGCCGTTAGATCTGGTGGAGCAAGATCAACAGTTGACAGGCGAAGAACAAATTTGAGGTTGGGAAGTGAGGTGACCCTTGGATCTTGAACAGATCAACGGTGAAGAAGTGCCGACAAGTTTGTAGAAGGTGGACTTCAAATCTTATTAAACTATGGCTTGTGTTACTGTCGGTTTCGGACTAGTGGAGGTTTAGCGGAACTCTACGGTTTTAGAGGAGTTTGCTAATTTAGTGGAAGCTCTAAGGTTATCAGTGGATGACAGAGGGCCCATTGAACCAACAATTACATCTAGAAATAGAAGTAGAAGATATAATCTTACAGTTTGGGAGATTAACACTCCTTCTTGCACCCAGACTGCCATCATTAGTGGTATCAGAGCAACCTGTTGACATTGAATTGAATCTCAGAAGCAAGAGAAAGAAGTCCAATATGGATTTCAGAGTTGGAAGAGGGCTAGGATGTGGTAGAAGAGGACGACCAGTTGCAAATATTGAGGTGATGGAGGCTATGCAACAAATGCAAGCTAGATTAGAAGCATTAATAATAGGGAGAAATATAGATGATGGAGATGTTAGTGAGCCTGAGGTTGAAACTGAAGAAGAGGAGGAAACTATAGCAGTTACTCCTGAGATGAGATTCTTCAAATTAGTGTTGAGATCCATAGCTAGGCCAAAAACTGAGGTTTGAATATATGCAGGAGGATTGAATCTAGAAGAATTGATAGACTGTATTAATGGCATGGAGAAATTCTTTGATTATGAAGAAACAAAAGATTAGAAGAAAGTAAAATTTGTTGTCACCAAGCTAAAAGGACATGCAACACTTTGGTGGGATAGAGTGTAGGCAGAAAGAAAGAGTCTTGGCAAGCAACCAATCAGGAATTGGAATAGGATGGTAGCAAAACTAAGAGGTAAGTTTCTACCAAGTAATTATCAACAAACCTTGTTCAGACAGATTCAGAATCTTAGACAGAGGTCTATGATAGTGAGAGAATATACAGAGAAATTCTATAAGGTAAGTATAAGAGCTGGAAAAACTTAGGATACATATGAGAAGGTGGCTAGATATGTGAATGGCCTTAGGATGGACATTCAAGATGAGATAAGTATACTGTCTCCTAAAATAGTAGAAGAAGCTTATCAGGTGGTACTGGAAGCTAAAGAAAAACTCATGAGGAAGCAGTCTGCCAAAGGAAAAGGTACTTTCCGAGGAAAAGGAAGTCAAGGTGGTAGAGGAAGATCTACAACACCTAGAGATGGAGCTAGCTTTAGCTTAACCCAGCATGCAGCCACAGAAGGTGATGCAGGTGGTAGAGGGAGTTTTTCTAGAGGAAGAGGAGGCAGAGGAAGAGGAAGAGAAGTAAGATGTTACAGATGTAACAAACTGGGACACAGAGCTTTTGCGTGCCCAAAGAATGCAGGAACAAGTCAGAGGAATGCAATTGTTGCTCAAGTTGAGGAAGAAGCAGCAGCAGTGATAGAAGAAGAAAATGTACCATAGAGAGGAGAATCTTTGGTAGTCAATAAAGTTTTGCTCAAGCCAGCAAAGGAGATAGTTGAACCATCACAAAGAAAGACTTTGTTCAGAGCAGTGTGTATGGTTCAAGGGAAATGCTGTCAGATGATCATTGATAGTGGAAACACTAATAATTTTGTCTCTACAGAAGTGGTGGAGAAATTGAAGTTGAAGACAATGAAACATCCAACACCTTACAAGGTGTCATGGTTACAAAAGGGACATCAGTTGTTAGTGAATGAACAGTGTGAAGTGGAGTTGCAGTTGGGAAAATATAAGGATAAAATTGTATGTGATGTGATGCCTATGGATGTGTGTTACATATTTCTTGGGAGACCTTGGCAATATGACAGAGAAGCTATGCATGATGGGAAAAGAAACACCTACAAGTTTGGTAAAGATGGTGTTAATCATATATTGCTGCCTATGGGAGAAGAGGATGCATCAGGAAAGAAGACTGATCTAAAAACTCTATTACTAGGAGGAAAGGAATACTTACAGCAGATTGAAGAAAATGAGGTAAATTTTGTTGTAATTTGCAAGCCCAAGGTAATAATGACTTCTACTAAATTTTCTGATTTACCCATTGAAATTCAAGAAATGTTGGACAACTATTGTGATATCATTGTTGATGATTTGCCTAATGAGTTACCACCCATTAGAAGAATTGGCCATCATATAGATTTGATTCCTGGAGCAAATATACCAAATAGAGCAGCTTACAGAATGACTCCCATAGAAAAGGAAGAGGTTAGAAAGCAGGTTCAGGAATTGCTTGACAAAGGACTGATCAAAGAAAGTTTGAGTCCTTGTGCAGTACCAACAGTGTTGAGTCCAAACAAAGATGGAGGCTGGAGAATGTGTACTGATTTAAGAGCCATCAATAAAATCACAATCAGGTACAGATTTCCTTTACCAAGAATTGAAGATTTGATGGATTTTTTGAGTGGAGCAAAGTATTTTACAAAACTAGATCTTAAGAGTGGGTATCATCAGATAAGCATAAGGGAAGGGGATGAGTGGAAAACTGCTTTTAAGACAAATGAAGGATTGTATGAATGGAAAGTAATGCCTTTTGGGTTGTCAAATGCACCAAGTATGTTTATGAGACTCATGAATGAAGTTCTTAAAGAGTTTATTGGTAAATTTGTAATAGTATATCTGGACGATATATTAGTTTACAGCAGGTCTAAGGAGGAACGCATGAGACATCTAAATTATGTCTTGCAAAGGTTGCAACAAGAGAAATTATTGCTGAATTTGAAGAAATGTTCATTCATGAAAGAGGAATTAGCGTATTTGGGTTTTGTTATTTCCGCTAAAGGATTGAAGATGGATGTAGAGAAGATCAAGGCAATCATGGAGTGGCCTTCACCTAAAAGTATCTTTGAGGTAAGAAGTTTTCATGGTCTTGCTAGTTTTTATAGGAAATTCATAAAGAATTTTAGTAAGAACAATGCTCCTATTGTTGAGACTATAAAGAAGGATAAACAACCATTTAGATAAACTGCTGAAGTAGAAAAGAATTTTCAGTTGTTGAAGAAGAAGATCACTAAAAAACCTATTTTGGTTCTACTTGATTTTAATAAACCTTTCCAAATTAAATGTGATGCCAGTGGAGAAGTTATTGGAGGTGTTTTAAGTCTGGAAGACAGAATTTAGCTTATTTTAGTGAAAAGATGAATGATTCAAAGAAGAAGTATTCTTCTTATGATAAAGAATTTTATGTAGTTGTGTAGTCATTAAAGAAGTGGAGACATTATCTAATGTCAAAAGAGTTCATACTTTATTCAGATAACCATGCATTGCAGTATATTATGTAACAACCAAAGCTTAACCAGAAACATACCAAATGGGTAGAGTATCTTCAGGGCTTCAATTTTGTCTTGAAGCACATAAATGGCCAATCAAACAAAGTTGCAAATGCTTTGAGTAGGAGAAATACATTATTTCAAGAGAGTCAAATTCAAGTGTTGGGTTTTGATTTTCTTAAAGAATTGTATGAGACAGATTTAGGTTTTAAAGAGGCATTTGAAGCTTGTAAGAATCCTATTTTGATGGATAAGAATAAATGGTTGAATTATTTCTTACAAGATGGATTGTTGTTTAAGAGAAATCAGCTGTGCATACCAAATTGTTCTATCAGGGAGAACTTAATCAAAGAGAAACATAGTGGTGGACTTACGGGACCTTTTGGTATATATAAGACTTATGAGCAATTGAACAGATTTTATTTCTGGCCAAAAATGAGATATGAAGTGGAAAAGCATGTGAAAACTTGCAAAGTCTGTCAATATGCAAAGGGAAGAAGCCAAAACACAACTTTGTATGTTCCATTACCAATTCTGGATAGGCCTTGGGATATGGTAAGTATGGATTTTGTTTTGGGCTTACCAAAGACTCAAAGAGGAAATGATTCAAATTTTGTTCTAGTGGACAGATTTTCAAAAATGGCACATTTTATTCCATGTTATAAAACTAGTAATGCTACTCACATTGCTAATTTGTTTTTCAAGGTGATTGTAAGATTGCATGCGTTACCTAAGAGTATTGTCTCAGACAGGGATTCCAAATTTGTTGGACAATTCTCGAGGACACTATGGAATAAATTGGGAACTAAATTGAGTTTCAGTTCTGCCTATCATCCACAGACTGATGGACAGACTGAAGTTGTGAACAGGAGTTTGGGTAATCTTTTAAGGAGCCTTACTGTAGAAAATCCAAAGCAGTGGGATCAAGTATTGGCATAGGATGAATATGCATATAATGACTCACCTAATAGGAGTACAGGGAAGAGTCCATTCCATATAGTTTATGGAATGCATACAAGAGGAGTATTTGAGTTAAGAAAATTGGGAAAAGATGAGATGAGAAGTGTAGAGGGAGAAGATTTTGCTTCAGAAATACAGGCAATACATGAACAGGTGAAACAACAGCTACAAGATAGCAACATCAAGTACAAAAACAGAGCAGACATGAGAAGAAGAGAAGTGAACTTTGAAGTTTGGGATTTGGTTTTAGCACACCTAAGGAAGGAAAGGTTTCCAAAGAGGGAGTATAACAAATTGAAGTTCAAGAAAATTGGACCATGTAGAGTATTAATAATTTTTTTTGAAAATGAATATGAAATTGAATGACCCCTTGATGTTGGAATATCTCCAATTTTCAATGTTGTTGATTTGTATAAGTATGAAGGTGAAATTGCAAATGATACAGAAGAAGACCAAGAGACACATGAAATTGACTGGGTAAAACAGTTACCTACAACAAAGGAATTACAGCGAGAAAGGATCTTAGACAAGAAAGTGTTCAAGAAAACCAGAGGACAGGAGTACTTTCAGTATTTGGTCAAATGTAAGGATCAACCAATTGCTAAAGCTACTTGGGTAATAGAAAACATGCTACTGAAATTGGGCAGTTCTGTAGAAGAGCTCATGGACAGGAGCCCATGAAGAATTTTGTCCTTAGGAGTCTGATGCAGGAGCATAAGGCTTGAAGACAAATTTGAAGAATTATTCCAAAAATACAAAAAAATATTACAGGCAAAGGAGTGGGATCCTTTAGCCATCAATTTCCATGTTTTTCTAGTTAAGCATAGAGCTAGAATATAGGATTTGATCATGATGTAATAAATTCTAGTTAGTTAGCTGTAGTGGAGATTCTCGAGGAGGATGCCTCACAGGACAGATAGGGTTAATAAATTTTAGCCTTTGAATTAGGAACTGGTTGTTAGGATGAACCAGTAGTTATGTAATTTTCACACTATTGTAAAGGGATTTTAACTATTGAAGAAATTTGGCTTTCTTGGAGCGAATCTAGTAAAGTGGAAAAATTTAGTTTCTATGTATGTGGATGAGAAATTCTCTGTCAAATCCCGAAGGGTAATCTCCTTCGAAATCTCCGTGTTATTGTGGAATTCGAAGTTTAATTGGTGTTCTGTAAGATTGAATGAAATTGTGTTGACTGTGTTAAATTCTGTGTTTTCTTTTTAACTAAGTTTCTCGTGAATTCTGAGTGTGGAGTGGGTGGTCAAGATCAGCGGAGGAAGACTACGGACGCAGTGCATGAATATTTAACTGGGACTGTTAGATCTCGGTCGAGGCAAATCAACAGTGTTCGGGCGCAAAGGTTAATCAATACTTAATGAGTTGAAGTGGTTGGAGAAACCCACAAGTGGATTTCGGCCAGAAGAAATGTCGTAAGCGGTATTTTCCGATTGGCTCCGGCTCCATACATTGTGACACGTAGCAGAGAGGAGAGAGGGAGAAACCGCTTACCGGGTGGGTTTAAAGCGCGCAAGTTAACTAGGTGATATTTGTTTGAGCCGTTAGATCTGGTGGAGCAAGATCAACAGTTGACAGGCGAAGAGCAAGTTCAAGGTCAGGAAGTGAGGTGATCGTTGGATCTTGAACAAATCAATGGTGAAGAAGTGCCAATGAGTTTGTAGAAGGCGGACTTCAAATCTTATTAAACTATGGTTTATGTTACCGTCGGGTCTGGACTAGTGGATGTTTAGCGGAACTTTGCGGTTTTAAGGGAGTTTTCTAATTTAGTGGAAGCTCTAAGGTTATTAGTGGATGACAGAGAGCCCATTGAACCAGCAATTACATCTGGAAACAAAAGTAGAAGATATAATCTTACAGTTTGGGAGATTAACACTCCTTCCTGCACCAAGACAGCCATCACTCTGTCAGTATTGCTATAGTCTCTAAGAATACTTGGCTCGACTATAACCGGACATATGTCCAAACAACACATAATACTTAACCAAAATATATCCATATCAGTTGTTTGCTAGATAGATATAGAGGGTCCTGAAGACAGATGGGCCTAACCATCACATGTGGTAGATGAAAACCGAGTCTACAACGTTTGGGCTTAGGCTCCATTTTCAACCCACCCTAGTGAACAACTAAGGTAGTAATGAAGAAAACATACCACGAGTGAGACCACCAAGTGGGGGGTTTTCATCACCGGGTTGACCATATTGGAATTTGGTCCTGATGTTGTCTACGCTGGTGTCTCACTGGACCTCCTCTTCTTGGTGTGTTGAGCACTCGTTATTAATGCAAAACCAACGTTACAGAGGATCGAACTTGCGTTTGCTTGCCACTCTTTCAATTTATTTTTAGAGTAAACCAGTGCTGAATTGTCCTAAGCAAAGAGCCACCAATGATGAAAAAAATGTTGCATTTGTGCAGGAAATATCCTGCAAGAAGAGTGAAGAGGCTTGCCAATGACCACGTTGCTGCAACTGAGATATTCGATTGTCAAACTTGTCATGAATTGTTTTCAAATTGTGTTGGATCCTTGTATATTGATTGAAAATTTCTTTATAGATGGGTGAAACACTTGTTTGAGTTAAAGCTTTGCCTTGATCAACACTTATTCCACTTCGACCAATTATGGAGATTCCAATCTAGAATTGACCCAGATTGGATTATTATATTGTTTATCATTCTTCTTGATGCTTTTAGAGTGGAAAGAGTGGAGGAATCAACTCATGGGACTATTTTTATCAGTGGGACACAGTTTGGAAAAACATGGTCTGAAACCTCCGGGAGCATTTTGAGGCATCAAACAATGTTTTTTGGGGTAAAATTTTGCAGCTTTAGCATTACACCTTTTCATGCTATTCTACACATAGAGACCTTTCTGATGGTGCAAGAATCACGTCAATTGGAGTTTGTATGCGAAATTTATTCCACTCAGAAGTTGCTATTCCTGTTTTCACCACCATAGTTTGAGAAGATGCCATGTCAACCCCCATTATTCATGGAAAAAGGGCTAGCCATGCGATTATAATGTAAGAAAATCTAGAAGAGCCTATATTGTAACTCCGGTTAAGAGTTGAGATAGTCAAACCTAACCACTAGTAAGTTATCAGGCTACATTATAACTATGCTGCTAGGAGGAAAAAAACATTCCATTCTTTTGAGTGCATTTCTTCCATAGCTGAACAAAAATAGCCAAGAAGGATAAGAGCTGAACAAAAATAGCCAAGAGGGATAAGAGATATAACACACAATGGATTTGTGCTATAACATCCTACATGCCACAAGTCATACTTCTTTGTACACGCAACCATATTTCCATTCAGAGAAAGAGATCGGGGCATTGTCACCTTCTAGCTAGATTTTTCTCCCAAAAGGGTTTCCTAGAGCATATCTTGTGTCAAATGTGTGTGTGAGATTTCGTTGTTCTCTATTTTCTACATAATTTTCATTCACATGCATGCACTATTAACAATGAATCTACATATCAAAGCTGTAATAGTGTAGAATTTCATATTTTTACTATAATATTATCATATATGTTGTGACGAACTGTCCAATAGAATATCCACAACAATTTACGTATCAAAAATACTTAGAAACAAAGCAATTTAGTTTCTCAGATTAGGAAAAATAAAATCATACATATAAGCAGAGCTATTTATTTTCTTGAATTGGACCAAGCAAAAGCCTCTTGAATTTCGTAATATTACTCCACAGTTTTTCATTTGGAGCAAGAATCACTCGAGCATCAAAATTGCATTTGTTTAATCGAGCATTTGTTAATTGTAACACATTTGCAAATTCAGAAATCTAGTATAATTCTTAATTGTGCAAAGGTGCGAAGTAAGAACACACAATGAAAGCCTCAGAAAATGGCTTTATATGCGAAGGTGCGAAGTAAGAACACATATAACCACATTTGCACAATGAAAGCCTCTGAAAATGGCTAGCGAATTTGAATTCAAGTTTCGCCATGTACCAATTGCTTCCAGAAAAATCGTTAAATGCGAAGTGAAGTGCAATCATTAAATGGATGTGATTTAACTACAAGAACTGAAATGCAAGCTATAATAGAACGAGTTTCTAACAATCAAATCTAAAATATGAGGCTTGAGAATTACTAGATTTGAACTAGAGAACTGTAATACGAGCTTTAAGATGGACATGCTTGGAACTAGGAGAAGTATAGTATGATTGTAGCGCTGAATCCAAGCTTTAAAAGGACGAGATTAGAACGATGAGAAATAATATACAAACTCCAAAATTACAGAAATCGAACCGAGAGAAGTGAAATACAAGCTTTGAAAATGATCGGATTTGAACCAGAGGACTGTATTACAAGCTTTGAGAAGGACATGATTCAAACCTTAAGAAGTAGTACAATCTTTAATGGTAGAACTGAATTCAAGCTTTAAGAAGATGCCGAACGAGTAAGTAATGAAGCTCCCACTTTACTGGAACTATATTGACAGAATCCATGAACTGTGTGGAGCTTTCAACCCTAGCCAGCAATCCCGCTTTTGTCTGTATAAAAAAACTTGACCTCAATTTTGACATCATTGGACAGAGCAATGGCATATATATATATATTTTTTTAAATTTATTAAAAAATAAAAATATTTAACAATTTTCCAAAACTTTAATTAAAATTACAAAAAACACAACAATAGCAATATAAACATGACTAATAACATACTCTATAGCAAAACATTAACTAATAAATTTGATTAAAACAATATAAACATTATTATTCATAAAATTTGATTAAAACAATATAGAAATTATTCATATTTCTTAAAAAATTGAATCATAATGTTTATATTGTTTTTCTTGGAAAATCTTAGACATTATCAAAACCATAAACTCCACGTAAGAAACATGAAACACATTAACCTAATATAAATAAAATGTAGTAACAAGATCATTAAATTTTGTGGGTATAATTAATTTTAATGAACGTTTTTAATAAATAAAATTTATTTTATTTAAATAAAAATATATTCAAATATTTTAGTTATATTATATATATATTATATATATATATATATATTTTAATATATTTTATTTAATTTTTTCTTATTATATAAATCATTTTTTCTCTTATTCATTATATATAAATCATTTTTCCTCTTATTCATTTTATATAAATCTAAAAATTCATATATATCGTATAAATCTAAAAATTCATATATATTTTTATTAAACAAATATATTTATAATATAGTGCTCTTTTTTTAATTTATTTTCTTACATTGTTCTCTCCTCGCTTTTAGTTTATTTTGTTGGTAGAGTATTAGAGCCTAGTTACGACGAAACTTTTGGTAGAGTATTAGAGCCTAGTTACGAAGAAACTTAGGGTCAAAATCCTAAGGATTAGTTTATTTATGCTTTTAGTTTATTTTTTTGATAGAGTATTAGAGTTTAGTTACGTAGAAATTTAAGTTCAAAATCCTAAAGATTAGTGGGAAGAAGTTGGAATTTTAAATTAAATCTATTAAATGGTTTGATAAAGAAAAAATATAGTCAAGTTGAAACGAAATTGATATATAAAATTATTTAACAAATTTCAATTTCAGTTTTATGAGAATAAAGCATAGTAATTGAAACATTTTTCTTCGATTTGAACATGTGACTTTTCATAATGAAATAAGTTCACTCAATACGCTACTCCTTCCCACATATCATTGGTGAGAATTGAATCGAGTGGGAGGATAACAATCATTCCTCCAACCATCCAAGACAAACCTATAAGTAAAAATTGCATTATAGAAAAAAAATCCATCGTACATATTTACATATTTTCTTAATAGTTGTTCACAACGTATAGAAATGTAATTGCATGTAAGATAATAATCACATGTATTTTTATATCTGTACAATTCTTAATGTATTTTGACATCCATACAATTTTCAGCCACCATATAGATTCTTAGCATTGTAGTATAATTTTCCTGTGCATTTTTTGGAGAAATCCATCGTATCTAAGGTAACATACACTTAATTGTACTTCAATTAGACTAATGAGTGGAGTCATGCATGTGTTAAACACATACATGGTAGACACAAAATATGAATGATAAACATTGAATTGCATATCTTATTCACAAAGATACATATTTATAATACATAAGAGTGACCCTTGGTTTTATATTCCAAGTGGTCCCTTGGACTCCCTTTGGCTGTTCAGCTTCCACACCAACCCTTAGAGGATTAGGTGTCCAACATTTCCCCCCTTAATCCAAAGGGGTAATTATGAGTCCACGAAGAGAGTTGTAATACAAAAGGTGCAAAAATGCATGGCAACTCTAGGTTGAATGTGCTCTTCGAAATGTTGGTCTAAGGGGTGGTTTAAGGATGACCACCAACACTGGAATGCTTAGTACAGTGCCCGAAACTCTTTCAAATCTGGCATGAAGCTGGGGTCTTCTGCTAGAGGAAGTGCTCCTTATGTTTTGAAGAGGGAAACTTTCAACCTTGAAAGGGAGGTCTCACCCCGCATAAAAAGGAGAATCTCAATTTCAACCTGTGATGGTTTAAGGATGACCACCAACTCTGGAATGCTAAATGCAATTCCTGGAACTCTTCTAAAACTAGTAAGAAGCTGAAGTCTTCTGCTAGAGGAAGTGTCCCCAATTCTTTGAAGAGCCATCACCCACTGAAGGCATGCTCAGGGGAATCTTTGTCTCTAGTTACAACTTTGAATCTGGTATGGCAGGTTGTGGCTTAGGCTTGCTTGATGTGGCTTTGAAGCTTGTATATGACCATCACTTCCCCCCCTGTCAGATACAAAGTCAGCACTGTGAGAGCTCTGATACCATGTTAAACACATACATGGCAGACACAGAATATGAATGATAAACATTGAATTGCATATCTTATTCACAATGATACATATTTATAATACATAGGAGTGACCCTTGGTTTCATATTCCAAGTGGTCCCTTGGAATCCCTTTGGTTATTCAGCTTCCGCACCAACCCTTAGAGGATTAGGTGTCCAAAAACATGAACCCTCGTTATTGTCACCAAGAGGGCACTCCACAAGTGCATGCATGAGTTCTACTAATGAGACAATTAATTGATGATTGCATGACTAGTTAAATAGGATTAGGTGTTAGTTTTCTTCCGTACATGTTCACATCTCTCCAGATTCACTATTAGCCTCACTATTATATTATTTCAACCATGTTGAATATATTGCAATGAATTGCATGCTCTCATAATTTTAGTTATTCGTGCATGAATAAAATTCATTAATTTTTTTCTCTTAATTTTCTTTCTTCTTTCTTACTTGCAAGTTTTGTTCATTGTTTTCTAGCTAGATCCATTTTGTGCAAATTAAGCTACAATTTCACATGGTATCATAGCCCATGAGACATGGGAAGAAGGAGCATAAACAATCTATTTGTAGGTATTGAAGATTGGATCTATAAAAAAGAATGGAGTTTCCAACTTCCACAATTCTTAGGTCATATAACTATTATGAATGAAAGAAATAAATTCTACTTTAGTTCAATGGTAGAGGATTGTATCGAATAACCATGACAACATAGATTAAACCAAATTTTACAGTTAAAAATTACAAATATTTCAACTGCATGGACAAGGCCTTCGGTCTCTTATTAATTTCTCCAAAATTATTATTTCATATCGAAGCATTCACAATTCCAAATCAAGTTTGGACCACTTTGGAGACACTCTTTGGAAGCAGGATGAGATACAGGATCACATCCTTGAAAATGAGCTCAACTCATTAGATCCAAGCAGTTTCGAAAACATTCAAGTTTCTTTTCAAGGTTCAAAGTCTTATTACTCTAGTTGAATGGATGTAATATAAACAAATCCAAGCAAGAAAGCCAAATAATTCTTGCTATATTGTCAAAATTAGGTCCAGGGTATGCTATATTTGTCTCCACTTTTCACAAAGTAAAAGTTGCAAGAAGAGCAACCTCAAAGATACCCACACTCAATCTTTCTATTGAGTCCCTAATACATGAGAAAGATAAGCTCATAAAGATGGGCATTGTAAAGCCCTGGTGAAAATTTCATGTAATAAAAGTTAAAAATAATAACCACGGATGAATGGGACACTTATTCCAAGTTGATGTTGGGCATGCCACCATAGGTGGTGTTATTTTGGTTGTTTATGGCTAAGGAAATTAACAAAGGAAATGACTAAGGCTTTAGAAAGATAAAATGGCACTTTTGGCACAATTATCTATTAAAATAATGGAAATTAGGAGAAAAAGGAGGTGAAAGGTCACAAGTTGCATGTGAGGAGGAAAATGAAGGAAAACAAGGGAAAATGAAGAAAATAGAGCCTCATTCATAAAAAGGCTTATGAGGATCAGTTGGTAACCTTTTTTCAGATTAACCTTTTGTTAGTTTAGCTTTGGAGCTATTTCAATATTCTCTCTCTCTCTCATACTCTTGGACACTTAGAGTTTTCTTGGAGCACTTTGGCATTGGAGCAAGAAAGGAAAAGAAGGCAAGAGGAAGCAAAGATCAAGCAGGGAAAGGTGGGATCAAGCAACTAAAACATTCTTCATTGCCAGTATCGACTTGCATGTGTATTTTCCTTGTTAGATTTGGCATGCATGGGATTGCATGCGTTTCTTTTCTACCATGGCATGGGTTTTTCCAAGTGTGACAACATTTTCAGCCTAGCCTTGCCATTTCCTGCTAGCTTTGATGAGATGGGTTCTCTCATTCTGTTTATGTGGGATGGCCAGATTGGATTTGAAGCTGTTTGGGGTGGATCTCCGAATTGGAAAACACATGGTGTAGTGGTCCTTGAACCAAACTGAGGATGCATGAAGCCATTGGCCTAGTAACCCTTGAACCAGACTGTGGGTTGCGGTAAATCTAGATTGTGTGCCTCAGTGGGCCTAGGAATCCCTGCTGGTGAACGACATGATATACGGTAAAGCCAAGAGGTGGATTTTCTCTCCATTGGGCCTAGTGATTTCGGGATGGAATGTACGATAAAGCTTGGAGAGTATACCTTGGTGTAGGGTCTAGTGATGCCTGGATCAGATTGCAGATGCATAGTAAATCCTGAGAGACTAGGAGGCACTCAAATTCCTCATGGTGTAGGCGGAGAGCTCCAGTGGCATCCACATTGATTAGTATTTTTGATGTGTTCTATGAGTCCCATATTCATGCTTGGAATATGGCACGAGGGTGATTAGCTGAAGAGAGACTTGTCTCAACCAATCTATGGTTGGGTGGAACGTGGTAGTCCCATCTCCAGTTGGTTCATTGCATCGATTAATGAGAAATTCATTCCATTAATTTTCATGTGTAAATTGACTGGTGTATATATGGATTTTGATGGCTGATATGTTTATTGTATTTTTGTTCCTATTATTCTGGTTATATGCACATTTTATGACAACAACTATGTATGGATCTCAACATGTTTTTACTTGTATATGAATGGATAATGTGTCTATGACCTAATAGATGAATATGTAGCAAATGACACAAGGGAACAATGGTTTATAGTGATTCTCAGATAAGTATAAAATCCCTACACTTAATTATGTTGTTTATAGTTGTAGGTTATATGTTTGATGAAATGCTTGTCATGGCTAGTAGGGGTCTAGTTAAGGTGTTGATCAACTATTTACTTTTTCAACATTGTTTCCATGTACTTTAGTTGATTTTGAGCTTTCATCCCATTCTGGGCACTAGGCTGGGTTTAGGCCTAAAAAAGTGGCTTAAATCCTGGGGTCGTTGGCACAAAACTGGAAAGTTTGGTCCACAGTCGCTGACATGTAGGCCTATGAGAGTGAATTTAGGTCTCTGGTCACCCTCTTGCCCACAACATGAGAGTGACTATGGCCTAAGAGGTCTAGAACAACAATGGGACCTAGGGACAAGTTGTTTGAGTGGCTGACTTGTCTTCTAAGGGTTCTGTTGATGATGTTGGATGACTGTGTGTGATGTTCCGTTGATTCCACTTCCTTAAGGTCACCTAGTAGGTAGAATTTTATCATAGTAAACTCTCGTCTCATGTTTACCCCAGTTGGCATGGTTACTTGGGTGGATGTGGGATGTGTGTTATAGAGTGGAATTAGAGCATGGTTCAACTCTTGGACTAGATGGGTTGAATGTGTTAGTCATGCATGCATGTTAGTTGCATGTGTGTCTCTTACACTTATATACTTGTTGCATTTTCTTGATGTTGGATTAGGGTTGTAATAAGGTTATCATGGAGAATTTGATGTTGATTTCGTGAAGAGTATTTGACATGAGTATGTGGCTGACTGTATATGGTTATTTTTCACTTACATGTTGATTTTATGTCACCCACTTGCATCCTTGTATGTTAGGTTTCACTTTGAATATTTTGATTACATGTATCAGTCTTGTAGGTTGATTACAAGATTTGATCGATTATGTTCGATTACATGCGATTATGCGTATTTGTAGTTGGCTAGGCATTGCTTATGCATGTATCAATGTGTACAATGGAGTAATGGTTGTTGTCATGCATGAGGTCATAGCATGAATTGTTGATATGTTAGGATATTTTGACACGTAGGAAATAGTTAAGTATAACTTGGTCTAGTGTAGAGTTAGGTAAAGTGTGTTTCTTTACTATGTAATTTTGTAACTTACAATCCGATGGTCACGTTATGTAGTGATCTGATGGTTCATTCTCTCCTTGGTATTACCGACACTTGATCCGTGGCTTAACACCCGATTGGTCCATGACCTCTATTTAAAGAGCATGGAGGGTCATTTGTAGGGTAACCATTCATGAGAGAAGCTTATGTAAATTTTCATTCTTTAATTAATAAATTGCCTGAAGTGGCCACGTTGGCTTAGGCTGTGGACTGTTTCCCTCTTTGAGGGTTTTAACCATGTCAATAATATTGGTGTATTGATTTATTTGTGAGCGGTGTCCTTTGGTGTTCTATCTGAGGAACTTGCCCTATAAATTCCTACATGGTATCAGAGTTATTTGAGGGCCGCATCTGTTGGTGATCCAAATCTGAAGCTGGTAGAACTGCATCCGATTGTCGTTTCCTAGATCTACTGTTATTGACTGGTTTCGGGCTGAGAGGACTACTCTATTGTGTTAGGAGCATCTTTTCCAGTGAGGAACCCCTTTCGTTTGGCATGAAAAGGTTTCCGGTAGCCCTAGCTATGTTATTTTTAAGATATAGAGGTATACAATGTTTATTTGCAGTTTTTAGTTTTCTTTGTTTATTTTGGTTTATTTAGCTCTTTGTTTTTTTTATTACCATATCTATACCTTTCATTTCTGCATATGCTCTTTTCCTCGCGAATCTATGCGATCTGGGCAAATCAGAAACAAAAATGAAGGATTTTTCTCATGTGTATGCTCTTTTCCGCCGCGCCTTAGTGTGATCTTGGAAAATCAGAAACATTGAGGAAAATATTTAGTTTCGGCTAAAGCTAACTTCAAGCCGTAAGGTTTGTTTTGTTTGTATGTGTGTGTTAGTTTTGTGTTTTTTTTGTTTTGTTTTGTAGGCAAAAAAGAGCTTTCTCAAGTAAGCACGCACCCCAAAGCTTTAGTGATTAAAAAAAAAAAAAACCCCTTCCTCTTTTCAAAAAATTGCTATCCTTTTAATCTAGCTCACTTAGTCCAAAGCTACTTTATGAGAATAGAGGTCTTGAGTTCAAGTCTTTCTTTTTGTTGAGCTAATTATATTAAGTTTGAAAGGGGGTGATTTTTTTTAAATACAACATTATCATTCATTTCCGCATACTCCTGCACTTTGTTGGCATCTTCAACAACTTTTCTTCAAAAAGCCATAACTTCTTCATCCGGAAATCATTTTCAAAGCCGTTTTTTTTAATCAGCATAATTTTCTGAGATCTTTCCATTGGAACACTTAATTTCAGCATTTATAGCTTCAGTTTCTGTTAAAATGGAAATTCCATGTCAAGTTATTCTTGACAACACCAACTACTTCCAATGGTGGTCCTACATTGTGGATTTACTTAGAAGTAAAGGTATTTACAGAATAGCCTCAGGCCAAGAAACCAAACCGAAAGATGAAGATAAGGCAGCCAATTGGGAAAATAGGCAAGATCAAGCATGTGGGTTGATAGGGATGTCTATTTCTTGAGACCTTAGTTCCATATCACAAAACTTGATACTCTTAATGAAATAATAAAACAGATCACTAAAGTTGTTGGAATTAAAAATGAACTTAGAGCCGATCAACTTGAAAATGAGTTGCTTACATTGGACCCCAATAATTTTTCTTCCATTGAAGATTTTTTGTCCAAGTTCAAGACCCTTCTCTTGGAAGATGTTAAGGTTAAGAAAGAAGATGGTAACCTTATCTATTCCATTCTTACTAAGTTGGGACTAGCCTACTCTGTGTTTGTTTCCACCATCCATTCTATAAGAGAAGCCTTCATTTCTCAAGGACAAGACTACAAGTCCCCTTCCTTTGATGCCTTTTGTGATTCTTTAATAAGAGAACAAGAAAAACTCTTACATCTTGGTCTTCTTAATCTTGGAAACTCTTCTAAGAAAGCCTTAGCTGCCTAGCAGCAACCAAATTCAAAGAATCCTAAGAAGCCGCATCTTAAAAAGAATGGTCCTAAACCAAACAAGGGTCCTAATCCATTTCAGTCTCAAAATGAAAAATCATTTGAACAAAATGATAAGGCAAATAAAAACAAAGGGAAGAAGACTGATAGACATTTCCACTTTTGTAATTGAGATGGCCACTTAGAATCCAAATGCTTTAAGAAGATGGAAACCCTGGAAGCAACAATGAAGAAGGATAACATCCATTTGGAGCACTCAACAACTTCAACTTCATCTTCAAGAATAACACTTTCTGCATGTGGTTGTCAAGCATCTTGGTCTGGATATGCACTAAATGTATATTCTTCTTCTCATTCTCATGAGTGGCTCATTGATTCTGGAGCTTCTTATCACATGGCCAAAAACAAAGCCATGTTTGCTTCTTTAAATGATTATAACACCAAAAATATATATGTTGCTGATGATAGATCTCTTAGTGTTGTAGGGACGGGAACTGTTCATATAGACAATGGTAAATTTAATGATGTATTATGTGTTCCAAACTTATCATGCAACCTTCTATCTGTATATCAGATAACTCATTCAGGTGAAGGCAAAATCATTGAATTTTCACCTCACGATGTTGTAATTAAGGACCTAAGAGATCCTAGACAGATTTTAGCTACTGGCATTGTTGATGATTCTACAAGGTGTATAAGTTTAACAACTTTGGGTCATCCAATTCTTCCCTCGGTATTTGTTGCTCATAATGATGAAGTGAGCAAACTTTGGCATGAGTGATTTGGTCACTTAAACTATCGTCCCTTCAGAATCTATGTAAAGAAAATATGGCGACAGGTCTTCCAATGGTATCTTGCAGAGATGGTGTTTGTTTCAGATGTGTACTCGGAAGACATCATCGGGATAGTTTTGAAAAACATGCCTCTTGGCACGCCTCAGCCCCTTTATAGCTTGTGCAAAGTGATTTATGTGGTCCACTTCCAGTTGTTTCATTCTCTGGCTACAAGTATTTCTTAACTTTCATTGATGTTTTCTCTAGGCGCACTTGCGTATACTTCTTAAAACTCAAGAGTGAAGTATTTAACATGTTCTTGGCCTTTAATGCCTTTGTTGAAAAAAATCTAGACATCAAATTATTAAGCTAAGATCTGATAATGGCGGAGAATATGTTAACAGCAAATTCATCAAATTTTGCACTAAGAATGGAATTCAAATGCAACATACTGTTCCATATATTCCACAACAAAATGACGTAGCTGAAAGGAAGAATCACACCTTAAAGGAAATGGCTAATTGTATGCTTCAATCTAAAGGACTTAGCAAAAGCAATTAATTGTGCAAATTACATAATAAATCACACTCCTACTAAGGTTTTAAAGAATATCACTCCAGAAAAAGCATGGAGGTCAATTAAACCAAATGTAAGTCACTTTCATGTTTTTGGAAGTGAAGCATGGGCCCATATTCTAGATGAGAAACATAAAGCTTTAGAACCTAAGAGTGAAAAAAGTATTTTTGTTGGATATTGTGAAGATGTCAAAGGATATTGACTTTTTCCACTTAAGTCCAAAAATATTATCATTAGAAGAGATGTAAAGTTTGCTAAAAATATATTGGCCTACGAGCCTAGTTCGGTGGACGTGCCACTCTCTCTATCTCTTCTACTTTTGAAAATATTTCTTCTTCAGATGATGAAAGTGAGGATGACAATCCTCCCCCACCTTCTTAGGATCCTCCTTCAGCTCCTCAGCTTCCAAGATGGGTCCGTGCTACTCGGGATGCAGCAGGTGCTCTCGCCAGTGATCCTATAGATCAACGACGTACACGTTCTCAGTTCAACAGAGCCTCTTCTTTACTGGCTCAAGCTTCAGCGAATTATGATCCTGACACCTTTGCAAAAGCTTTAGGCCATCCAGATTGGGACGCAGCTATGGATGAAGAATATCGTTCATTATTGGCAAATGATACATGGGATCTTGTTCCTCTACCAAAGGGACGAAAACTTGTTAGATGCAAATGGGTTTACAGAACCAAGTATGGACCATATGAAAAAGTTGATAAACATAAAGCTCGTCTTGTTGCTAAGGGTTTTTCACAAGTTGAAGGCATTTACTATACTGAAACTTTCTCCCCTATTTCCAAAATGAACTCTATCCGCCTTGTTCTTTCCCTCACTGCCTCTTTCAAATGGGAAGTCCATCAGATGGATGTTAAATCTACCTTCTTGCATGGGGACTTGCATGAAGAAATCTATATGGAACAACCTATTTGTTTTATAAAAACAAACTCCAATCTTGTATGTCGGCTTAAGAAATACCTTTATGGTCTCATGCAAGCTCCTCGGGCTTGGTATGCCAAAATGGATAGCTTTCTTTTAGAATATGGCTTTTCTAGGTGTCATTCTGACAATACTGTCTACACCAAGAAAGTGGGCAAGTCTCTTATCATTCTTGTTCTTTATGTTGATGATCTTATCCTCACTGGTAGTGATCCCAACCTTATCAACCATGTGAAGTCTAGCCCTAAAAAGAAGTTTGAAATGACAGACTTAGGACACTTGCATTATTTTCTCAGTTTTCAAGTCTTGCAATCCAAGGAAGGTATTTCCCTTTCCCAATCCAGGTATGTTTGTGATCTTCTACACCATTTTCACATGGAAGACTATAAGCCAGCTCCTTCTCCCTTTCAGTCTGGAGTCAAACTTTCAGTCACTTGTACTTCCCCTGAAGTTGATGCTA
Organism: Pinus taeda; assembly: GCA_000404065.3. NCBI lineage: Eukaryota > Viridiplantae > Streptophyta > Pinopsida > Pinales > Pinaceae > Pinus > Pinus taeda. The sequence continues at coordinate 361,595 of APFE030996230.1, read as the reverse complement.
CCTTATACCATCAACTTTTAGGAAAACTTGTTTACCTAACCCATACATGTCCTGACCTTTCCTTTGTTGTTGGCCTTATTTCTCGATTTATGCAAAAACCACGTGAAAGTCATTGGAAAGTAGCTAAAAGAATACTTCATTATGTTTGAGGTACAGTTCAACTTGGAATTCATTACAGTACCGAAGAATCTACTCTATTGGTTGGTTTCACTGATTCTGATTGGGCTGGTGACCCTGATGATCGGAAGTCTATTGTCGGTTATTTGTTCACTCTTCATTCAGGACCTATTACATGGGCTTGCAAGAAACAAGGTGCCATTTCTCTTTCTTTAGTAGAAGAAGAGTATCCTAGTGTCGTAGAAGCTAGTAAGGAAGCCTTGTGGCTTCGTCAGATCTTATCAGAGTTTGGCTTTCAGCAGCAGCATCCTACTACACTTTGGTGTGATAATCAAAGTGCCATTCAACTATGCAAAGATCCAGTTCAACATCAGCGTAGCAAACACATTGAACTACAGATGCACTTCATCAGAAAGCTCATTCATGACCATGTTCTTTAAGTGTAATATTTTTTAACAAATGATCAAGTTGCAGACATCTTTACAAAGGCTCTCATAGAGGTGAAGTTTACTAAACTTCGATTTATGGTTGGAGTTCAGGAAGTTGTCACTAAGGGGGGATAGGCTCTAGTGCCTCCTTCCTTCTCCTATTGTGTCATATTTGTAAATCCTTCAATCCTATCCCAAGT
>APFE030996230.1:309642-357813 GCA_000404065.3 Pinus taeda | reverse complement strand
CTGTCTACACCAAGAAAGTGGGCAAGTCTCTTATCATTCTTGTTCTTTATGTTGATGATCTTATCCTTACTGGTAGTGATCCCAACCTTATAAACCATGTGAAGTCCATCCTTAAAAAGAAGTTTGAAATGACAGACTTAGGACATTTGCATTATTTTCTTGGTCTTCAAGTCTTGCAATCCAACGAAGGTATTTTCCTTTCCCAGTCCAAGTATGCCTGTGATCTTCTACGCCATTTTCACATGGAAGACTATAAGCCAACCCCTTCTCCCTTTCAGTTTGGAGCCAAACTTTCAGTCACTTGTACTTCCCCTGAAGTTGATGCTACCTTATACCATCAACTTGTAGGAAAACTTTTGTATCTGACCCATACTTGTCCTGACCTTTCCTTTGCTGTTGGCCTTATTGCTCGGTTTATGCAAAACCCACATGAAAGTCATTGGAAAGCATATAAAAGAATACTTCATTATGTTCGAGGTACAATTCAGTTTGGAATTCATTACAGTGCAGAGACATCTCCTCTATTGGTTGGTTTCACTGATTCTGATTAGGTTGGTGAACCTAATGATCGGAAGTCTACTGCAGGTTATGTGTTCACTCTTGGTTTAGGACCTATTACATGGGCTTGCAAGAAACAAAGTGCCATTTCTCTTTCTTCAGTAGAAGCAGAGTATCGTGGTGGCGTAGAAGCTAGGAAGGAAGCCCTGTGGCTTCGTCAGGTCCTGTCAGAGTTTGGCTTTCAGCAGCAGCATCTGACTACACTTTGGTGTGATAATCAAAGTGCCATTCAACTATGCAAAGATCCAGTCCAACATCAACGTAGCAAACACATTGAACTGCACATGCACTTCATCAGAAAGCTCATTCACGACCATGTTCTTGAAGTGCAATATTGTTCAAACGATGATCAAGTTGCAGACATCTTTACAAAGGCCCTCACAGAGGTGAAATTTACTAAACTTTGATTTATGGTTGGAGTTAAGGAAGTTGTCACTAGGGGGGATAGGCTCTAGTGCCTCCTTTCTTCTCCTATTGTGTCATATTTGTAAATCCTTCAATCCTATCCCAAGTTGTTCTTAAGGGGGGATGTTAGGATATTCCGGCACATAGGAAATAGTTAAGTATAACTTGGTCTAGTATAGAGTTAGGTAAAGTTTGTTTCTTTACTATGTACATTTGTAACTTACAATCAGACAGTCACGATATGTAGTGATCCGATGGTTCATTCTCTCCTCGGTATTACCGACACTTGATCCGTGGCTTAACACCCAATTGGTCCATGATTTCTATTTAAAGCGCATGGAGGGTCATTTGTAGGTTAACCGTTCATGAGAGAATCTTATGTAAATTTTCATTCTTTTATTAATAAATTGCCTGAAGTGGGCGCGTTGCCTCAAGCCGTGGCCTGTTTCCCTCTTTGAGGGTTTTAACCACGTCAAAAATACTGGTGTATTGATCTGTGATCTGTTTGTGAGCGGTGTCCTTTGGTGTTCTGTCTGAGGAACTTACCCTGTAAATTCCTACATGACCCTCATGGTGATGTTCTAGGCCTGATGAACCCCTTCTTGAGCAACTCTTGCACCTGCTTCTTGATTTCAGCATTCTCTAAAGCTGAAAACCTGTACATTCCGATGTTAGGCAATGGAACATCTTGCTGCAAAATAATATCATGTACTATTTCCTTTTTGTGTGGCAAACCTTTAGGTTCCTGAAACAAGATATCATATTCTGAAACAACCTTTCTATATCAGCTTGCTATTTAGCATTATAGCCCTCAAATACATTGGTTTTATCAGGTTTCCTTTCCTTTACAACCATCAGTAAGAATTTTTTGCATGAATTTATCATTCTTTTCATCTGCCCTGAGTTTATGAGAGTATAATTATTCTTTAGTTTATGAGCTCTTATAAAGTATTCAATTCCATCTTTAACAAGCAGATACTTGTTCTTAGCTCTATAGAAAATAGCCTTTCTATCATACAAGTAAGGACTTCCTAAAAATATTCCCCATATATCCAAAGGAATTATGTGTAACTCCACCTCATCTACAAATGCTAACCCAAAAGAAAATTTAAGTTTGCACTGTCTAGTCACTTGCAGTTGTGCTTTATCATTCAACAATCCTACTGGGTATGGTTTCTTGTGAGGTGTGGTTGCTAATCCCAATTTCTTTACAATTGCTTCAGAAATTAAATTTACTTATGAGCCACTATCAAACAAAGAATCAATCTTTTGATGTTTGGAAATAACTCGAATAAGGAAAACCTCATGTCTTTTTCTCTCATTTTCTTCATCAATAACAGATTGAGCAGAATTACTAGTATATGCTTCAAAATCCTTACCTTTGATACCTGTGGTTGTAATGGTTATTTCATCTCCCGAGTCTAACCCCAAATCTTTCTGAATAGTTGTAGCAGTCTGCTTCTTATTACCCTTGAACTTCTTAGGTCTCAGCTCTGGATGCAGAATCCAATAATGTTGATCATCATGCCCATCCTTTTTACAATGAGTGCATGAAGCTTTGCTTTTCTGTGCAGTGTTAGCCTTCCTGGCTTTCACTTCTACTTTCTTTTCTACTTTCTCTTGCTTGTAGTGGGTTGGGATGGTCCCCCAACTCCTGGGTTTCCATTCTTTCCTCTAGCTTCTAGATGAGTAGCTTGTATAGACACCTCATCTATACTCGTGGGATTGAACATGAGGATGGTATGCCTCATGTAGCTATGTAGACCACCAATGTACTTCAACAGAGTTTCTGGTGAGTCTAATGAAATTCCTAAAATCAATGCTCTCTTTCTAAATTCTTGAGTATACCCTTGCACACTTTTCCCCTTCAACTGCCGAAGAGTTTTCCAACTCATCATGGCTTGTTGCATGTAGACCAATGGATAGAACTACTTTTTGAGTAGAAACAAATTCATTTCAGACAAAGGTAGTCTTACCATGTCTTTTCATATCAGCTTAGGTTCTGCCTTCTCACCAAACCAAGGCAGTGCCTCCTAGGCGTAAGCTTTCCAGTTGAATGTTTCTCTTGTCTGAGGCGATGTTCTGTACTCTGCAATAAACATCAATTTGTCTAATCCAATTTCCCAACTTTTCTGCATTTAGCTCTCCATCATATATAGGCAAATCAAATTTAACATCTAGTTTGATTAGGGATGCTTTCTTATTATGCACAGGGCTACTAGGAGGTGTGATAAAGTTTTCCTCTTTCCCTTTTCCCTTGGAGTGGTCATGAAAGTGAGACTCATCTTCTTCTTTGTCTTGTTTAGAGCCTGATGAGTCTTCATCCTTATGTTTTCTAAAGCCCCTATACATTTCTTCTACCATGGATTTTATAGCTAGGAAGATTTCTATGAATTGAGGATCTGGCCCCATAAAACCTTCCTCTGACATTGTCTTCCGAGGATAGACTCTCCTAATTTCAAGGTTAGTTTCCACCAACTCTCCTTCCCCTAATTTGAGCTTTGATCTAGTGAGCATTCAACAGCTAAACCAACACAAGCTTGTCTAACCTTTACAGCCTAGAGCTCTGATACCACTTGATCTCATAATCACCCTATGAGTGATCTCAGTTAAAGATTGATTAAATGAAGGTATTAAAGACTCATGTGTTGGTGTGTGTCTATGTTATTTAGGCAACGGATCGATCAGATTGCAAATACACAGACACTTGAAATGGAAAACAATAGAGAAATACAGTAAACCATTATAAGAACACAAGAATTTAATGAGTTCACCCTATCCTCCAGGGCTACGTCTCCAGTCTAGCTCTCATTGGTGGCCTTGTTTTAATGTGTCTTAAGAAGAGAATCACAATGAAGGAGCTCAATGTGAGTCTCCTGAATAGAATTTGCTTGGCAGGGTGGTTCTTGGATGCCCCAAGCCCATAGAGTACACAGACTCTTTTCCTTACCAATTCTGTGACCTTTCTGGTCTTCAATGGAGAGAGCCCAATGTGGTGCTCAGTCCAGAAAGATCCTCTTAGGGATGACTTGAATCTATCAAGCTCTCTGGTGCTCGATGCGGCCTTTGGCCAGCTCGGCCCTCTGTCTTCCGTTCTGCTTCACTTCACTATCTTTCCTTTCTCTGTTCTTCCTGTCTACGTTCGGTCTTTCTTTCAGTGTCTTGTCCTCCTCTGTCTTTCCTTTCTCTCTCTCCTTTTTATTTGCATGTACATGGCTTTAAGGCCATTGAGCTCATGGATATTCATTTTCCCTTCCACTTCCGTTAGTTTGCCTGCTACAACTTCGCTTGGAGTTCCTTGTTTCGGTGTCATCATCAGACTCACAGGGAGTGGCCACATGTCCTCCTGCAGCTACGCCAACTCGCTTTGTCAGTTCGGTTTTTTCGTTATGTCGTGGAATGAGTCTTCTGCCACCTTGGCAGTCAAATCAGACGTAAAATTCTTATAAATCGTGGCTTAATCGCGCCTGTCAATTCTGATTTTCCATCAGGTGTGATCTTAGTCGTCAGATTTGGGGCCTCTAGATTCGACACCATTCGCACGTTTCGCGCGGTTGGATGGCTCAACCGTTAGCACACGATCAGTGGAAATTTTCTCTCTCCTCCGCTTGCCATGTGTCGGGCACTGAGTGGAATCACTCTGTTTTCGCCAATTCCGCTTACCGCTTGAGGTTGCCCCCGATCAATACTGCTAGTTTTTCAGAGCGTAGGTCCCGCCTTAACCTTTAGCCTTTTCCCCACGATTTTACCGACTCTTCATGCAACCGAGCACTTGGAGCCTTCCTATTTCGAGGGGTTTTTCCCAACGATGCAATTAAAAACTACCTCTGTTTTGCGATTTGGGATTCCCAGGGGCTAGTTTTGCCTCCTGCACAGTCTCCATGGGCCTCGGTCAACACGCTTTGACCGAGGTCCTTGTCACTCCATGCTAATTTCTAATTGCCACTGTTGAGAGGTGTCTTTGACCATTGTTTCTTAATTCTTTGATGTCTATCCCGACCTGATATAGTCATGGTCCTTCTGACAATTCTTCATGGATCCAATTCGGATCACCTGAATACTCCTCCCTTATACAGGATATTTACTATAGAGAGAAAGTTGTGAAATCTAATCTTTGACAAGGAGACTTGCAGGGAGTGTGTTTCAGTCAAAAGGATTCAACGAATGTTGTGAGCTACATCAATCAATATGAGATTTCATTCACTACCTTTATTTTTAATGTCTTTTCTGCATGCAAGCAAAGAATGTAACATTTTATGGATTCCTTGGCACAAAGGAAGGGTTATTGTAACATGGTCCAACTTATAGTTCTGAGAAGAAGATTTTAAAACAAGAGCGGTTCAACAACATTGCTTTTAATTGAAGGTGCAACTCACCCTTCTTCATTCCTCCAACAATTTCTAATACATAATTAAACTCATTTTATCAGCATTATAAAGGAAATTAGCCAGTATTTATTTATGATTAACACACCATAGACATGATTATGTTGCAAACTTGTACTTGTATTTTACAGAGTTCAGGGTGCCTCCTAGCACATACTTGTTTCACAACATACACCTCATCTTTGCAGACCATAAAAAGAATTATCTTGTTATTTGAATGGATGTTATTAATGGTCCTAAATGAATAGTTCAAGGTGCCTCTAAGAAAATACATTTTTCATAGCATACACTTCATATTTGCAATCCATAAACAAAATTATCTTGTTATTTGAATTGATGTTATTAATGGTCTTAAATGAGTAGTTTAGGGTGCCTCTGAGCACATAGTTGTTTCACAACGTATGCCTCATCTTTGCAGACCATAAACAAAATTATCATGCTATTTGAATGGCTGTTATTAAAGGTCTTAAATGAGTAGTTTAAGTCTTATATAATCGCAGATTGTCCTTACAAATATATGCATTTTGTTAAAAATAGCAACAAGAAATCCTAATTTAATTTGTCCTTGAATTAAATTAGGAATTAAATCGAAATTATATTCTCATAGAAACTTGTAATAGTTAACTAAGTTAAGTTAACTTAGTTGGCTCAATGAATTTGAGTTGGGGGTCTATCTAGAGTTGTAGAGTGATCCCTAAATTTTAGGAGTACATGTTGATTTCTTTTGAGTTGTAATTAATTAACCCAGCATAACTGAGTTATAGTCAGTTAAACTAGTTCAATCAATGGGAGGAACTAGTAGGAGGTCTAGTAGTGGGGAGTAGCTTTAGTGCAGCTTCACTATTCCACCAGTTAACTAAATATTCACTCATAAATAACTCATGCATGGCAATTCATAGGAAGACTTAGTTGACATTAGAGTTCAGGGACAATGTACTATCAGTTGTATAATTTTCCGAGTTGTACAAATGGTGCATGGAATCAGTAGAAGGTCTATGATGGATTGCACAATTGTGGTGAGGGATTCTCCCAATTAAATATGGTATGATTCCCTTATGGATTGTGCAAGGAAGTAGGGGATTGGAAGGCATCAGAATTGGCTAAATGTTGGCTTGAGCTGGTTTGTGAAGTAGAGAGATAGATTGTAATTGTGCAGGAATTGTTCAGGTTGAACATGGATTGTATTTTCGTCTCAGATCTTCTGGTTAATGCAATATAGTAGTTAGGATTTTGAGGAGTTTCTTTCCCCAGAAAAGTATTGTGTTATGTGTGATTGAAATTCTTCCTTTTCTACTTAGTGTTTTCATCGATTAATTTTTGTTTCCACTGATGAGTAGACTAGATTCAAGTATTTTGTTTTGACATATTACATAAGCAGTTTGAATCTACAAGTAAAAATCTACATGGTATTAGAGATGAATACATTATAGAAGAGGAGAATACAATTTTATTGTGCAGGTGAAATCGAATTTGCAATTTCATACTTTAGAGTCAACAGGATGTCATTCTACGGTTTGAGACTTGAGTATGCCCTACAGGGTAAGTCAAATTACATAGCATGGAAGGACATGATGGAGGAAATTTTGGAAGACAACGTGCTAAAGGAAATCATAGATGATGATATTTCAAAGCCTCCAACATTTGATGCTAAAGATCTGGCTGAATGGAGAAAGTGTGTGGAAAAGGAGAGAAGGATTCTCCTAGAAGGAGTTCAAGATCATATTATCTCGAATCTCCATGGTAAGGAAACTCCATTTGCAATGTGGAAGGCATTGACAGACCTGTTTCAAAATAGAAGTGACCATAGGAAGCTGGAACTGAAGGGTAATCTCAGAAAGATCAAGATGGGGAAGGGTGACTCAATTCCGAAGTACTTGACCAAGTTCACCCAATGTCAATATGAGCTTGGAAGTGTCGAGATTACTATTGTGAAAGACAATATGGTGATTCCAGCACTTCCCAAAAGCTGGCATAGTTACTAGGACTCAGTTAATGGGAGGGAAAAGCTACTAGAGTGGGAGCGATTTTGGTCCAACTTGGTACAGGAAGAGATTTGGTGGAACACCAAAGACAGATCCTCATCAAAGCATGATGATGAGGAGAATTGTCCCTTAGCTAGTAAGGCAAAGAAAAGGAAGGGTAATTCATCCCATTCCAAATCAGATTCTTGGCGGGGTGGCAAGAACAAGGACATGTCAAAAATCAAGTGTTTTCACTGTCATGAGCTGGGACAATTTGCCACAAAGTATTCGCACAAGAAGGTCAGTAAGAATCCCTCAGGAGGAGCGGCAGGTGAAGCTCTTGCTTGACAGTTCAAACAGGATTTTACCGTCATCGATGATGGTTAGTGTGTGGTACCTAGACAATGGAACTTCATTCCATATGACCAGTAACAAAGAGCTCTTCAGTAACTTGATGAGAAGTATCTCCATATGCATATCGAGATGGGTGTTGATGGGAGGTATAGTGCAACCGACATCAATATAGTTACCTTTCAGAGGGAGTCTGGTTCTCCCCTCACTTTGTGAGATGCTATGTATGTTCCAGGTTTGAAGAACAACTTGGTTTATGTTGTCATGTTGGAGGATAGAGGTTATGATGTGATATTTAGTAAGGGAAAGGAATTTCTTCATCGCATAGCCACAGGACAGGTGAAGTGGATAAGGGTTCGAGTGAAGAACCTCTACAAATTGGACGTAGAAGATTGTATTGCCTTGAGCACTAAAGAAGAGAAGGTGCAGAGTTGAGACATCGATGACTTGTGGCATAGGAGATTGGGTCACTTGCATCATGGTGCTTTAAATATATTATAGAAATTTTATGCATGAATTCCCAAGGGTGCACTAGAGCAGAGAGACACACGAAAAGGGTGCACATTGGGGGAGTATACCAAAGATTCCTTTAATGACAAAGACAGTCGAGCACAAGTGATCCTTGATCAAGTTCACTCAAATGTGTGTGGACCGTTCTTTACAACATCCATGACCAATAACATGTATTATTTAATATTTTTTGATGATTTTTCTTGTAAGTTTTATATTTTCTTCATGCAGAAGAAAGATTGGACGTTCGCTAAGTTTTGTGAATTTAAAGCACTTATCGACAAAGGTACCGGCAGGAAAGTTAAATCTCTCAGAAGTGATAACGATGGAGAGTATGTTTCAAATGAGTTCAAAAAATTTTGTGCATCAGAAGGCATTCAATGGGAGTTGAGAGCACCTTATAACCCATAGCAAAATGGCATGGCTAAAAAGAAGAACAGAAGTATTGTGGGAGTGGCATAGGCGATGTTGCATGATCAGGGCCTACCATTACACTTGTGGGCTGAAGCATGCAACACAATCGTTTATTTACAAAACATAAGCCATCATCGAATTCTTAGTATGAGTACACCAGAAGAGGATTTTTCAAGGAAGAAACCAAATATGGTACATTTAGGATCTTTGTTTTATCAGTCTATTGCCATGTTACCAAAGATGCAAGGAAAAAACTAGAGCCAACAGTTGATTTGGGCATATTGGTGGGGTGCACTGATACACCTCACAACTATCGGGTGTACCTGCCAACCAACAGGATGATAGTGGTTTGCATAGATGTGAAGTTCTATGAAAAGAAGACCATGATGTTCCCTTGAGAGGGAGCTTCAACTACATGTGGTTGAGGAGCTTTTAACTCCAAAGGAGGAACCTCGGGATGTTGTGGAGCAGCCACATGCAGAGGAGAAGGAAGTAGAAACACCCACTCATGTAGAGTCTTCCATAGATGGGAAAAAGCGCACCAGAAATTCTAACAAGTTATTACATGATACTAGAGAGAATGTGGGAACACCCACACCACAACACAAGTAGAGGATGTGATAGCCTTGGGGAAAATTCCATGAAATAAAAGTTAAAATAATAACCACGGTTGATGGGACACTTATTCAAAGTTGAATGTTGGGCAAGAAATCCTAGGGGGTTTTCATTTGGTTGTTTATGGCTAAGGAAATTGGCAACGGAAATGGCTAAGGCTTTGGAAAGGTAAAATGGAATTTTTGGTGAAATTATCTATGAAAATAAATAATTAGGAGAAAAGGAGGTGAAAGGCACAGGTTGCATGTGAGGAGGAAATTGAATGAAAATAATGGAAAATGAAGAAAATAGAGGCCTCATTCATAAAAAGGCTTCTAAGGATCATATGGTAACCTTTTTTCAGTTGAGTTTTGGAGCTCTCTCTATTCTCTCTCTCTCTCACTCTTGGAAACTTAGAGTTTCTTGGAGCACTTTGGCATTCGAGCAAGGAAAAGAATGAAAGAGGAAGAAAAGATCAAGTAGGGAAATGTAGGATCAAGCAGCTACAACATGCTTCATTGCAAGTATCAACTTGCATGTGTATTTTCCTTACTATATTTAGCATGCATGGGATTGCATGTGGTTCTTTTCTATCATGGCATGGGTTTTTCCAGGTGTGATAGTTTTCTTCATCCTAGCCTTTCCATTTCTTGATAGCTTTGATGAGATGGGTTCTCACACTCGGTTAATGTGGGATGTTTGGATTGGATTCGAAACTAAGTGGGGTGGATCTCTAAATTGAAAAACACATGGCCTAGTGGTACTTGAACCATACTATGGATCACGTTAAAACCACTAGCCTAGTTACCCATGAACCGCATTATGGGTTGCGGTAAAGCCAGATTGTGTGCCTCAGTGGGCCTAGGAATCCTTGTCGGTGAATGGTGGGATATACGATAAAGCCAAGAGGTGGATCTTCTCTCCGTTGGGCCTAGTATTTTTGGGATGGGATGTATGGCAAATCCTGGAGAGTATGTCTCGATGTAGGGCCTAATGATCCTTGGATCATACTATGGAGTACAGTAAAGCCTGAGAGATTAGGAGGCACTCAAATTCTTCACGGTGTAGATAGAGAACTCAGGTGTAATAAATGCTTGTTGGTGTTTTTTGTGTGTTCTATGAGTCCCACATTCATGCTTGGAATATGGAACATGGGTGATTGGCTAAAGAGATACTTGGCTCAGCCAATCTATTGTTGGGTGCAACATGGTAGTCCCATCTCTGGTTGGTTTATTGCATTCATTAATGAGAAATCCATTTCCTTGATTTTCATGTGTAAATGTACCAATGTATATGTGAATTTTATGACTGATATGTTTATGATATATTTGTTCCTATTATGTTGGTTATATGTATGTTTTATGACAGCAGTTATGTGTGGCTCTCAGCATGTTTTTACTTGTATATGAATGGATAATGTGTTTATGACCTAATAGACGATAATGCAACAAATGACATGAGGGAACAATGGTTCATAGTGATTCTTAGATAAATATGAGATCCCTACATGTAATTATATTGTTCACACTTGTAGGTTACATGTTGATGATATGTTCGACGAAATTTTTGTCATGGATAGTAGAGGTCTGGTTAAGGTCTTGTTCAAATTATTTCTTTTGCATCATTTTTTCCCTGTACTTTTACTGATTTTAAGCTAGCACTATATTCTGGGCAGTGATCTAGGCTCTGGGCAAGAAAAAGTGGCTTAAATCCCAGGGTCGTTGGCACATAACTAGCAATTTTGGTCTTTGGTCACTGGAAAGTAAGCCTCTGAGAGTGACTTTGGGTTTCTTTTCGCTCCCTTGCCTATAGTATGAGAGTAACTGAGGCCCAAGATGTCTATAAAATCAATGGGACCCGGGAATAGGTTGTCTAAGTGGCTGACATGTCTCATGAGGATTTTGAAGCTCATGTTGGATGACTGTGTGTCATGTTTCCATTGGTTCCACTTCCTTAAGGTCACATATGAGGTTGAATCCAATCATAGTGGCCTCTCGTCTCATGTTTACCCTAGTTGGATAGTTACTTGGGTAGATGTGGGAGGAGGGTGATACAGAGGAGGTCACCAGAGAGATACACTAGCTACATGGCTTTGATGAGTGCGAGTGTAGAGATTGAGCCATCCTATTTTGAGGAAGCGGTGCAACAACTAGTTTCGGTTGATGACATTGTTGAGGAGTATGACTCCATTATCAAAAAAAATGTTTGGGAAGTGGTCCCAAGACTAACAGAAAAGTTAGTGGTGAGTTCCAAATGGCTTTACAAGGTAAAGCAAGCAATTGGTGGTAGTGTGGAGAAACACAAGGCCAGTGTTGTGGCTAGAGGGTTCTCTTGGGAGGAGAGGATTGATTACGATGACAATTTTTATCCTCTAGCAAGGTACTCATCTGAAAGACTAATATCAACATTCTATTATTGTCAGTGAAGATGGGATGGAAGATACATCATATGGATGTAAGACAACATTCCTCAATGATATGATTGAGGGAGAGGTGTACATTGAGAAACCTGAAGGATTTGAGACCTTCAATAGAGAGTTTCATGTGTGTAGAATCAAGCGAGCATTGTATGGACTGAAACAAGCACCTTATGCTTGGTGCACCATGATCGATAGTTATTTCACCAGGTTGGGCTTCACCAAAAATGAAACAGATGTGAACCTTTACCATATTGTGGTTGAAGGTAAATTGTTTATTATTGTTTTATATGTTGATGATTTGATTCTAATAGGTGATGATAAGATGATCAAGTCTTGTAAAGAGTATCTTGCAAGAGGGTTTGAAATGAAGGACTTGGGGTTCATGCACTACTTTATGGGGATGGAAGTATGGTAAGGAGATGAGGAACTATTTGTCTCTCAAGATAAATATGCCAACGAGATACTGAAGAAGTTCCACATGGAGAGCAATAAACCCATTGGAGACTCCTATAATTGGTAACTGGAGGAAGGAGGAGGCTACTTCCAGTGAAGTAGTGGAGGCTACTATTTATAGATAGCTTGTGGGTTCACTCATGTATTTGGTGAACACACGGTCTAACATGTGTTATGTAGTTAACCAGCTTAGTCAAGCTATGGTCAAGCCTACCAAACTATGTTGGAAGGAAGCCAAAAATGTGTTGAGATACCTCAAAGGCACCACTCAGTTTGGTCTTTGGTATAGATGGATAGAGGGAGTGAATCTTCAAGGCTTCATTGATGCAGATTGGGTAGGGAGTCCATCCGAAGGGAAGAGCACATTAGGTGGGATCTTCAATATTGGGTCAATAGTTGTTTCTTGGTACAACAGGAAATAGAGATCAATTACACTCAGTTCAACAAAAGAAAAGTACATGGTTGCTAATTAAGTAGCTTGTGAGGCTATCTGGATGAGGAATATTCTTTTTGGTTTGTTTGGTCATCAGATGGATCCAACTGTGATTCATTGTGACAATCAAAGTTGTATCAAACTCTATGAGAATCCATTTTTTCATGATCAATCAAAGCATATTGATATCTGGTATCACTATCTTCGAGACTGTGTGCAGAGGAGAATCATGTTGTTGGAGTACATTCCCACAAAGAAGGATAACGAAAATATTTTGACAAAGGCATTGTCAAGAAGAAAATTCGAGTTTCACAGAGGCAGGGTCAGGGTAGAAGATAATCCCTTTCTTGTTGAGAGGAGGGAGTGTTAAAAATAGCAACAATAAATCCTAATTTAAATTATCCTTGAAATTATTAAATTAGGAATTAAATCAAAATTCTATTCTCATATCAACTTGTAATAGTTAACTAAGTTAAGTTGACTTAGTTGTCTCAATAAATTTGAGTTGGCAGTCTATCTAGAGTCATGTAGAGTGATCCCTATATTTTATTGGTCTCCGTTGAGTTCTTTTGAGTTGTAATTAATTAACTCAGCTAACTGAGTTATATTCAATTAAACTATTTCAATTAGTTGGAGGTCTAGTAGTTAGGAGCAGCTTCAATGCAGCTTCACTGCTCCACTAGTTAACTGAAGATTCACTCATAAATAACTCATTCATGTTATTTTGGAGGAAGACCCAGTTGAGATTAGAGTTCAGGGACAGTGTACTATCAGTTGTATAATTTTCTAAGTTTTATAGATGGTGCATGAAATCAGTAGAAGGCCTATGATGGATTACGCATTTTTCGTGAGGGATTTTCCCAAATAAATATGAGCTAATTCCCTTAGGGATTGCACAATAAAGTAGGGGCTTGGCAGGCGGCATAATTGGCTAAGTGTTGGCTTGATCTAGTTTGTAAAGCAGAGAGATAGATTTTACTTGTGAAAGAACTGTTCGAGTCAAACATTGTGTTTTATTCTCAGATCTTCTGGTTAATGCAATATAGATAGTTAGGGTTTTGAGTAGTTGTTTTCCCTAGAAAAAATTTGTGTTATGTGTGATTGAAATTATTCCTTTTCTACTTATTGTTTTCATCGATCAATTTTTGTTTTTGCTGATGAGTAGAGTTTTTTCAAGTATTTTGTTTTAGCATATTGCATAAGCATTTTGAATCTATGGGTCAAAATTTACATATTTTCTATGAAAAGGAATATTTTTTATTTTCTACACATTTTCTTTCAATAATATAGGTTTTTTTTAGTAAAATATGAAGTCGTTATTGATTGGACTCAAACCCTAGTCAAGTAGTCAAATGAAATGATCGAGACTAATCACTTGAAGTTGATGAATTGAAGCTCTCACATGGGAATGAGGTTTGAATAAGAAAGTGACTCAAAAGTCTCCCTTCAGGCTTGATCTCATTGGTAATTTCTCTAATAAAATCATGAACAAAAAACTTAAACCACCTAATTTAGAGATGTTCTCATCACTCATCAAATAAAAGATAGATTTTTGCTTACTTTAATGGACCCTATGCACCATCATTCCAATTTAGGGGACAATTTTGATGTTGTTTAGACAACTCTTCTTAGAATTATTATACGTTATAAAACATTATATGATATCGCATATTCCTCAGTTACATTCCTCTGGTGGTCAATATTTGTAGTTAATAGAGAGGCCTTGAAGCATATTTCAAGAACTGAGAATACAATCTATGATGGGTAGGAAATGGCAAGGCCTTTGCTAGATTCATTGATTTAGTAAAATAATTAGCATTAATCACCTTACCTCTACAAAATAAAGGCCAAAGAAGAATTACCAACTCATATATATGATGACATGAAATAAACATTGAATAACAAAACAACATTTATTAATTAATGTCAATCAGCTATAGTATTTCGAATCCTTTTGAACATGCTTTTCATTATCATACATTTTAATTCAAAAATAAATTAAATCTTTAATCTATTTGTTTTGATGACAAAAAAATCCTCTAATGAAAATTTTGTTCCACTTAATGATTGTAACATGAATTGATTTATCCCAATCCATAATTGAATCCTAACTCTATCTTATCCCATGATGGTAGGTAGGACAACATAGAATCTCACCTAATAGATATGTGTTCTCCAATGTTCTATTTAACTCAACCTTTTAAAACTTTGCAATGATTAAAATAAAATTTTAAAAGTTGAATACCTTCAAGAGCCAATCACTCTTAAGGATATTTTTCTCTAAAAAACTTAATTGTTTCTTAAAGAAATCAAGGTTTCATATCTTATCATTCTTTCACACTTTTTTTTAAAAGAAGCATTATTCTTAATTTTGTGACGAAATATTTATACTTTAAATGCCCATTCACATTAAAGGGAAGAACAAAATTTCAATATCAATCAATGGAAATCATATCCTATTTAAATGTGGATTTGGTATCATTACTTACTTCTTTATCTTTAAATATCATTCAATTCTATTTCTATATTATCCAATTCTATTTGTTGGTGTTATTGTTGGTTATGGCTGAAATAAGGATGTAAATAAACTATTGAACTTAAGCTTTTTGGTTTCAATTAAATGATGGCCAATAAATGCAATCCTACCTAATAATTTTGACTCGAATGGAACTAAATTCTATGAATTAATCATATGCATATGCCAAATATCAATTGGTAATGTCAACAACTCATATGTTGCATATTTTGGTACTAGTGAAGTATTGTATTTGATTCATATGTTTGTGTTGATGATGATGGAAACTAAAATACTACTAGTGGTTTTAAATGCCCTTAAACTGCACATTGTTTTTTAAAGGAAAAAGTTAAGAAATTGTATTAATAGTAACATAATTACATAGTGAAATATTTAAAAACATTTTATTATGCCTCATATGGTCCAATACAAAACACTTGAGTAGTTTTCTACAATTACTTTGAAGTATCAAAATATCAAAAGCATAGTGACTTTCTATCTTCATAAAGGATAAAAAAACTTTCCAACTGTTGTCACTACCCTATTTGTCTTCTTCAAAAATTCCATATGATATAAATATAATTTAAAGGAGACATTGATTCTTATCATAAACAATCACATTTCCAGAATTCCAATATATGTGAAAAGTTAAGCCCAAATATAATTAAAAAATTTCCCTTGAGTAGATTCAAGGATTTCCAATGTTCCCTTTTCCAACATCAGTCCACCTTTGGATAAAATGTTTGATTCCTTGTTTTTGTCCCTGTGAATTTGAATAAAAGAGAAGTTCCTTGGGTGAATTATCATGTCATCCATTGTATGAAGAGAAATGGATCTCCAAAAATCTAAATTTGAGAAAATACTATTTCTTGGACCCACATTAGAACTAGTTGTAAAGCCACAAGTTCATAGAAATTGTTTGTTTTAGAGCCTATTTCCATTTTAAATGATAAATTGTTAATTTTAGGAAACAATGGTATGTTATATGCTTAGAGAAATTTTACTTCAATTTCTTTATGAGCCCAATATCAATTTCAGTTTAGAAATCACATAAACATGTAAGTAAAATGTTAATAGAACATAAACATAAATAGTAGAAGACAAGCCAAGACAAGAGGACACAAGATGTGGCACTAGCTGGGGACAAACCCAAATGTTGGGAAACCCTTTATAAAAACTTCTTTTGGTATTCAATAGTTCAACAAAGAGAGAGATAGTACAATTTACAAATTCTAATAATTTATAATAGCAGCAAAAGAGCCCTAACTAGAGAAGTCAACGTTAGTCAACAGGGCAGATTTGACCCTCAGAGATTCGATCAACTTCAGTCAACTTCGGCCTCCAAACAACAAGATGAAACAACCCTCAAAACAGTTGAATTCTTCCAAGTCAAAATCCAGTCAAATAATCAACCTGCAATCAACCCTAACCATAGTCAACGTTGGTCAAATAGTACGAATGGCCTCGATTTCTATGCGCAAAAATGTGGCCTTCCGAAACAGAAATAACCCTAAAAAATGTATTCAAATAGGTCAATGTTGGTCAAAACACTTCCTGAAATTTGGTCAACATTGGTCAACGCTGAAACAAAAAAAGTATAGTCCTTTCCTTCTCATGTGTGGAGAGAGAAGTTGCCTAGAAATGTGTACCCAATCAGATGAGGAGAGAGAGATATGTGTGAAGATGAGTGTGTCCAAATGAGGAGGAGGCATCATGTATTTATAGGAAAACGTTGAGGATGAATGGATGTGATTGTTGGGCTTCTGAGCCTACATGAGTTTGTTGGTCGACCTTGACAATTTGTCCATAATATAAATAAATTCATATCTTCATTTGTACATGTTAGAATCAGATGATCTTTAGATTAATCCTACAGTTTTCAGAGAGAGGAATCCAAGAAAAATATCAGATGTCATAAATAAGATGATCCATGTGGTGTTTATCCCTATTTGCCAATTTTAATACTCCCTCTCAACTAGGGAGAAATCCACCTGCGAATCCATCTGCCAATCTATACTATCTCTACCATCAATGCACTACTCTGCTTTGTTGAACTATGAAGAAGAAGTGATCGAGATTGTATCATACCACTCTCTACTGACCCAAAGTCAGTCCCAATCAAAAGAGAGTGTCTCATACCACTCTTACTGACCCGAAGTCAATTCCACTCAAAAGAGAGTGTCTCATACCACACTTACTGACCCGAAGTCAGTTCCCATTAATCCCAGATTAGTATCAGACATCCTAGCATAAGGAATATGGTAGTACACAATGTCTCCATCGATAGTACTATGGTCCCTATCCTCATTTCCCTACTCATTGGCCAGATGAGAGGTACTTCCGATGACTCCCAGACTGCATGGGTAGGATGTCTCAGTAGGATGAGGATGAACCACTCATCCTTCTCACATGTCACCAAGGGGTATCACACGGGAATGATGAACCACTCACCTTTTACACAACAAACCACTAGGGGAAGGTTGAACCACTCACCCTATGATTTCTCATCGCTCCAAAAAGTAACCCAAGCCCCCTAGAGCTCCCAAACCTCAATGTCCATCTCATATAGGACCCTCATAATAGGGTCTCTCCATGACTCCAATTCATTCTTGGAATGCCAATACTTTTACCTTTCCTAGGGGCTTTGTTAGAATATCAATAACCTTCTCATTAGTCCCAATGTGATGGAGCCTTATTGCTCCTCACTGTACCATATCCCGAATAAAGTGGTACCTGGTATCTATATGATTGGAGTGGTCATGAAACACGAGATTCTCTGATAATTGGATCCCACTCTGGTTTTTAGAGAAGATCACGGTGGTATCAAGCACATGTCAAAATAGCTCACTAAATAGCTTCCTCAAATAAATAGCTTCACAGGAGGCCATACTAGCAACTATGTATTTGGCCTTGGCAGTGCTTAAGTCAATTGATTTCCGCTTCCCGCTCATCCAGGATATTGAAGAAAAATCCAAATAAAAACAACATCCATAAGTGCTCTTGCGATCCACCACACTGCCAACCCAATCAACTTCATAATAACCATGTAGCCTCATAGTCTGGTAGTTTATCTCAGTCCATGAGTGATTGCGCCTCAAAGATATCTCAGAAGATTCTTGGTGGAAATCCAATGTATATGATGAGGCTCAACCATGTATTGGATCAATGTGTTAATTGTAAAACATATGCCCAGATGGGATTTCACTAAGAAAATCAGCGCTCATATGATTTGACGATACTCATAAGCATTTCCCAATTTAAGTCCAGCAGCACTACCTCATAACTTCTTAAAGTTAAGTTCCATAGGAGTAGTTACAGACTTGTAGTCCACCATCCCAAATCTTTCCAATATCTTCACAAAATATTTTCCTTGATATAGGAAAATTTCACCTAGATTTTTCCATACCTCCAACCCTAGGAAGTAGTGCATCGGCCCTAGGTCCTTCATCTCAAATTCAAAAGCCAACTCCCTCTTACCTTTGAGAATGAGAGGGTCTGCACCTGTCAGAAAGAGGTCGTCCACATAAAGTACCAGAATGGGAGATTTATCATTTTCAACCTTAAAGTAAAGGTTCAGATTGACTTCACTTCTACTAAATTCAAGCTTCATCAGATAGCTATCGATCCTCTCATACCAAGACCGAGGTGCTTGATTCAATCCATAAAGAGATTTCTTCAACCTGCATACATGAGATTCCCTATCATGAGCTTCAAACCCCTTGGGTTGTTCCACATAAACTTCCTCTTTGATTGAACCATGCAAGAAGGTAGTCTTGAAATCCATTTGATGTAGGTTCCATGCTTGCGAGGCAGTAAGGGCTATGATCAAGCAGATAGTGGTGTATTGGGAAACAAGTGCAAATATCTCATCGTAATATACACCTTCCTTTTGAGAGAAGATGTTGGCTTATAGGGGCTTGACCCAGGTTCAAAGTTAATTTAGCCAAACAAATCTTGGTACTACTGGCCCTTTCGGCAATAGTCCACGGAGCGCTGACTGAGGTATCACCTGAAGTAGTATGGGAGGGTGCTAGAACCAGGTTTCTGCACCCTAGAGATGTCTGTTGAGTTCACGTGGTCTGTGGTTTGACCCTATGCCACAGGTTTCTTCACGCACTTTCCCATATGTCGCAGCTTGATATATTGTCTTCATGCAGCCCTACCCAGGGGATGAACATCATGATTCTACGTTATTCCCCAAGACCTTACAAGTATTCCAATGTTAGTTGATTATCTTAGACTACTTGTGTGTTTTAAGTTATACTTAACAACATAAACTATTCATACAGGTGCGCGCAGTAAATAAATAGTATATTTGCAAATTATACCAAACATGAATTAACCCAAGAACAGATACACATAATTATAACAAAAATTCTCTTTATTAATTCCTTCCTCAGTTACAGACTCAACTTCACCCTATGCACTCAGCTTCGGACTACTAGGCCTCTGCGCACTCAATTGCAGAGCCTTCTCCTACTCTACGACCCAAGACACACTTCCACTTTTGATTCAATCACTTAGACTCTTCTTCTACCTCACTACTTAGAGCCTCGCTCTATTTATACATTACAAAACTAGGCAGACAACCCTGTGACTCTATCATACTTCTCGCCCCGTGCTCGTAATTCGTGGAGCTTTACAACAAGATTGGGTCAAAACTTGGGCTTTGAGCCCCAAAACATGCCTTGGGGGATTCCATACCTAATAGGACCCCAACACAAACATTGAGACTTGCCCTTGATCAACACTCTGTCAACGTGGTGATCTTGCCATGGAGTCCCTCCAATTATTCTCAAACTGTGTGGAGGTCAGCAGCACACTGAGCTACTTCTTTTTGGATCTGTTGCATACATTGTTTCGAGACCTCTATGTCAGAAGCACTTCTCTACATCAATGTGTGCATCCCCTGTATGTGTGCGAGATTGCCTTCAATGTTTTCCATGATGGTGAAGGCCTCGTCGATCTAAGGTTGGATGCGCGCTTTTAGGACTGCTTCCTTATGTCATGTTGCGTCCACCTTCTCCTTCAGTGATTTATCATGCTGCATCCGTGCAAGCCTCAGGGTGAGGACCACTGTCTGCGCAGTTCCTCGAACACTATGATACTGTTGTTGGAGTTCTCATGCCTCTGTCTCTAAGCACTGGATGTTGGGGTCCTCGTACAAAGTTGTGAGGACATCAAGTGATTCTTCCAACATGCTGGTGTAGTCTCGCACTGCACCTCTGATTTCCTCAATCTCCCTATGCTAGCACTAGCGCGTTGTCCTCTGACTTTCGGTGGAGTGGATGGTTGTGCCTTTAACCGCGGCTCGATGATCTGAAGATTCAACTCTAGCTGAACCTTTGTCATTTCCTCCATGGCCTCACAGACCCTTGCTACTAACCTGTGGATCTGTGCCTCCACTAGTATATCTGCTGGGATGGCTAGCTCTGGGATGCTTCGACAAGCGTTGTCTATCACTTGCACCAGCTGTTGATTTTGTGACACCAATTCGTCACACTGCAATCTTAGTTGTTCCATATTTATTTTCTAGTCACTGAGGACTTGGAGCACACGACTCTCCCTAACTCACAGCTCTGCAATTATCCCATCCTGCAACACATATAATGTCTCACACAGAAGGGAAACTAAATTAACATCAAGACCTTTCAACGTGCTAACGAAAGGCCTCTCGGCCTCATTTGATGTCACTAGTGCCCCTTCTGGTAGCACTATTGTGTTCGTCATCCACGTGCACAACATCTACTCTGTTGCCATGGATCTAACTATGAGGTTGGTCGAAAGGGTACCAACCTGAGGGGGGTGCACCTGTAATTCCTACAACTGTGCTTTGAGGGCCCCCAACACAATCTGGTTCTCCTACATGAAATCTTGGAGAGCCTCATTGGTGACATCACGCACTGTCTCACGGATGTCATACAAATCACCCTCGGTTAGCGTGATTGGGTCAATGGACAATTTCGAGGCCTTGATCTTCTTCCACGACCCTGCCCACTCTGCTGAGTGTTGGTGCTTCAGCTGTGTTAATGCGGTTCATGGGTCCACGCCTCCTTCTTATGTTTCTGCTTCCTCTACTTCTTGCCCCTGCGAAAGCGTTCTTTGGCCCTCGCCCACCTTCGCAGCTACTTCCTGTGCTGCTATTGCTCCTACAGCCTTTTCCTACTCAACTACTTTCTATGCCATGTCCCATGCTGCCCACACTTCTGCTGCTGTTGTTTCCTTCGTTTTTTGGCCAAATGTGGGATGCGCAACTTGGCATCGTCTTTCTTCTTTTGCGTTGTCGACTTCTTGATTTCTATAATGTATGGGGTGCGCCATTCTGGCAGCCATGCCTCAAGGACATTGAAAATGGCATCGTCAGTGGCTACAAAGGGTAGCTTTTTCCACAGTATAGTCGGGTCCTTGTGCACCCTGATATATATGTTATGCATGTCTGCCTTAAATTCTGCAAAACTCTACAGACTGTTGTAAACTGTGGGTGACAACTACGACTTATGATTGATCCACATTCTGATGTTCACCTCCATGAGCACCCAGAAGATCTTGTTGTTTCGTATCCTTTTAGCATCCTTCGTGGCTGAAAGTGAAGTGTACTTCGCGGCCTCCAGTAAATCTCTGTCAATAATGGGGAATTGACTATCCTCCGGCAATTCCCCAACTATGAGCACTATGGACAGCAACAGCCATGCATAGTGGAATGTTTTTCCCTATTCCTAGACTTCGCGATAATTCTCTAAAAAAGTCGTGCAGAGGAATTTAGACCAGTTAAACTGGACCCCCTTCGCGCACTACTCAGCGAGTGCGACCACCGGCGCAGGTACCTTATCTATGCGACACTGGCACATAGCTTTTCTATTGAGGATTTGGGTTGCCATCCATACTAATTTGTCCTTGATGCTGGAGATGGTGTAGCCCCTCTTCTTCTTTTCTAGCTTGTACTTCTTCTTCATGGCCTCCGCGATGGCCAAATCACTACTCTTTCCTTCCGATATGATCGTGGAGTCCTCTCCTTTGTATGGAAGCCAGGAGACGTGATGAATCAAGTCTGTCATGATGGGGATGGGCTCCTCCTGCCATAAGCACCCATCATGTACCAAGTAGAGCAACTACCTAATGATGAAAAAGGTTATTGGGGCAGAGTGGAAATGCGACACCCAGAGTAGGTTTAACAGCCTGGCCTTTTCCACTTTGCGCAATCACTTCCACAGCTCTAATGTTGTCACCAGCCCCGTAGTGTTCTACTTCATGAGGTTTCCAGTCTCAAGGTGAGGGAACTTCTCGTGGTCAACGAGGTCCCAATCTTTGAATTTCATGCTTGGCATGCGGCCCAAATGCGTGCCTTCAAACATAATGCCATCTAGGAGGAGCGAGGTCTGGAGCAAGCTCTTGGTTTCATCCAGGTCCTTGGGCACTTTGGCCTTCCCTTTTCGCAGGGGGACATAGTCGGTTAGTTTTGTCACAGAGTGTATAAGTTGAGTATCCACCTCCATGCCTTCATCTTCTTCTTCTACGATGGTAAGAGCCTGCAGATCTTCTTCTTCTTCATTTGTTTCTATAGTGATGGATTTCCCCTTCTCCTCCATCGACAGTTTGCTGCACAGTGGGTTCCATGGGGACACGTGTACGGGAGCCATTTCTTGTTTGTCCTTATTGGGTCTTGGCGTGCATGGTGATTTCAGGATTTTTGCCACAATCTCGACACCTTCTGGAACATCCCTCATATTTAGGGCCTGCACGGCCACCTCGGTGGTCATTTCTGTTATATCCATAACATTCTGAGCAGTTGCCATCGTACTCGTCTGAAAATCTAGCACTCACAAACTCAGGGGCTCAATTAATGCTCAGCTCACAACACATAGGGCTCCGCTCAATTGTTCAATTTGTAAATCACCAAGTATTTTTTCTTGGGCAGCGCTTTGTATTTTATAGTGCTTTTTGAATTCGAATTCAACCATTCCCCCCAATTCCGGTTCATTAATGCTTTCTTGGCGGTAGATTTTCCAAAATTTTGCCCACAAATCGTGTCTTAAATTCCTACCGCCCACTCCATTTGGCCTCAAGTCGAGCATCCCATCATCAATAGTGACTTCAACGGTCACTTTCTGGCCAACCCGCGCGACAGCGTAGCCCCCCGTGCGTGGTTGCAAACCTTGTGACTCTTTGCTTCTGCGTGCATCTCCAATATCGTGCAGCTCCTGGGAAAAATAGTTTATAGTTCCGCACTCCCTTCCAACTACCTAGAGTTCTAAGACTATCCTTCCCTCGGCTAGTTAGGTGGTTGCACCACCTGCGAAAAGTTTCATCCGATCATTCATCATGTTGCCTAGAGAATCTCTACCTTTTACTATTATGGTCTGCATCACGTACTTTATTACTTGCAACGCACTACCCTAGTCATTATGTTTAGCAATATGTGGTCCAAGCCAAGGCATCAGACTAATCAATTTGTGGCAATAGGCCTTAACCCTGTCATCGTAATTGCATGCACCCTGCCTTACAATTCTGGTCTTTTTACTGAGAAAATATTTCTTTATTTTTTCCTCCATCTTCTTGACGTCCGCATCCATCAAAGCACTTTTTTTCCCTAACTGTACCCTTTCTTCTTCAAGTTTGTGGAGTCTAAGGTTTCCTTGTTGGATTTCTTCCTCAAGTCCCATGCATTTTGTTTCTTGTGGCTGTGTGATCCCTTCTTTCCGGACTTTGTAGACCATCGTATCTACGGGTGCTACTATGCATGGACTAGGCTTTGCATGCTCCATATGGATTAATGCATCCACTTCATACTTCAACTTTAGAAGTGCCTGTGTGGTCAGTGTTTTGCACATGGTCTTATAAGCTGAGACAACCATTGGTACGCACAGGTCCCAGTTAGTGTGTTTCACATGGTGGACCACATTCAGTGCTTCGCGTACTTTGTCAAAAGCTTATGCATGAATATGCTTCTGCATGCTTGGTCTTACCATACTTCCTGGTCTCAACCAGAGGGGTCATTCACACCATTGTCTTGCCCGCTCCCACTTGTCGATCATGTTTCCTATCATGAGGACGGTGTGCATTCGTGCAGGTTGCGCACCATACGCCCATGCCCATCTAGAAACTTGGGTGTGCAGGATGTTTCGTCTATCATACTCAGCTTTCATCTGCATCTGAGGCTTTCCAAACCACATGTGCATCATCCTTCTACATTCGCGTTAGTCCTCAAAGCTTCTTTGATGTGCACCCCACCATCTTGCAGGCGTAGCACGTAGTACCCATTTCAGAGCGTCGAAACATTATTGTTCTGGTACTTCTCTTTCAAATTTGTTCAGGAAATCATCCACCTCGATCAACCCGTCATACATAGGTAGATCTCTTACCTTTGTTGCCACGCAGCGCAGTGACCTTGTCATCATGTTACAGTTGAGCGTGGTTCCTTCATGTAACTGGTTCTACCATCATTCTATTTCCTCATCTAAATCTGAGGTGTAGGAGCTTTCACACTCCCACGAAATATCTGTTATTGGATTTACCCAGTCCTACTCCTATGCAGTTATCTTGTAGATACAATCTATATCATCATCACTATCATAGTCACACACTGGCTCTATGTAGCGTGATCCTTCCGCAGGGTATAAAGGTACCACTATGCACAGTGACTTTTTCTCAAAAATCATCTTGCGCTTCTTTATATTTATCACTCCATTCACGTCAGTGGCCCAATCTATCCCCAGTAGTGTGGGATAGGGATTGTTGTCATCAACAATCTCTATCACTTCGAAATTCGGTAGCGCGCTCGCACCTTTGATATCTACCGTTATTCCTTGCAATCTTCCCATAGGTAGGATCTTTTTCTGGTTCACCATTCGCAATTGAATAGGAGACCATTGCAGCACAGGCTTGCCCATGTGCTCCCATGTCTGCTTTGGTAGGATGTTCGCATCTGATCCTAGATCCAAAATCACTTGATCCATTTCACATTCCTCAATCTATGCAGTCAATCTCATCTCTCTTCTTGTTCAAATTGTGTGCTTCCTGAGCTTCTATACTACGCGCGGTTCTCCTAGTGTAGTTCTAGCACATCTAGTGATGAGTTCTTGCAACCCCTTCATAGATTTTTTGTTGCACAACAGCTTCATGCATGTCTCCAAGAATGTAGTGAGCATTGATGGGTCCATTTCTGGTTCCACTTTGTCTTTACTTCCTGAAGTGGAGGCATCCGCGAAACTCTTCTTAGCTTCCATGAATGTCTCCTTAGCGCGCTCTAAATCAAATTCAGGTTCCTTTGTTAGAGCCCTGCAAACCCAGGCACTCTCTTTGGGTTGCTTGCCTTTGTCATCTCCTATCGTGATACCACTTAGGAGCACGATATTTACATTTGGGTCTTCCTCGCTCGACTGAGACCTCATCATTTGCAGGTTCTGAGTCAGGGGAGGTTATCGTACAACCTTGCTATCAGCATGGGATAGTCCTTTGCTTCATAATCAAATTGGGTACAATATAAGAATGATGGTCTCGTTGGATTTGTACAATCGTGGGCATAATGCCCTGGTCCTCCACAATTGTAACATATCAATTGTCTGCGACCTCTTCCTGGTCCCATTCCACCTTGAACTCGTCTGCACCCCCGAAATCCAGTGCGTGCCATCCTTGCATTTTGATCGAGGGCCCATGTTTCGGTCTAAACTCTGTAGGTAGGAGTCTGATCCATAATTAGTTCATAACTTCTACAGGTATGCTCATCATGGCCTACTGACCTGCAGAAATTATAGAACAACTACTGGGAATTCTGTGTATACTTCTGTAATAGATGGCAGTTATCTGTAGCATGCTTCCCTCCTATTTGACAAATTTTGCACCATAATGCAGGCATTGTGCTCAATCCTGCTTGTTCCTCTGGTCTCAATGGAATTGGTCCTCCTCCCACTAGGTAGTTCACGAATATTGGACAATGGTCCTTGTCATGTCCCTAGCCTTTGCACTTTACGCACCATACTTCCTCGCGCGCTGTTGGGCGAGCTCTCTTGTCTTGTTTCACACTTTGCATCTCAAGGCAGGAGTTTTTCAACTGCGCCTAGATCTATTGAACTCCTTGTTTAGGATCTTGAATCCTGGTCTCGTGTAGTCTCATTACGATCTCCAGGGCCTCGACCATAGTGGTTAGCTTCTGTTATGACAACGTGTTCCTTAGATGTGGCATTAACGATGCTACAAACCATGCACGGTGTTGCCCATCCGTAAAGGTCATATTGGCTTCACGAATTGTACACTTCAGTCTCTAATCTAGCTCCCAGGGGGTCTCACCTGGAAGCATCATGATTTCCTTAAATCCAATGATCGACTGTCTCTGATTTTGGCCTGCTAAATTCCTTGTTTAGCACAGCTTGGATATCCATGATCCCTACGTTCGTATAGTCATTGGAATGCTTAATGTACCAAGTCAGTGCGCGATCCTATAGAGTGATGACCAGCGTTGCTTTCTTTATATTATCATCTGTGACTCCTTGCACTTCCCATACAGCCCTTACCACAAACCAAATCTGATCCGGATCTTCTTTCCCCACTCCTTTGAACACTGGCAACTTTATCGCGCTTTCCATATTGAACTGTGGTGGTGGTGGAGGTGGTGTGGGTGAAGACGGGGGTGAAGATGGTGAAACTAGTGGTGGTGTAGGTGGGACTGGTATGTGCAGAATTCATTGCTTAATCAAACTGATCGCACTTCTTGTTGAGACCTTCACGAGCTCTTCCTCGCTTTCTCTCAGAGGTGAAATCAAGGGGCTAGTTTCTAATTTTTCTCTACGGTCGTTTCTGTAGATCCTCCCACTTCGCGTAACCCCAAACATCAAATTATTCGCATAACCTTTTTTTCACACAGCAGCATTTTAATCCAAGTGTTCAAATATTTAACATACTTACCTCATGGTCCTTTGAGGAAGCATCATTCTGACTCGCTATAGTAGACTAAAGTATCTACCGCGAACTTGGTGATAAATCCTCCTATAATTCGATCGAACCAATGATCCACAGCATTCACAATCTTATCTTCCGATGCTTCCAATCTGCGCACCAACTTCTAGAGTCCACACACTAGGTTTGTCGAGCCTACACCTTCCTTGACTGCCTACTAGCTTCGCGATCCACTCGTATAACTTAGAGGGGAAATATGCAAAGAAAATTTCGTGGATTTTCGTATATAAGTATCAATCTAACCACTCTTCCTTTGATAATCATGGATTCTTGTTTTCCTGTGCCATGAACTCGTGAGTTTTCTGTCCAACCACTCATCAATTCCTTTCTTTGTCAGATTCTAGTGATACAACATTAGACATATCTATGCAGATCTTGGTCTCGGCAACAGAACCATTTGTTGACTTATAGGGGCTTGACCCAGGTTCAGAGTTAATTTATCCAAACAAATCCCGGTACTATTGACCCTTTCGGCAATAGTCTACGGAGCACGAACTGAGGTCTCACCCGAAGTATTATGGGAGGGTGCTAGAACCAATTTTTCACACTCTGGAGATGTCTCATGAGTTCACGTGGTCTGCGGTTTGACCCTGCGTGCAGGTTGCTTCACGCACTTTCCTGTACCTCGCAACCCGATATATTGTCTTCGTGTAGCCCTACCAAGGGGCTGAACATTGTGCTTCTGCATTATTCCCCAAGACCTTGCGGGTATTCCAATGTTAGTTGATTATCTTATCCTACTTGTGTGCTTTAAGTTATAATTAACAACATAAACTATTCATACAGGTGTGCGCAATAAATAAACAGTATATTTGCAAATTATACCAAGCATGCATTAACCCAAGAATAGATACACAAAATTATAACAAAACTTCTCTTTATTAATTCCTTCCTTGGCTACAGACTCGCTTCACCCTGCGCACTCATCTATAGGGGTGGGTGCACTCAGCTGCAGACTACTAAGACTCTGTGCACTCAGCTGCAAAGTCTTCTTCTACTCTACGACCCAAATACACACTTACACTTTTGATTCAATCACTTAGACTCTTCTTCTACCTCTCTACTTAGAGCCTTGCCCTATTTATACAATCCCATGGTCTGCAGACCATGGGTAGGTCTATTCAGTTGACATTACATTACAAAACTAGGGTGGACAACCCTGTGACTCCATCATAATTTCGCGCCCTACACCCATAATTCATGGAGCTTTACAACAATATTGGGTCAAAACTTGGGCTTTGAGCCCCAAAACTTTCCTTGGGGGGATTCCATTCCCAACAGAAGCCTCGAACAACAAAGCAAGCCTTGAACTTTTCTACACTTCCATCAGCTCCATACTTGATTGCATAGCCACTTAGAAGTGACAAACAATTTGTCCTAGGGTCTATGCACCACATTCCAGACATCATTCTTCATAATTGACTCGTATTCTTCATTCATAGCATCCTTCCATAATTTTTTCTTCATGACTTCTTTAAATGATGAAGACTCATTTTGAATGATAGTGCTCATGGTGTTCAAATATCCTTGATACTTGTTTGGCCTCTTTCTTTCACGGAAAGTCCCCCTTGGTGCAATGTGCTTCTCAGCATATTTGAGAGTCTGCCTAAGCCATGAGGGTATCCTCTTAGAGGAGGAAGGCTCATTAGGAGTGGATGAATAAGATCCATAGGTTCATAAACATCAGACATTGTTTTGTCCTCTTTTTCACCCTGATTTCCTATGTTAGCTTCTTTTTCCTTCCTTAGGATGGGAAGGTTTTTGATCTTCCTAATGGCCATATCTTCATTGAAAGTGACATCATGACTTATCTCAACTTCCTTTTGAATAGCCACATAAATTCTATATCCCTTAGAATTTTCATTGTAGCCCACAAAGATTCCTTTCTTCCCAGATGCACCCAATTTGTTTATTTTCTCTTTCAACACATGAAAATATACGGGGCTTTCAAAAATTCTAAAATGACAGACAAAGGGTTTGTTACCATTGAACATTTATTCAGGAATCTTGGACTCCAATGCTTGATGAGGGCATCAGTTTTGAACATACACTGCAATATTTGCATCTTCAGCCCATAGAAACTTCCGAAGGCTTTGATCATGAAGCATGGAACAAACAACTTCTACATTAGAGAGATTCTTCCTTTCAGCCACATTATTATGCTCGAGAGTGTATGGCGTTGCAGTCTCCCTCTTAATTCCAGCTTCTCTGCAATAATCTTCGAATTCATTGGATTCATACTCGGTCCCATTATCTCTAGAAAATTTGTGATAGGTTAACCTAATAATGCAATATAAATCAAAGCAGAATACTATAACATACTTCTACTATCAATTTGCAGAATCTTAAAGATCAAGCTAAAAAAAATAACTAGAAGAAGAAGAATCAATGGCACAATACACATGAAAATAATTTGGGGAAAGTCTCAGCTAAAAACCCCACACTATTTTATTATCATACATGGTGGAAATACATAGGAATTATACAAAACCTTAGCTCTCACAACTAGCCAGCTCTCAGTACAATCTTCACAGATGCTCATAGGAAATCTTGGCTTCTCTCCAGCCTTGCTCTCTACCCTCCAAGCTCCTATTTCCTTGCGTTGTTCCTTTTGGATGATTAGCCTATTACCAAGTGGAAAACCAAGCCTTTAAAATTGCGCAATCCTCAAGGATGAATCCTTTACTGCATGCATAGGTTTTCTCCATGAGAAAACACATAACTGATAGTACATTATCCTTGAACATTTATCTCAACTGGGTCTTTCTGAGAATAGACATGCATGAGTTTCTGATGAGGGAATCTTCAGTTAACTAGAGGAGCACTAATTGAGTGCATTAATGCATCAACTGATTGTTAACTCACTATTAGTTCCTCAAATAGTTTGGAACTAATTTAACTGGACATAACTCAATAAACTGATTTAACTAATTACAACTCAAATATAACTCAATCTTATCTCCTTAATTTAAGGGATAACTCTTGCATGACTTCAGAAAGACTTCTAACTTGAATTTCTCCAACAAATTAATTTAAAATTAATTAATTAATTATTTTCAAGTAGTTTTTAAGACTAAATTCGATTTTAATTCATAGTTTAATTCAAGGACAAATTAAATTGGAATATTCTTGTTACCATATTTCAACACCAAATGCATATGGATATTTTGTATCATAAAAACATATATTTTCATGAAACAATCAACATATGTGAGAACCAAGCATATCAACATAAAGTAAGAATGGTAAAAGTAGCATCATTCCTCAACATCATAAATATGTGACTAAATATGTCATGTCTCCAAGTATCATTTAGCAGATGTAGCAGTAGTATATTAGTAACCGTCTTCATGAAACTTGCAGTAACATCTTTCTCTTGGCCCATTTTCTCATGCAAGAATAACTATCACACCAACACCACTTCATCAACATGCAACTCAAGTAATCATCCATAAGATCCTTATCTACAATTCACCCATCAATGATATCCCATGACATAGAGATAGTAGTATGTATCTAGCTTCTCATCAATGAGAAAATCCATCAATAGCAAACCATCATCTTACCATCATTTATCAAACTTTGTTAGTAACTAATCTATTTGATACCATTAATATCAACAATCCTCAAGCGATATACCATGTACATCGTATCATGTGAGAAACAAGCACTACAGACATCATCATCCATAACCATACCATATGCAAGAAGCTTATGCAAAATGACAACAACAACATGTAGTTATCATTCAAAACTTCAAAAATCATGTGTGTCTTTATCAATATTACCAATATAGTTATCATGAATAGATTATTCAGCAAGCAAAACTAAAGAAATCATAATGCCAACAATGCATTATTAGAAGCATAGAAAATGCTCCCCTTGAACCTGTGCCAACTGTTCATTATTAGATATGATCACATCAACTCATCCATCAGTTAGGTCATTAAAGCATCTTCATCAATCAGTAAATCCATCAAAGAACTAATTTCATACTGCAGAAATTCATAAACCATCAATACCACTTCTAAGTAACATTAACCATGAACATCAAAACAAGAAAGACAAATAATAAGTGTCTGAAGCATATCATAGAATTTCCCTGATTCTGTCCTATTGTTTCTTCATCATAGGAAAACATATGTGACTGTCTGTATCGAAACTCGCCTATATACACAATTGTACTTCATAATATCCATGCACATAAAGTAAAATGATGAAACTACAACTTCCCTTGAGCTTGTATTGTCTGTACTTGTTCATTGTTACTACATCAGATGCATTGTCAGTAATGTAAGCAACATGAATATCAAAACAACAATGGGAGTCATCATCAAGACAATATATGTACCACTCCCCCTGAGATTACACATTATTGATCTTGAGGACCTGATAGTCATCTTATTCTCTTATGAGGTCATATACCTCACATCACTTCTGAAGTCCTTGTTAGAATTATTATTTTAAGACTACAATAGGAACCATCTTCTTTTACTCTGAGTTTGAATCCTCCTCATATCTGTGAGAATTTAGTTATTTAAGCACATATAATTTTTTGGGTTTCTATATCCTCTTGCTGTGAAATTTCCGTATTTTTCATCTATAATTTTGTATTTGGTTGATGTAAAGACAATTCAATTTCCTTTATCTACCATTTGACTTACACATAGAATACTCTGCTTTAGCCCTTGAACTAATAAAGTATCAACTGCTCCTGTATGTTTATTAATTTTGGCTCTACCTTTTCCCAAAATTTTTTCTAAACACTATTTCCAAGAATAACCTTACCATATTCATTTTTCTTGCAAGACTCCATCTTACTCTTATCTCTAGTCATGCGATGAGAGCATCCGTTATCTATGTACCATTCATCTTCTTCTTCAAATGAGAAGAGAGCAAGACTGCACCTTATCTGTTCTTCCTCTTTCTTCTTGTTATGAAAAATGTTGGTGGATCCATATTTTTTAGGTTTTCTGACATCAATATTCTTATTTGATCGTTTGTCATGTTGTCTGAGGTGATCCATAGATTGGTTCTTTCATATTTTGATACATGCCCAAACTTGTTACAAGTATAGCATATTATATGAGTAGAGGAATCATATTATTTTTGTTTCATCTTCCTTTTATTGAAATTAATAACTTTTTGACCAAATATATTGCAAGAAAAACAATATCCCTTAAAGAATCCTCAGTACTTGGAACTTGATGATCTTTTTGTGAAGCAGTTATTTTCTTGAGATTGAAGCAATCTACTTTTGCTGTAATAGCCCTGGTTAAAAACTCATGTAAAAATATATAAGACCATGGTTTATGGGACCCATATTCCAATATGAATGGTGGGAAAGACATCCTAGGGGGTATTCATTTCGGTTATTAAGCTAAAGGAAATTGGCAAAGGAAATTGCAAAGGCTTTGGAAAGGCAATATGGCATTTTTAGCACATTTATTTATGAAAATAATGGAAATTAGGAGAAAAGGAAGGTGAAAGGTCATACATTTCATGTGAAGAGTAAATTGAAGGAAAGTAATGGAAATTGAAGAAAATAGAGGCCTCATTGATCAAATGTCTTATGAGGATCAGTTGGCAAATATTTTGACAGGTTTTGGTGGAGCTCTCTTCTATTCTCTCTCTCTCATACTCCTGGACACAGAGAATTTTCTTGGAGAGCTTTGGCATTGGATCAATAAAGGAAAAAAAGGCAAGAGGAAGGAAGGAGAAAGCAAGGAAGAGCGAGATCAATCAGCTACAACAGGATTATTTTCAAGTATCAATTTACATATGTGATTTCCTTGCTGGATTTGGCATGCATGGTATTGCAAGTGGTTCTTTACTGTTATGGCATGGTTTTTTTTAGGTATGACCATGTCTTTAGCCTAGCCTTTCCATTTCCGGATAGCCATGGCGTGATGGGGTTCTCATGTTTTGGTTGAGCTCAATTGTTGGATGGATTCAAAGTTTAGTTAGGTGGATCTCCAAAAGAAAGAACACATGGACTATTGATCCTTGAACTAGACTGTGGATCACAGTAAAGCCATTGGCCTAGTGGCCCTTGAACCAGAATGTGGGTTGTGGTAAAGCCATGTATTGTGTGCCTTGGTGGGCCTAGGAATCCTCGACTAGTTAATGGCATGATACACTGTAAATACTAGAGGTGGGTGCTCTTCATCAGGCCTAGTAATCCCAGGATAGGATGTACAATATATCCTAGAGAGTGAAGTCTTAGTTAGGGTTTATTGATCCAGGATGGATTTCTATAAAGCCCAGATGCTGGTGTCTTAGTTTAGGGCCTTGTGATATAGTGTGGATTGTGTTAAAGCTTGAGAGATTAGGAGACATGAAAATTCCTCACGGTGTAGGTGGAGAAATTCGGTGGCATCCATGCTTATTTTTGCCTAGTGATTTGGTGAAGATAATGGTAAAGTCTATTATTACATGTTTATTGTGTTGGCCTAGTGATCCATGATGGATTATGGTAAAAGCTATTTTTATATTGATGAGGGTGAGGTGGTTTAGCCTCGGGATTCGTTGGTTCGTTCTTTTGGTTTCAGTCCCACATTGATGCTTGGAATATGCCAAAGGGGTGAATGGATGAAGAGAGACTTAGCTTAGCCATTCTATGGTTGGGTGGAATGTGGTAGTCCCATATCGAGTTGGCTTTTGCATTCATTAATAAAAGGTTCCTTCCTTGATATATTATGTGGAAATGTATTGTTTTATATGTGGATTTTATGGTTGATGTATCCTTGATATTTCTGTTTCTATTATTCTGGTTATAAGCATGTATTATGATAGTGATGATGTATGGCTTTCCTCATGTTTTGATTAGTAAATGAATGAATAATGTATCTATGACCTAATAGATCATGATGCAACTAATGATATAAGATATCAATGCTTCATAACGATTCTCAAATAAGTATGAGACCCCTATGCTTAAATCTGTTGTTTACACCTTTAGATTGCATTGATGCTAGTGAGCACCAATATTGTAGCAAGAATGCTGCAACTCCTGGGCTACTAGCTTTACTTTTATCAACCCGGTAGTTCGTAACAAACTTGGAAACATCAGTGTTGTATGCACAAGTACTAGTTCTCACTACAGGTTGTCACTTGGTTAGCCAGCGCAAGATCACTAGGAGCTCAAGCCAACTCCTATAGATTTCAGAAGAAGCTCTATGTATGATGAAATAAAGAAATATTACTCTATAGATGCGATTTTAACTACAGAAAGGAGAAATATTAGAATGTAAAACAAAACCTAGTAGACACAAACTAACAAGCTAATTCTACTTTTGCAAAAAACACTATGAAAATCATGAAAGAAATGCCATTACCTACTCAAGGAAGTAAACAACATCTAACCATGCTATTTCTGGAAGTAAAGAAGCAAAAAACATATTTTTGGATTTTTATGTGTTTTTAGGTGAAATTGACATGCATCTAATTTATTGTGTGTGAGCGTGGCCGCGAATAGGTGGCATGAGAGGGAGGTTTTGGAGCTTGTGATGATGTAGGATGGTGTGGATGGGTCCTAGGAGGTCTTAGGTGGCCTTCTGGAGGCTTTCCCCACACTCGGCCCTCAAAAGAAATCCTACAAGAAAAACTACAGGAGGACACAAGAAAACTACAGGAGGAAAATGGGGAAACTACAGGAGGTCTACAGGAGGAGGCCGAGAAAAATTTTCGCTATTTTGAGGGTGTGAGAGTGGGTGGAAAAGGTGGATGAAGGTTGGAATTAGGTGGTAGGGCACCTAAGGTCTACCATGGATCACCATGAGAGAGAAAGATGATTGGGTTTACTCAAGGAGAGAGGAAGAAGCTCTATGAAAAATGAAGGAAACTAGGGCAGAATTAAGGTGATATTTTGGAGACCGATAGGGCATGGATCAGATGGAGTGTGTGATTTCTCGTAATATGGACTAATGTTGGAAAAGATCTATTGCATAGAAACCAAGAAAATCAAGCAACCATTGAAATGAATGCATCCTAGGAAAAATAGAGTTTTACATTAAAGTGGCCTAAACTATGATGCATAGAAGGAAATGTTGGGAAATTTTGCAAGAAAGGAAAGCATGCAAGAGGACTATTGTAAATCAAGAAGTGAAAATGATAAAGAAGATCTACAAGAAAGCAAAAATAGACTATCAACCTACTAGAGAGTTGCAAACACTAGAAATCTTAGGAATGAGGAAAATCTGTGTTTTTGGGGCAGCAAGAGAGTCTTGGCCTCAAATCATGGTCCCAGAGGGGGGAAGAGAGGCCAAGGCACTGTTGCTATCCTTTTGAATCTTCTTTGATCATTGCTTAACCTGCTGTAGAAAGCACAAATGGAAGCAAACTACTAGATCATCAAAAGCAACCTATTCCTAACCATAAAAGAAATACATCTAACAACAACTAATCTACAAACTGAAGTAAAGCATACAAATAGAAGTAAAGAACTTGGCTCCTTGGATTGGGACCTAACCCAAGAGCTTCAGACCTCTGAGGTAACTCAGTGCTGGCACAAAAAGGATTCCATCTTCATTATCAAAAAATAACAAAATTACATGAAACTGTCATAAGATAATGAGCTCAAAATTTGAGCAAAGTTTACATAAGCAAAAAGTTGACCCTAGTGAGGCCCTAGGCCTATCCACTTATAGATCTAAAGTTACCAAATAGCTTCCTTAAAATCAAGGAGGCTTGGCTCCTAAAACTCGAGATAACTCTCAATCATCTTCCACTTGCTAGGTTGCCTTCTAGTGCATGATTCGGTTGCTTGTACTCTGAGCTGAATGAAGGGGAATTCGAAGTGAGGAGCAATAAATGAAGGGGATTCCCTCCTATAAGTCCTCTCCTCTGTCTACTTCGATTTATTTCTGCAATTTGACCACTGGATTCTTGACTTTGTCCTCAAAATCCATCAATAATATGAATTAAATACATGTTAGACCACATGGCATAATTACTAACTCAACTCACCCTATAAGCATAAATATAATAAAAAAATCATACAATAAGCTAAGAGAATGGTTGATTTGACTAGGTTAGGAGGTAAAATGAGCCCATATAATTACCCATTTATGAGGCTATCGTCACCCCCCTACTGAAGGTGTTTCTCATTCTCTGAGAAACCTAGTCAATCTCTTCATCTTTTATGGCACTGGTGGCCTCCCTAGCATTCCAAGCTTCTTATGTGGTCTACTCATGTTCTTCATAAAATCCTACCTTTCTGTCTATGTCCTTCCACTTCTCCTTCTCTTCTTCTTCTCTTTTGCCTTCCAGCATGCCTAATAGGAGTGGAGGACTCAGTTTGAGACCAATCCAGTTGACCTTCAGCCTTTGCATGGAGTGCTTGTACATTGGCACTCTTTTCAATGCCTCCCTTGGCCTCATGGGAGAATGGAATTATTTGATTTGCAAGCTGTGAAGTAGGGTGTTCCATCTTCTCAAGCATGCATGCACACAGTCATCCCCAAGTAGCCTTTGCATATCTTCAGTGTGCAATGTCTTGTGCCTGATTGGTTAGATATTTAGGGGCAATCTGAGGGTCATTGGCAAGCAGGTTGTGTGTGTTGATGAGTGCCATAGGATCTGATGGATCAAATATTATCATTAATGGCTCATTCTACTTTTTTATCATCAATCTTTTCATTTCTGTTGCCCTCAATTCTTCATGGTTCATCCATGATGCCATGGCCATTAATTGCAAATCCCCTAGCCTAGCATTGGGGTCCCACACATTAGGTCTATGAGGTCCATGTTATGTAGATAGAACTATGCCATCTTTTCTTTGTCCTCAGAGGTGCTTTGATCACAAAAATCCATGAAATCCCTGTAATCTTCAAAAGGCATTGTGCCTCTTTGTGCCAAAGTTTTTATTTGGAATTGAAGCCATTGATACTTTAGGTAGAGGCCATAAGATTTGGCTAGTGTTCTACATAGTAATGATTCCATGGATAAGCTGGCCATGTATGCTAAATGAGTCTCTTTCTCCTGCAGCTGCTTCCTTAGTATTTCATTCTCATTCTCAAGGTGGCTTCTTATAATGGCTTCTCTGTCTCTGAGATCACTCAATTCCCTACCCATTTCCTTGAGTTTGTTTTCCATGTGGCCAATATCTTCAACTCCTTTGGATTGGCTATCTTCATCCACCTATGTGTTCTCATTCTCTCCTTTTCCAATTCGAAAAACATTGGAATTGCAACTTTTTGTGGGATAATCTTGCCTCCCTCAAGTATTATGTAATAGGAGTCAAGATTAGGCTGGGGGATAGGTTCTTGTAGCTCTTGTGCTTCCTCTTTCATCTCTAGCTATCCTTCTATCCTTTCCTCAAGTTTCTGAGTCCCCTGTAGCTTGTTCAAAGTCTCCTATAGGACTGTTTTAGCCTCCTATAGGTCTGGTTTTTGGTCCTGTAGAATTGCCTTCCCCTTCCATGTAGAAGATCTTGTAGTCCCTCTTTCATAGGTTATAGGTGTCTTTGAAGGAGAGTATTCCACCTTGGCAAATGGTGAATCTTCAATGTGGATGGGAGTCTTTGATCAGGGCTGAGGTTTGCCTATTTTAATTCAAGTACTTTTCCTTTCCCTAAAATACATGGAGGTTTGTCTTTTCCTCTTATGCTTCTGCTTGCTTGGTGTACTGAGGGTAGTGAGGGAAGATGTTGCTTCCCTTTCCAAAGTTTCAGGGGATTCTTCTTTGTGCTCTACCCTTTCTGCCTCCTTTTCTCCCTCTTCTATCTCATTTTCCTCCTCCTACTCTGTCTCTTTTTCTATCTCTTTCCTCTCTTGCTCTATTATGTCACCGTTGGCTTCATCTTCTCGTCCTTGCCATTCTCCCTCCTCAGTGACAGTAGGATTGACATCATAAGTTAATGCCTTAATGTCATCCTCAATTGTCATATTTATGAAAACTGCCCATGCTATAGGGAGTGTAAGGGTATGGAGGGCCTCTTCTACTGGGATCTTGATTAGGCCATGGTGAGTTAGCTGCTGTGAATTTCCTTCTTGCACCTTGGTGTTGGAGTTAATGAGGGGTTGAAGGAGAAAGTAAGGGATACTGAGCTTTTGATGTGTTGGGGTATCCATGCCATATCTCAAGCCTTGGAGGATTCTGAAATGGTATCCATAAACAATGATGTACCTCCCCTCACAAGAAATGTATTTGATTATTTGGTAGCTAACCTCATCACAGGGATATGGTATACTAGCCCTCCTAATTCCATTTTTGTCTTCAACAGGGGTTTCATTATCATGGAAAAATTTCTTCTTGGCAGCCTGGTCAATTGGTTTCTCATCTTTACTCCAAGGCAAACCAAGAGGAAGAGTAGTGATCCTACTAATAAATTCAGGGGTTATTTCAATGGAGAGGCCTCTAATGGTTATAGTAGCATGAGCTCTTGTGTGAGGGACCAAAGAGAGGGAAAATTCATGGGCAATTTCATCATCAAACCCTCTAAATTTTTCAAAGAAATTCATCCAGTTTGCCCTTGTAAATATGTCCACCACTTGAGGATGTGCATGGAGCCTAGTGGAGTTAGTGGGCTCTTTTCTCATAAACCCCCTATCATACTACCTGTACTTTTTTTTTTTTTTTTTAAACTAGATATGGAGGTGGAGACAAAGAATTTTGAGTGAAATAGAAAAACAAAAGGGACTATGTTTAAAAAAAAAAACAAACAAACAAACAAAAAACACAAAAAAAATTCTATGTATTTCTACCCTCCTAAAGACTCCTTTGACTTTTAATTTAAGACCAATCCTTTCACATTTCGGTATTCAATAGAGGGAATTCATGAAACTTTCCTCTTTAGATTGAAATTCGTGCCAAAAATCGTGGTTTCTCCCTTCAAAATGATTCAATACTCCTCCTGTAGAAGCCCACTATCCCTCATGTAGATTTCTAAGAGCAAGAATATGGAGGAAATAAATGGAGGATGGTGGTTATGAGGCTGTGGGGGCACAAGAAGACTACTGTGTGGCTGAGTTATGAGGAGAAGCTAAAGAAAAGGTAGTGAAAATGCTTGGGGAGGACCACTCATTACCCTTTATGGATATTTTCGATTATGAGTGCTGACCTGGCAAGGTGTACGTTACCCAAATTATGACCATTGGTCCCCACTTGCTTGGTCATCATGCCCCCTCCTTGTAATCATCCCTCATTCTTGCATCAGAGTTACTCTTCCTCCCACCACCTGTCCTTGGCATCTTTTGCTTGAGTTGACTGTGTGCACGTGTGGGTGACATCTCAGTTAAGTGGAGTCAAGTACATGAAGGTGGCCAAGTTAACTGGCCACCTTTTCCTCTTTCAATTTCAACCATCTCGTTGCCTTTGTGTGGCTCCTAATTACATAAATGCACATAGAGGAGTGACTTAGTTACTTACCTGTGATCTGAGTGTATTTGTTGTGAGGTGTTGTGGCTTTCTCTGCTGCATGCCTTCATTTTCCTTTATGCATGTTGTCTTTGCTTGCTCATGTGTTGTTGTGTGTTTTTGTAGGTTCTTTGCTGGAGCAGAGCTACATGTGCCTTTTTAATCTGTAGATGTGCACTCTTTTACTGTTGGTGCTGGACTTCTATGGGATCAACTGCTATAGGAATTCCTACAGGAGCTCCTATAGTTGCTTCTCCCCTTGAAACTTCAGCATTTTACTATGTTTAGAGCTCGATAATGATTCCAGAGGTGTAGATAAAGATGGAGGTATAGTAGGTAAGCTTTAGGTGAAGTTGATGGTGCCTTTTCTCCATTAATTTTTTTTTTTTTTTTTTCAAAACTGAAAAATGTTTTTCTATGTTTTTTCTTCGGAAAGGAAAAAAATAATGATGCGGGCTTGGAAATGATGGAAAGGAGGTTTAAAGATGGTAAGAGGGATTATAGGTTCCTCATAAAGCTTTTCTTGTCCCTCAAACTCCCTTCTGTAAACATTTTTGGCTGTATGTAATTCCTACAGGAGCCTCTTGTAGAAAACACAGAGCCTCCTATAGAAAACAGAGTTTTAGAAAAAGAGGTACAGTGGGCTGAAAGAGATACCAAAAATGATGGAGGAAGGTGTGGAGAAGATGAAATGGATGTTGGTGTGAATGTCAAGGTCCCCTTGGCACCTTCTTCTGCTCCCTATAGTCCTCCTGCAATCCTGCAACGCAACATAATTCATTTTTTTCTTCTCTTTTATTTTTGAAAATAACTAGGGCACCTCAGAGAGGTTTTTACCTTAGTTTCCTACCCTGGGCGCCTCCAAGGGAGGTTTTCACCTAGGGATCTTATCCCCCCCATTCTTTTTTTGACATCACTAGGCCGCCTCAGAAGAGGTTTTCAACCCATTGATGGGACTCAAGTGCCTCATGGAGGTTTTCACTTGAGTCCTTATTTCTTTCTCTTTTCTTCAGTGAGTGGGTGAAGTGGAAGCTAAGACATGCTCCACTACCATGACTATTTTATTCCAATCTTCCATAAACTCTTGCTTGGAGAGGGATTTCTTGTATACTTTCAACCAATGTCCATTGACAAGCATGGGGATGGCTTCATCATCAATGGTTCTGATTAGAACTGAGCCACCATCATTGCATTTCTCCACAGTGTATGGTCCCAACCATCTTGTCGTCAGCTTGCCTTTGAAATCCTTGTATCTTGAATCATAGAGTAGTGCCCAATCTCCCTCTTGGAATTTCTTCTCCCTGATATTTCTATCATGCCATATCTTTCTTTGAAGCTAAACTACCTCTGTATGGAGAAAGGTCTGCAATCTGTATTCATCTAATCCATTGAGCTGAAGTACTTTCTCTTTTTGTGCATGGCTGAGGCCTAGGTCTAGCTGAGCTGCCATCCATAGGGTATTGAATTCAAACTCTATTGACAACAAAGACTTCTTCCCATAGACCAGTTCATAGGGTGTGAACCTGGTGGTGGTCTTCCATGTTGTGTTGTAGGCTTAAGTGGCCTCAACTAATCTGTTCACCCAACCTTTTTTGTTGCTATTCACTACCTTGGTTAGGATCCCTTCCAATGCTATGTTAGTGACCTCCACTTGCCCATTTGCTTGTGGATGGTAAGGAGTGGAAGTCCTGTGCTTGATATTATGATGTGTGAGCAGGTCTTCAATCAGGTTGGAAGTGAACTAACTGCCTTGGTCTGTGACCAACTCTCTTAAGTACCTGAACTTTTAGAATATGTTTTCCCTCAAAAAATCAGCTACTTTTTCCTCTGTTACTACTTTGGTTGCTTTTGTCTCCGCCCACTTTGTCAGGTAGTCAGTGCACATAATGATGTACTACTTCTGCTTTGAAGGGGGGTTGATAGGCCCCACAAAGTCCATGCCCCACTTCTAAAATGGATCAAAAGTCACTTGAGGTTGCATGGGCATTTCATCCTTTGGAGTGGGTTTCCCCATCCTGTAACAGCGATCACACTGGCTCATGTATCTCCTCACATCCTGATGAAGAGTGGGCCAGTAGTAGCCTACTTGCAATATCTTGAAGGAGATTCTTTTTGCTGCGAAATGACCTCCACAAGGCCCGTCATGACAAGTCAGGAGGATGTCAAAGACTTGCTCCTCCTTGACACATCTTCTCAATATCTGATCTAGGTCAAGTTTGAAGAGATTGCCTCTAATCCAGGTGTTACACAAAAAATTGTCACCATGACTTCTATAGTTTGTGTGAGTCCATCAAAACTCATACATACCTCCTTTGCAAGTCTTGAGCCTCAACTCTTCATGTCAACCCTTGAAAATGGGAGAAAGACCTGAAAAGTATCTCAAATCCTGGTTTCGCACTTTCTCCTAGCATTGCCTGCGGTGCCGCACCCAATGGTCATGTTTATTGCAAACCTGACCGCTCTGTCTATTGAGTAATGGGTGCGAACCCATATAAAAGTTAAAAAGGCGTGAGTTTATTCTTAAAAACTCATCTTGGGTCACTTCTAGACACTTCTAGAAGGAATATTGCAGTGGCAAGTCCGCTCCACCTTGGTTCATCCATTCCATAACTAAGGGAGCTAACTCCATGATATGAGGTGCTTATCCCATTGAAGGAGGAACTTATCCCTTCAATGGTGGACTTGCAACTCCCTCCATTTGCACTATAAATTCATGCATTGGGCTGGTTGTAGGGGAGGTTGAAAGCTGAAGATTCTTGAGGGTAAATGTTGCTGGAAACTAGACTTCCTTTTTGAGCTTGTGAGAGAAGAGATCACATACCTTTCATGTCATTTGGGAAGTGAGTGAGGCTTGTCAAAGTAGAGGAGACTCTTGCTGGACCCTAGAAAGAACTTGTGCAACATTAATCCAAAGGTTGTAAGGTTCTTTTATTCATAAATTTAATACAATCAAGTTTGTTTTTCTCAATGAACTGTCTGTAATGGTTTATTTTATGAGCTCCTTGATCTTCATAATGAACATGTTTTATTATACGCAGGTATGCTTTGATGTGTGTTGGTTGTTTGTGTATGCAGGTTATTAAAAGGGAACTGCTTGAAGCTGTTGGGATAAAACTGCTACAA
This sequence comes from Pinus taeda, assembly GCA_000404065.3. Lineage (NCBI taxonomy): Eukaryota > Viridiplantae > Streptophyta > Pinopsida > Pinales > Pinaceae > Pinus > Pinus taeda. Next base: position 315,386 of record APFE030996230.1, on the reverse strand, counting down.
ACAAGCGTTGGACCGAGGTAGGGTCTGTTACACCTCTTAGTATTCATTTATGAATTAAAACATGTTTAGAGAAAAGTAGGTTTGCTTGTGCTCTTTGTTGCTAGATATCATTCGATACTAGGGTCTGTTACACCTATTAGTATTCATTTATGAATTAAAACATGTTTAGAGAAAATTAGATTTGCTTGTGCTCTTTATCTGCAAGAACAATTTATCCGGCCAACAAATTGGCGACTCCACTGGGGAACTGGTTTGGTTTGGTTTTTTATTTGTTTTTGCTTTGACTTGAGAAACTTAAGTTTTGGTTTCTGATTTTGCCTTGATGTGTGTGAGTTTGGGTACTGGTTAGATCCTCGTTGGATTTTTATTTTTTGAAATTTTGGAAGAGGCCTGCACCCTCTAAGTTAGTTACAATGTGGACCTCTCTGCACTGTTACAATGTAACACAGAGTGGCACCACACCTGGTTCTACTGGGGGCCTGCAGACCCTGTCAAAAGTTTGAAAAACCTAAGATCCATCTACCCAGTTAGGTTTAGTTTTTGTCCATAGCTGTTAGTATATGCCCAGACCTGCACCTGTCTTAACAAAAGTTCCTTGTGAGTTAGTTTTCATTGGCATTCTCGTTTGAAGTGATTTTTTAAGAAGTTTTGTCTGTTGGATTGATTTTTGCTTGGTCTTCGTCGTAGCTCAGAGATCCGAAGCCTTAGAGCCTTAGATCATCCTGGTCTCTCTAGTCTTCTTGCTGAGTTTGACTGGCTTATGAAATCTATACGTGAAGAGATCTGGATCCCATTTGTCTCTTTTACAAAACTTTGATTAAACTTGATTAAAAGTTTCGAATGTCATTTTTTATCAAAACATAATTGGATGTTTTTGATTAGTTTTTTGAGCTGAAAAAATTGATCCTTAGTTAGCTGAAAGACTAAGTTGAGCATCCTCAAAAACATTTCAAGTTTCTTTTCAATCCATTTTTTGTTTAGATCTCAAGATTAGATCATAGTTTTGAGTTTTTCATAGAAATTATAGAAGCTTGTTGGAAAATTTGTTTTCAATAGTTTTTAGAGTTTTTCTAGAAATCTTAAAAGCTCTCTTAAAAGAATTGTTTATTCTTGTAGTTGTTGATTGTTGAAAATTAAAGGGATTTTTCGTGAGCGTGATTAGTAGTCTTGTTTTTAAAGTTCTTTGAAAAAGACAAAAAAGTTCCCTTTCAGTCGCATGTTAAGAGAAAGATTTGATTTTCAAAGCATTGCATTTTCAACTCTTCCTTAGCTAGAAATTCACTGAAAAGGAAAATGAATTGTTATCATCTTAGGTGCATTTTTTAGTGTTTTTGAGTCGAGTCTTCATACCATAAAGTTTCATCTCCGTACCCTTTGACTTAAGGAACAAACAATGAAATTAACGCTTAATTAAAATCAATATAGCAATCTTTCTATTTTCTAGGGCTCTTTTCACCAACATAGCTTAGGCTAGTATCTTGGAGTAGGGAGTAATTGACTCTCCAAGATAGTTTAAACAAAAAAGTAGTCGATCTTGCGGTAGGGAGAAATTCCAATTGTTACATCTATGCTATGGGAAAGCTCCTCTTAAGGAGAAGCACGAGATCATATCCGAACCAGTGTGGGAATCAATCCTTCCTCATTGGGAACGATAGAAGATATTCATGTATTAAAAACGGTAAACCTCGGATTGACCATTGTCGAGGAGCCTGGGGTCACTTGTTGGTAAACCTTGGATTATTTCAAGGAGCCTTCTAGGGGATTGAGCTTGTTACTCTACCCTTGCGTGCGTATCGGATCGTAGGCTGTTCCCCCAGGTATATTTGTTTCCATTGGTGACCTTAGTGACCATAATCTTTAGGATTCTTTCCTAGGTGACGATGGAGGGAAGATCCCACTGTACCTAGAGCAGACGTCGACTAGATGCACTTGGACTCTCTGGGGGGTTATCTTCACTCGAGACGGTTATAGTGAAGAAACTTGTGCCAGTCTTTTCCATTAAGCAGGTTGTCGGGTAACTGTTCCAATCGCCATTTCTATATTGAATTTTGCGATGTTGGATTTCATCACCAACTAGTGTTTTCGATCCGGAAAGATACTGTTTGTGTGTGGTTTGATCTCCTAGATTTATTAGGCGTGTGCTTCAAATTGTTTGGTTCTTTAGAGACTTTAGGTGATTTTCTTGAGATTTTCTTTACTTTCGTGTGAAGTAATTAAATAATTAATCATGGCTGAATTACCGAGACAATCCCGTCAAATGCGGGGGTAGCCTCCCGAATTTACACTGAGTCAACTTGAAGGGCTGTGAGCCCTTGTCAAACCTAGTGAAAGTAGGGTTGGGTCGCTTGAGGCTGGAGAGTCTTCGTTGATTATACATCTTGATCATCTAGTGCAAGAAACAAAACATATTTCTGAACCAATTTCATTTTCTGAGGTTGCTAGTAGTATCACTCCTACTAGCTCATTAGCCGAAGAACCTGAAATATCTGAACCTGAGACTGAACCTGCTACTACTCCATCTTCAGGATTTGCTTCTCCTATTTCTAGTGGTCCTAGTTCACCCAGAGTAGAAAATATTATTACCGAGAATCTTCCTTCTAGACTCATTTCCATTGAAGAAATTGTAAGTTCGAGTCCGAACAAAGGTATAAGCATCCCTGAAAATCAACTGACTATCGAACTTAGGGAGCGTGAATCCATTTTCTACAGTCCCATTAGAGGTGACGCTTGGTATATTTCGTTGAACCATTTTGTAGAAAATCTAGGTCTCACGTCTTCACCACCTCGATTTCCTTTCCATCCAACACCTAGAGTTTATTATCCTCCTTTGAATATGTCGAGACAGTCATCCTTGTTTTCTCAGACGCCAGAAACTTTTTCACATGGCGGTCCTTCTGTTCCTCTTGGGTATCAGTCTTTATCTGGTACTTTTTTAGGAGCATCTCCTCAACCCATCGAATATGCAGTATCTCCTGGTCATAACGGAACTAAACTGTTAAGTGTCAAAGAGATTCTTATGATGTCTAGTACTACTCCTAATCCGCAACCTCAAGGTAGTTCAATACTGTCTGGGGGGCAGCCGCAAGGTACTCAAATACCACCTGGGGGGCAACCTCAAGGTAGTCCATTACCGCCTGGGGGGAAACCTCAAGGACAATATATCCCTACAGGACAGTATTTTCCTCAAGGTCAACCCCAATATCAATATGTACCTCAAGGTCAACCCCAATATCAATATGTGCCTCAAGGTCAATACCAGCCTCAAGGTCAGTACCAACCGCAAGTTCAGTACCAACCTCAAGTTCAGTACCAACCTCAAGGTCAATATCAACCTCAAGGTTTTCAACCACCTTCAGGTCAATCATTTGTTCAAGGACCCGGAAATGTACCATATAATTATCAATCTTACACTCAACCTGGTTTTGGTCCTCAATATTCTCAACCTGTTATGGATCCATACCCCGGAATGAATGTGGTGTGGGATCAACAGACTCCGCAACCCAGTGTGCAATTGTCATCTCAATCTGGACAGTCTTTTGTTTCTAGTTCACCCCAGCAACCTGTCCAGCCTACTACTCAAACTCCTACACCTGGGGTAGCTCATCAGTCTAGGCCTAGTTCACCTAGAACTCTGTCCCAAACGTCTGCTGCAACTGTTGCGGTCTCTGTTCAATCCACTCCACCCATTTATGGAGTATCAACGACTCCAGTTTCTACTGCTCCTTCATCAACTCCTCAGGCCTCTTTACCCCAGTCTGGACCTACAATCCAGACTCCGGTTTCCATGCCTGTAGGACAACCTTGGCCTAGTACGGTTGTCACAAGTCAACCCTAATTTACTTATCAACCATACCAGGGGCAATACCAATTCAACCCTGCTGTGCAGAACCTAGCTTATCAGTATCAACCGTACCCTGGGCATACGTATCAACAACCTCAACAACCCCAGTATGGTCCAGTTAATCTTGGTTTTCCAGGAGGATATAATATCCCAAATGTGAATCCGATACCTAGTTATCCTGGATATCCTCCTCTTGGGGTTGGTCTTATGACCCCAAGTTTTCAGGATCCGAACCGTCAGTTACCGTTTATAGCAACTTTGGATTTGCCTGACTTGTTGCGCCTTACAAACGATCCCATTAATTATCTTCCATTTTGGCCGCCAATGCCGAATAAGTTTCCCAGTGATATACCAAAGTTTGAGGGGAATTCAGGAGAAGATCCATCTAATCATGTGATGACTTACCATCTCTGGTGTGCATCGAATTCCATTATAGATGATTCAATTCATCTTCGTCTTTTTCAACACACTTTGATTGGCCTTGCAGCCAAGTGGTACGTTGAGTTGCCACGAGGCTCTTTTTACAATTTTAGTCAGTTAGCCACTTCCTTCCTTACTCATTTTCAGCTGCCATTCCGATATCACAATGGCACAAAATTATTAACTTCATTAAAACAGTCGACATCCACATATATTTCAGACCATATTCATGAATGGTGACGTTGACGTTGTTTAGTGAAAGTTTTTATCCCGGACCAAAATTTTGCAAAATGGTTTGTTAAATCGTGTTGTGGTAAAAACACAACCCCCCATTTTTGACTTCTTCACTTCAAATAATGGGGACCCTTTCTATAAAAATTTGGGCTAAGCACCTTTTTGGATTTTTATTTTAGTTGATTGCCCTATGCTTTTGTTAATTTTAGTTTTCTTTGGATTCTTGTTTTGATTGTTTTCTTAGAATCGATTTTTTATAAGCTTCCCATTGACGCTTGTTTTGCCTCATTTGGTCAACTGGTTTGAAAATGGCACTCTTTTGAAGTCTCATCATTTATCTAGCCTATGTTGAAATTGCATAAAATGTACACTATTTTATTTTGTAAATAAATTAGTTCAACAAGGCATTCATTTTAAATATTAACCCGTAGCAAGTTTTTACTAACATTTTTCATTTTTTAGTTATGCAGCCAAATTATTAATTATCAAGATTTTAAGAAACTCACTCCAATTTCCAAATCAAATCCTAATCCCAAAATCCAAACATTCAAGTGGCTGTAGTTTATTTTTACGATATCGGGTCGGAAGTTTTAAAGTGTTGTTCGCAATACACACCATAACAACCATAACCCCGATGCGATATCGCATCGGGGAAGTTCACTTGAGCGTTTTAACAAACCCTGCCATTCTCCCGATTGCCGATGCGAAAAGGAATAAAACAAGGTTTTATATAAGTGGTTCAAACGACTTGCTTCTTGGATTCATACATATGGTGTAGGTTGGTATATTAGTTTATGAGTGAAGTTAATAAGTAGTGGTGTAGGTTAGTGTATTTTTAACATTAGTTTATATATATGAGTGGAGTTAATAAGTAGGGTAGGTTAATATATATTAATTAGCTTATATATTAACATGTAATATTATATTAAAAAATTATATTAATTAAATATGTAATATATTATATTAATTAAATTAATTAATTATATGTAATATTTAATTAATTTAAATATCATTTAGATTAATATTAATTAGTTTTTTTAATTAGATTAATATTGATTAGTTTTTAATTAAGAATAGATTTGTTTATAAATCATTAGTTAGTTAAATTAATAAATGGTTTAGTTTATAATTAGCAATTAAATTAGAATTAATTAGGGACTAATTTAGGATTTAATTTTTAATTCAAATTCTGATTTTTAGTTTAGCAACAAAATTTCCAGATTTGCATCAGATTTGATCCATCAACTTT
>APFE030996230.1:247514-283643 GCA_000404065.3 Pinus taeda | reverse complement strand
AATAAATAATATTAGGCACAAATATCCAATTATTCATAAACCTTCCTAATGAATATATTAAAGTTAGAAATAAATTATATAATGTAAAAAGAGAGGTTTAATGTTTTGAAGAATGGTCATAGGCCTTAAATTATTGTTTAATTTAGAGGCATGGGACTTAATTTATGTCTAATTTAGAGATCCATCAACAAGAAAATTCCTCATGGTGTAGGTGGAGAAATCTTTTGGCATACATGCTTGTTTTGGCCTAGTGATATGGTGGAGATCATGGTAAAGCCTGTTATTACATGTTTATTTTGTTGTCCTAGTGATCCAGGATGGATTACTGTAAATCCTGGTTTCTATTGATGACCGTGAGGTGTGTAGCCTCAGGATTCCCTAGTTCGTTCTTTTGGTTTGAGTCCCACTTTCATGCTTGGAATATGGCATGGGGGTGAATGGCTCAAGAGATATTTCATTCAACCATTCTATGGTTGGGTGGAACGTGGGAATCCCACACCGAGTTGGATTTTGCATTCATTAATAAGAGGGTCTTTCCTTGATATCTTATGTGTAAATGTAATGGTTTATATGTGGATTTTATGGCTCATGTATCATTGATATTTCTGTTGTTATTATGTTGGTTATAAGTATGTATTATGATAATGGTGATGTATGGCTTTCCTCATGCTTTTATTAGTAAAGGAATGCACAATGTATCTATGAACTAATAGATGATAATGCAGTGAATGATATAAGGGATCAATCTTCTTGGTGATTCTTAGATAAGTATGAGACACCTATGCTTAAATCTATTGTTTACACCTGTAGATTGCATTGATACCAAGAGTTTGACAGAATGTAAATCTTGGTTGGGGATGGTCAGTCCTAGTTCTAGAGTTATTTTTTTGTTTATTAGTCTTGTCATCATGTGTTTAATGGATTACAGAAGTTACAAAAAGTTCTGGGAAGTGGTCAAAATTATGGGCTTGAAAAGTGCCCTAAATCCCGCAAAATTTGGCATAGGTCTACTGGAAATAGTCCCTAGATGCAAGCATGTAGGCTTTTGGGGGAATCCATAGCTCTCTATCGACTAGCATGCCCATAGCATGGGAGCATATAGAGGTTTAATAACTTAAAAGGCTAGTGGGACCCAGGGGCATGATACATGAGTGGTTGGGATGGCTCTTAGGAGTGTTGTTACTGATGTGGAAGGTATGATTGATGTGTTTCCATTGATTCCACTTCCTTAACACCAACTAGGAGGTTGAATCATATTGTAATAGCCTCTCATCACATGTTTACCCCAGTTGGTCGGTTACCTGGGTAGATGTGGGAGAAGAGTGTTACATCTGCAATTGGTTGCAACACTTCCATAATTATGACATATAAAACATTCAACATTATTAATTAGAGGAGAGAATCGATTAACATTAGGAGTAAATGATTTTATTTGAAGATTCACTTTCCTTGGTTGTTGACCAAGTTGACTTCTTATCTCTTTGTTGAGAATTTCACGTTTTGCATTGTTAGACTTTAAATTCCTTGCATCATCTTGTGAACTAGATTCTCCTTCAATGGTTTCATGAAAGCCAATACCAAATTTGATGGCAGGAAACCTTTGACTACTATGAATATTATCTAAAATCTTAATACTATCTTGAAATCTCAAATGTTTATCTTTTTCTTCTAATTTACTTTTATGAATTTTTAGCTCAACCTCCATTATTTGATATTGCTTTTCCTTTTCTAGATATTTCTTCTTCATACCTTCTTCAACCCTTCTTCCTTCTTGCACTTGCTCCTTTAATTTGAGAATCTCTTCTTTCAGCCCATTTTATTGTTCTTCAAATGCTTGAAGTAGTTATTCATTCCCCTTATTTGATTTTTCAAGATATTCTCTTCGGGAGACTATCTCAGCTTCAAGACCTTCACAATATTGTTTAGATTCCATAACAAAAATTACAAATTTAATATGATCCTTGTTATCATATGGCTGAAATTTATCTTTAAGATTAACAATCTTTTTCAAAGAAAGATCAAGTTTTGTTTTAAGATAAAAAAAAAAAATCGTGTAACCTGTCTTCTTTTGAATCAACAACTCCATCTAAGATAACAAAGATTATTTTGTTATCATGCTCATTTTTTGACACATTGTCAGGGATATGATTACCTCTTAGTTCCCCTGATGAGGAATCTTCCTTTGGGGTTTCTTCATGGATTTCTTGTGGCTTATCCCACACTTTCTTTGTAGTTGTATAATGCATAACCCTATTTAATGTTGAATCATGTATGTTATTAATGATGTCACTTAATTCCTTACTGTTCTTTTGTACTTCCTCGTCTGATGGAGAAATTGGTGTAGCCATTGCATACTAGATACCAAACATCATAGTGCATTAGATTATACTTCATCTTTTCTTTCCATTGGTGATAATTATCATTGCTTAGCATAGGTACCCCTTCATTGTCCATTGTTTCTGACTTGCCTTGTTCTCTTGCTTTTAGGACCATCATTTTTTAATCTATTTTCTATTTAAAATGCTTACTTTTCACTTTTACCCATGAGTGCAAGTTCAATTGTTTCACTGTCATCATCACTATCATTATTGCATAGACAAAGAAATGGACCGCAGTTAGAACAAAAGCCCATAACTCATAATAATTTGTTACCATCTTCTTCATTATTGATAAATAGAAAGAGGGGTCCTCCCAAATATGAATATTTGTTGACATCTGTAACTGTTACCACATCTGATATATCATTATCAATATTTTTTGAATCTCTCCTTCAAACTATCTTCTTCTTTCCCATCATCTTTTCAAACTCCTTCAAGCGATCCAGCTTCTTCTAAAGGACCTCCTCTGATACCAATTGTTGGAAAAAATACTAATTGGGGGGGGGGGGGTGTGGATCAATGTTTTAAAACTCACTAAAACCTTTCAATTTCTTATTCATATTTCTATACGCGAATTTAATTCAATAAACCAATGTATTTACGTGATTATGATAAGGATAAGTAATGTATATCCAGTTAACTAACTTTTCAACTAATTCATCATATGTTTAACTTGAACCAATGTATCAATACTTCTTTAGACATTAATTAAAAGTAACTATGTGTGGTAATAACATAATAAACCATCACACATAAGCAATACATCAAAACACATGAACACCATGATTTTTAGGTAGAAATCCAATGTGGGAAAAAACCATCATTGTTGTCATCTCAATATTTATATTTTATTAGAAAGAAAACATCTTACAATTTTATACTGGCACAGACTCATACCAGCTCGTAAGCACCCACCTATATAATTTTACAACCTTCTCTTGTTCTCCAACACCTACTGGAAGGGAGCTCCAACCCCCTGATCTCATTTACCGACACGCACCAGAAGGGAGCTTCAACCCCCTAATCTAATTTACCAGCTATCACTAGAAGGAAGCTTCATCTTCCTCACTAAAGGATACAAACCTCAACAACTATGTGGACCACATTTCATAATTTTCATACTAGATCCACCTGAATCAAAACATCAAATGTGTAGGCCACGTTTCATCAAATCCACATTTCATAATTTTCATACTAGATCCACCTGAATCAAAACATCAAATGTGTAAGTCACGTTTCATCAAATTTTTAGATTGGATCGACTACCATAATTTAAGATCAATATCAAATAATATTGAAACCAACCATCATATCAAATCACTTAATCACTGTACCAACTGATACTTAAATCAATCTCAAACAACCAAAGCAGTTAGATCACTATAAATCTATTCACCATAATACCAATCAACATACCCTTCATCATAGAAATCAATTTTTTTCATTTCAAACCCTGATCAACCATATATCAAAATATATAAACTATTGCTCTTAAGTATATCCACATATATATGCATTTTCCATAAAGCATACCTACGACAAATCTCAAAACCCTGAACCCTGAAACTGAATCACTATCATACTGAAATACTCACAGAAATAATCATAGATATCTAAAGAAACGCCATTACTATTCAACGAATCATTCCACAAATCATTCAACCTTAGCCATCATTGTTAAACCGAGATCATCATGAAAGACTTCATTGACATACAACAACAAACACAACAAGACTGATCAAGCTTATTGGACATCATATTCAGCAAAATCATAGCATATGTACATTACCCTAAAAGACACTTCCACGTATGTATGCACCTTTCATATTTGATACCCATGTACAGATCTATCCCTACTGCAAAATCGATACGTTACTACTCAAAATCTAATCCGCATATGTACACATTTTTCATGAAAGAAACCTGCGTATATATCTATAATTATTGACTCAAACCTTCTTTTCACAACATAACTTCAATGAAACCCATACACAGTAACAAACACATGTCAAAAAATTATCATTATAGATCAATCCAAATCATAAGTAGATTATTTAATTTATAGTCATTTTAGATCTATTGGATTTGATCCATTATCATACTCTCTGTTACATACTTATTTCAAATGAAACTATTCACTAATAACCCATAACATGCACACAAAACAATTTGATCTTCAAATCCTTATATAGCTTAAGCCTTATCCAATACCATGGGTCAAATCCTTAGTAATGCTGATGGTATTCCTGGACAAGATCAAATATTTATTGCCGCACTCATTACTATAGGCCAATACCATGGTAAAGACACCTGTTAATTAGAATACCATGGTGCATATACTATACACAACTTTTCTTCACAAAACCTGCGTATACGCAAATTTTCTTCACCATACCTGTGTATGCACATGAATTTGCTTCATAGAACCTGTGCATACTTCTTCAAACTTCATCTTTATCATTCCTCTATCTCTGAACTGATATTTCTTTGTCCAATCTTTTTGTCACATCTTTACTAGCGTAAATACTCAACCTGCTACCATCACGTTGAGATCTTTGTTAAGTAGGTTTCCATCAAGGATAATGCATTTGTCATAATGCCAACAATCTCCCCCTTTGGACTTGATGGCAACCACTTTGGTGTTTGGTCACCATCACTTGTAGATATTTGTAAACACATCTATAGATATACCAAGTTTTTCTCCCAAGTCACCAAGAATTCTCCAAACACCAAGCTTTTGTCCTCCTTTGACATCAAGTGAAAAGGGTTGATCAATAATGAATTAAGTATTCTCTCCCTTTGTTGACATGAGCGTCGTAGATCTGATCTGCTGAGTATGAACGCTAAATACTAACCATGCTCCCCTTGAGTACATGCTAAATTTTCTGAAGAAGTACATGAATCTATGACTCAACCAACATGAACTTTCCTATTACCAATGACTCATGCTTAAATAAATCACCCAATACAATGGGGTTACATATTTTACTCAACATTACATCACATGCCCAAAATCATGGGATTAGATGACTTGACCACAATAGTCCATACATCACTGAATTTTACAATGATTTATAACACAGGTCTTTACATGACCTTTACATCAAGAGACAAATGTGGCATTTATAACCAAGTCCAAAGACCTCAATAGTCATTAGAAATCATCATACACCATATAGGATCTGTGCCAGAAGCATATGTCAGCAACAACATGCACATTTTCATCATCAATTTGCAAGATAATACAATGTATCTTTAATGCCATCAACCTATATCCAAGTATGCATCATTACCAACATAATATTGTTTTTTAGAGATCTTTTATCAACTCATCATTTTGTCCTCATCAATGTCAACTCACTCTTTCCTTTAGTACTAAGAGCCTCAATCCATTTTCATCAAAGGCATATGGATATTTTGTAGTATAACAACATATATTTTCATGCATCAATCAAAATATGTGAGAATCAAGCATATCAACATAAAGTAAGATAGAGAAAAGTAGCATCATTCCTCAACGTCATTAATATGTGAGTAAATATGCCATGTCTCCAAGTATAATTTAGCAGAGTAGTAGTACTATATTAATAAACATGTCTTCATGAAACCTACAATAACATCATTCTCTTTGCCCATTTTATTCATGCAAGAATAACTATCACACCAACAACACTTCATCAACATGCAACTTAAGTAATCATCCATAAGATAATTATATGTAATTCACCCATCAATGATATCCCATGGCATAGAGATAGTAGCATGTATCTAGCTTCTCATCAATAGAAAAGAATGATCTCACCATCATTTATCAAAATTTGTTAGTAACCCATCTCCTTGATACCATCGAGATCAACAATCCTCAAGTGATGTACAATGTGCAACATATCATGTGTGAGCCAAGCACTATAGACATCATCATCCATAATTGTACCATATGCAAGAAACTTATGCAAAATGAAAACAAAAACATGTAGTTATCATTCAAAACTTCAACAATCATGTGTGTCTTTAGTAACATTACCAATATACTTATCATAGACACCATTATTCAACAAGGAAAACTAAAGAAATTATAATGCCCACAATGCATTATTATAAGCATAGAAAATGACCCCCCTGAACCTGTGCCAAGTGTTCACTGTTAGATCTGATCAAATCAACTCATCCAATAGTTAGGTCATTAAAACATATTCATCAATCACAAAATCCATCAAAGCATCAATTTCATATTACATCAATTCATAAACCATCAATACCACTTCTAAGTAGCATCCACAGACTGTAAACATCAACATCAGAACAAGAAAGCCAAATAATAACTCTTTGAAGCATATCAGAGGCTTTCCTTGGGTGGTCATTAAAACATATTCATCAATTACAAAATCCATCAAAGCATCAATTTCATATTACATCAATTCATAAACCATCAATACCACTTCTAAGTAGCATCCATAGACTATAAACATCAACATCAAAACAAGAAAGCCAAATAATAACTCTTTGAAGCATATCAGAGGCTTTCCCTGAGTCTTTCCTATTGTTTCTTCAACATAGGAAAACATACGCGATTGTACTTCATAATATCCATGTATATAAAGTAAAATTTTGAAACCACAACTCCCCCTTAGCCTATATTATCTATACATGTTCACTGTTACAACATCAGATGCATTGTCAATAATGCAAGCAACATGAATATCAAAACAACCATGGGAGTCATCATCAACACAATATATGTATTACTCCCCCTGATATTACACATTATTGATCCTAAGTATCTGATAGTCATCCTCTGCTCTTATGAGGTCCTACCTCACATCACTTCTACAGTCACTCTTCGAAGTATTCTTTTAAGAATAATTGACTGCAATGAGCACCATCTTATTTTACTCCGAGTCTGAATCCTCCTCATATCTGCAAGAATTTAGTTCTTTAAGAACATATAGTTTTTTTGGGTTTGTATATCCTCTTGCTATGATCTTTCCAGATTCTTCATCTATAACTTTTCATTTGGTTGATGCACACACAATTACATTTATTTTATCTGCCATTTGACCTACACTTATAATATTTTTCTTTAGCCCTTGAACTAATAAAGTATCATCTACTCCTCTATGTTTATTAATTTTGGCTCTACCTTTTCCCATATTTTTGTTGGAGAATATTTCCAAGAATAAACTTACCATATTGATTTTTCTTGAGAGACTCCATCTTACTCTTATCTCTAGTCATGTGATGAGAGCATCTATTGTCTATGTACCATTCATCTTCTTCTTCAAATGAGCAAAGATCAAGACCACACCTTATCTATTCTTCTTCTTTCTTCTTATTATGATAAATGTTGGTGGATCCATATTTTTCAAATATGCTAACATCAATATTCTTATTTTATTGTTTTCCATGTTTTCTAAGGTGATCCATAGATTTGTTCTTGCATTCTTTTTGATACATGCCAAAACTATTACACATATAACATCTTATATGAGAAGAGGAATCATAATATTTTTGTTTCATATTCCTTTTATTGCAATTAATAACTTTGTGACCAAATATATTGCAAGCGAAATAATGTCCCTTAAAGAAGCTTGAGTACATGGATGCTGATGATATTTTTGTGAAGCGGTTATTTCCTTAAGATTGAAACAATTTTCTTCTGCAATTGGCTACAATGTGTCCATAATTATGACATATAAAATATTCAACATTATTGATTAGTGGAGAGAATCGATTAACATTAGGAGTAAAATACTGTCTTTGAAGATTCACTTTCCTTGGTTGTTGATCAGGTTGAATTCTTATATCTTTGTTGAGAATTTCAAGTTTTGCATTGTTACCCTCTAAATTCCTTGCATCAGCTTATGAACTAGATTATCCTTCAATATTTTCATGAAAACTAAGACCAGGTTTGATGGTGGGAGACCTTTGACAACTAAGAATATTATCCAAAATCTTAGTACTATCTTGAACTCTCAAATGTTTATATTTTTCTTCTAATTTACCTTTCAGAATGTTTACCTCAACCTCCATTATTTGATATTTCTTTAGCTTTTCTAGATACTCCTTCATACCTTATTCAACCCTTCTTCTTTATCCCACTTGCTCCTTTAATTTGAGAATCTCTTCATTCAGCCCATTTTCTTGTTATTCAAATGCTTGAAGTAGTTCTTCATTCCGCTTATTTGATTTTTCAAGATCTTCTCTTAGAGAGACGATCTCAGCTTCAATACCTTCACAATATTGTTTAGATTCCATAGAAGCATTTACAAATTTAATGTGATCCTTGGTATCGTATGGTTGGAACTTATCTTTAAGATTAATAATCTTTTTCAAAGCAAGATCAAGTTCCGTTTTAATATCAAAAGTTTCCTCTAACATGTCTTCTTCTAAATCAGCAACTCCATCTGACATAACAAGGTTGTTTTGTTATCATGTTCAATTTTTGACACATTGTTAGGGATATGATTAATTGGTAGTTCCCCTAATAAGGAATATTCCTTTGGGATTTCTTCATGGATTGCTTGTAGCTTATCCCGCACTTTCTTTGCAGTTGTATAAAGCATAAACCTATTTAATGTTGAATGAGGTATGCTATTAATGATGTCACTTAATGCCTTACTATTCTTTTTCACTTCCTCGTTTGATGGAGGAATTTTGGTGTAGCCATTGCATATAGATACCAAGCATCATAGTTCATTAAATTAAACTTCATATTTTCTTTCCATTGGTGATAATTATCATTTCTTAGCATAGGTACCCCTTCATTGTCCATTGTTTATGACTTGCCTTATTCTTTTGCTTCTAGGACCATCATTCTAGAATCTCTTTTCTCTTTAAAATGATTACTTTTTCTTTTACCCATGAGTGCAGGTTTAGTTATTTCACTGTCATCATCACTACCATTATTGCATGTGTAAGGAAATGGACCGCAATTAGAACAAACTATCATACCTGATAATTCTTTGTTACCTCCTTCTTCATTCTTAATCAATAGGAAGTGGGGTGCTCCCAAACCTCAATATTTGCTAACATATCTAACTGTTACTATATTTGATATACCACTATCATTTTTTCCTGAATCTCTCTTTTGAACTACTTCTTCTTTCGCATCATCTTAATGGATCTCCTTCAAGCAGTCAAGCTTCTTATAAAGGACCTCGTTTGATACCAATTGTTGGGAAAAATACCGAGAAGGGAGGGGGGGTGGGTGGGAATCCATATCTTAAAACTCACTAAAAAATTTCAAATTTTTATTCATATTTCTAAATGCGACTTTAATTCAGTAAATGAATGTTGTATACGATTGTGACGAGGATAAGTATCTTATATCGAGTTAACTAAATTTTCAAATAATTCATCATTTGTTTAACTTGAACTAGTGCATTAGTACTTCTTTAGACATTAATTAAACAATAACCATGAGCAGTAAGAACATAATAAACCATCACACATAAGAAATTCATTAACACACATGAACACTAGGATTTTTAGGTAGAAACCCAATGTGGGGAAAAAACCACCGTTGTTGTCATTTCTCTCTTTATCTTCTGTTATAAATAAAACATCTTACACTCTTGTACTGGTGCATACTCATACCAGCATGTAGGCACCCACCTAGAAAAGGCTACAATCTTCTCTCGTTCTCCAACACCTATTTGAAGGGAGCTCAAATTCCCTGATCTCATTTAAAGGCACCCATTGGAAGGGAGATTCAACCCCCTGATTTGATTTACTAGCTACCATTGGAAGGAAGCTTCATATTCCTCATTGTAGGCTCTAAACCTCAATACCTATGTGTACCACGTTTCACAATTTTCATCGTGGATCCACCTGAACCAAAACATTAAATGGGTAGGCCACGTTTCATCAAATTTTCAGACTAGACCCACTACCATCATTTAATCTCAATATCAAATAGTATTGAAACCAACCATCATATGAAAACAGGGACATAGATCACAACAACAACATAGAGGTGATGGTACTAGACAGTTGGAGTGTTGGACATGTGGTAAGGAATAACTTAAGAGATATTTTCCACATAATCAGGGTGGTAGGCCTTAGATATATATTTCGCAGGAGGCACAGACTATTGAGGATGTGGGTCAAAGTGTTCCTCATATCTATGCATCACTGGATAATAAACATGCAAACCATCAGGCATCTATCATTAAGATAGACAATAAGCTTTTTGATCAAGTTGTTTCTATTTTGATTGACCCTAGATATAATTATAATTATACTAGTACTAACTTGATGGATAAGTGTGGTTTGAATAAAGAAGTGCATGTATAATATTGGTTAGTGCAGTTGGCTACAGGTATAAAGAAGCGAGTTCATCATTGGGTAATAGCTTATGCATTTGATTTGAATGGTATGCCTACCACAACACATTTGAATTTATTACCATTGGGATTTGTTGTGCTATTAAACAATGCCCCATTTATTAATAGTGATAGTCAATATTATATTAATAAATGGGGACCCTTTAAAAAATCCTTCCAAAAATAAGTTTAGAATTTGGGCATTTTTCTTGTTAATTTTTGGAATGAAGCAAGATATAAAAATAAAACCTTTTGAAAAAGCTAGCAAATCTCCGCCTTTTCGCATATCGCAAGAAGAAGCATGTCAAGAGCCTTTTTATCCACCAAAACTAGAGAAAACCAATAAAAAAGGAATGTCGTGCTAAAACCTCAAAACTATCGAGTTTCCCATATGAACTATGTTCTAAAGCATTTCTTATTAAAATGAGGCCCGCATCGCAAATCACCACTCACAAGGAGCATGCCCTAACAAAGTATCTTAAACCATGTGATATGCGAGATTGCGATGACACAATCTCCCTTATCACATCACATTAAGAACACTTAAGAGGAGCCTCAAACCTTGTCATCATGTGAGATTGTGAAATGTGATTGAAGACCTGGACCTGATTCCGAAATAAGTTATAAGCAAGAACTCAAGTCCGCTACTTAAGGAAAAATGGATCTACATAGAAAACCTAACAAAGAAGCTATCATTTGAAACTGATAATCAGTGGCCCACATCTCACATCCCACAAAAACTAAAGAAACATTAAATAAAGTGCAATAATCACAATGCATTGATGTGATTTGTGATATTGCATCGTAATCGCAAAATTGGTATTTTCTCAATTTAAAGGCTCGCCACCCTAAAAAGTTCTTCCCCAACTTACGATGTAGAACATTAATGAGAAATAAATCTGGGGATAAGGAACCATCAATGGGCATTTAGCAAGGGTTAATAACATTTACGTTTGAAATATAGCTCAATGTGATATGATATCTTCTCACCTACGTTCAAATAAAAACTACTTTCTTGTCACCTTTTCAAAGTTATCTGCATTATTCATTCTTAGGTTCATTCTTATCTCTGTATATCTGATAGCTTCTGTTTTGCTCCATTTTTAGGAAAAATCCACAAAAAGAGTCATCGGGAACAATGGGAAAGAAGGGCAAGGTAGCCGTGTCTGAGAAATAAAAAATGACTCCTTTGTTCTCTGATACTACATGCAACAGAGACAGAGGAACCTCTACATGGGAAACCATGTATGATTTATTAGAATAAGAGCAACCAAGACCTCTAGTAACAAAGGCCACAACTGATGGTCATTCTTCCTCAGACACATCCATAAGTGAATAATTGATCAGGTGGATGTCTCAGACAAAGAATTTAAGAATAGCAGGCAGGAGGTTATGTGATCTTTTTCACTAGACAACCTTCGACTTATGTATAATCGGTCAGAGCCACAAGCATTCTACAAAAAACAATTCCTCAAGAAATTTGCTAAGGAGAATGAAGACCCAGCAGGCGTTATGTGAACCTAGACACAAAATGAAGACAAGATCAAAAAGGCTAAATTGGGTATGTATTCTACAACATCTATAGCTCCCCCTCATAGTTTTTCAGTAGCCATGCTATGTAGAATGTTTGGCAAGCCCGATAGCACCAAATTTTCCCCATAATGGCTGCCACTAATAGATGCAACCATAAATGCAACAATAATGAATTAGGCCCAAAATTTTTCTGATAATTTTGCGAAAGCCATAATAGAGTATAAGAGAAAGAGGAGTATATCTTCTAGGGTTTACCCTCCATTTTTCATGAGTGCCTATATAATGGACGATATCTATTTTGGTTCCAAATTTCCTATCATGGGATGGAAGTGGATTATGAAAGACCCACTTCCCATTCATATATATCATAAGAATATGTGGGAGTCTTAGTTTCACCCCCACTTTTATAGAATTTGTCAAGCAGTTATGTTGCCTATTCATAAACATGTCTACAATAAGAATGCCCCTATATTTTCTAGAGAAGTTGAAGTAGATATCCTACCTGCAACCAGATGGTTTGGGGAGGAGACATTTACATATATCAAAGTATTCAGGAGATTTTTCTCACCATGTTTCCTCCCATACTATGTACCTGATAAGTTAATGGCTAGGGAGATAGCCTACCAAACAATAGGAGAAGGTAGGCTGAGCAAAGGATTGAAGGAACAAAAAAAGTCCATTTGGCCTACATTTCCATTATAATGTGGTGCGTTTTCACTGCACAATTTTGGATATGCATGCAAGGAAGAAAATATTATGAAATCTATGAAATTGGCTACATTTCCAGGAAGACAATGTGGCCCAATTGGCACCGCCAAAGACTTCACTACTAAGGTGAAATTGAAAATATTCACCCATGAGGAAGATTTATTCAATGACCTCTTCCTACAAAAGAGACATTTTCAAAAGTAAAGCATATGGCTTCACTACTTTTTTCCCCAGATGATCTTAAGGCCTTCCACGAATACAGAGAGAGAATTATTACAGGTCCCATTGGACCTACTACAGATTGGACCAATAAGGGAGCCAACTCCCAGTGTAAGCTTATAGGAAAGCTTCTAAGAAAATTCTAAAGATAACTCTGGATGAAAGTCGCAGGAGAAGTCTACCCATGAGTCACAACACTCAAAGCAATAGTCCCAGAATGGGGGTAGTAAAAATAAAGAGTCTGAGAGAGACACGACCGGAACTACAAAAAAAGAATTCGAGTAAACCTCGATGAAGGAACAGGCTGAAATTAACTATACCTCCACCCAGTTGGCAAAAAATCCAATTGTTTATTTAGAAAAGGATGGGAGCATTTTAATAAAATTCTCCATATATAAGAACAAACATCTGAAGTACAGACTTCACAGCACAGATTGACTCAAGAGGTTACAGTGGAGAAAATTGTAAGTACTCAAGATATAGAGCTCATTCCTGCCACCCCCACTCCTAAAATTTTTTTAAGAGTTGAGGAAATCCCTCCCTTAGATGTGTTTTATAGCCCTACCCATAAAGTTGACATCAAAAGGCAGAGGAATAAGAGAAAATTAGTTGTTGCAGCTGTCACCACTTGCGACAATGAACCAATGGATATTGTCTAGAGAGATTCGCCCATGGCCCCATCTATGAACCTTATGAGACTGTCACAATTTGCGGGAGCCTATGCTATGGCAACTATTGATAAAGAAACCAAGGTTCAAATGCTGCTAAAAGAGAAAGAACAAAAGATCCTGCTATTGGAACAACAATTAGAACAAGAAAAATCTAACCAACAAGCAGAGTTACAAATTGCCAAATTACAACAGGAGTTTGAATAGATGCAAATACAACGTCAAGCCAGCCTAGCAGAAAAGGACACATGAATTCAAGCTATGATAGAGAAGTATAAGGACAGTCCACAAATCGATCAGTTCATAAAAGAAGCACTCAGCCTTAATGCCCAACTAATGAAACAAAAGGAAATTTTGTGCCAAGAAATCTTGCAAGTAAATCCTTACTACAAGATTAATGATAAGCTAACAAGCCAAGTCATCGACATGAGGCTTGAGTATGAAAAAATCCATAAAAGTATTTCTGAATTTATCACTTGGCAAGAATCAGAATATGGGAGAAAGGCTGATTTGCCAAAACTGGAGGAGTCACATAAAGAAATTCTATTTGAAGATTGGGATTCTTAAATCAAGCAAGAAGAAAGGGAAACAACGGTAGTGGTAGTAGTAACAAACAGCACCATTGAAGCCATTAACAAAAATCTACATGGCGCTAACCTGGTTGCTAAATCTATACCAGGATTTATTCCAAATGCCAATCAACTGGATCATCAACGGAGACAAGCATTGAAGGAAATGGAGGAGGTGATCAAACAAATGAGCAAGCTCAACTGGGAAGCATACTGGAAATTCTTAGTCAAGCCCTATAGCCATTGTATTACCCCACATTTCCTAACCACTTCCACATAGAAAATGGTGCCAGCACTGATAGATGTTGTCTTTACTGGGCAATTGAAATATGCGATCGACCAACCGACACAGATCAAACCAATGACAGATATCTGCGATCTTAAGGATCACATGCAAAGGATTTAATCACATTATTTTATTTCTATTTTAGTTTCATTTTGCATAATCTGAGGAAGGTCATTTAAACCTCCTCAGCTATTTCTATAATAATCTATTTTAGGACCTATAGTTTTAGTATTTAAACCCCTCTCATGCATTTAGAGAGGGGTCTAGAAATTTTATCAAAAAAAATTCTTCAAAACATGCACTTCTATATGTTTGAGGAGGTTTTAGTAGAATGAATGGAATAGGATCTATTTTCTTTTATATCTGGCATGTTCTACTGAAATTGCACTTTTGCACTCTTAGATGATGTTGGATTGGTTGGAATTAGATTGATATTGTTGAAACACATGAGCAACACTTGTTACAAATGGTACTTTTATCTTGTGATTTTGTTTTATTTATGTATCAGGCAATAACTTTTCTTCAATTTATTTATGTATGAAAGTTTGAATTTTGGTTAGCATTATTACACTTTTGTATGGTGTTGTCTTTAATTTCCTGTTGAATATGTGAACGATTCTATATGTAATATATCTCTCACAATCGTTTTGGCTAACTATTTATTCAAAATGATTATTGTTAAACGATTTCATTTCTTATTTGATTTGAATGATCTTTATGACCAATCTCTATAGTACATTATTGTTGATCGCATACCTTGTTTTTATTCCCGAGAATAGTTATAGTTAGATAGTGTTTAAAACTAGGATATATGTATGTGATTAATAGTTTAGATTAGATTACACTTAGTTAAATCACCCCCCCATTACATATATATCACCCCATCAACACTACCAAAATATATTTTTGGGAAACTGGTCCCATTATCCCCAGTCGGAGCCACTATACCAAACAGAAAAGGAGCTGCCAACCAAGGTCCGGACCGGGTGTTTTCCCCCCATGTTGTGGCAACAATTTTTGAAGCTTCAACAGGATCATACAATATGTTCTTAGGCATGGATTGGTTGTACCTTCATAGGACCAAGGTGGATTGTTATGAAAAATCCATTGAGTTCTTGGATGATAATGGAGAACAACGAGTCTTGTGGGGTAAGAAGAAAGAAACATCAATTAGAATGGTGATAGCTATGCAGGGCAATCATAGTCATAAGAAAGGGTGTGTGTTATTTTCAGTGCACATTTCTAGTGAAAAAGGTAAGGAAGTTGAGGATACAAATGTTTTGAGGAGGTACCCAGTTCTACAATATTTTTAGGATGTGTTTCCCACATATATTTCAGGGTTGCCACCTTACAAGGAAGTAGACTTTTTTAATGATTTGGTACCAGGGGCAACACCAACATCAAACACACCATACAGTATGAGCACTCCAGATTTGGTAGAGTTGAATTTGTAGTTAAAGGAAATGCTTGACAAGGGATAAATTAGGCCAAGTGTATCACCTTCGGCCGCACTTGTATTCGTAAAGAAAAATGATGGTACTCTCAGATTTTGCATTGACTACAAGCTATTGAACAAAGTGACCATCAAGAACATGTATCTGTTGCTAGGGATTGATGTCTTGTTTGATCAGCTAAAGGGAGAAACAATGTTCTCGGAGATTGACCTGAGATACAGATATCATCAAGTGTGCATTAAAGAAGAAGACAATTACAAGACAACTTTCCAGATCAGGTATGGGTATTATGAGTTTTTTGTAGTTCCATTCAGTTTGACTAATGCTCTAGCTATGTTTATGTGTTTAATTAATAGTGTGTTGCATCCTTATTTGGACAAGTTTTTTATTGTATTCATTGATGACATCTTTATATACTCCAAGAATGAAGAAGATAATTCCAAGAATTTAGCAGCAGTGTTGAGGTTGCTAAGAGAACATAATTTGTATGCCAAGCTTAGCAAGTGCAACATCTTTCAGATAGAGGTGCATTATTTGGGACATGTTGTTTCCAAGGAGCACATAACAATGGATCCATAAAAGATAAGGGCCATCATGGAGTGGGAAACTCCCAGGAATGTGGATGAGGTCAGATATTTCATGGGGTTAGCCGGTTCTCACATGAGGTTCATCAGGAACTTCTCATAGATTTCTTATCCTATTACATCATTGTAGAGGAAAGGTAAGAAGTTTGAATGGAAAAGGAGCACGAGGCAAGTTTTGAGCAACTTAAGTAGTTGTTGACACATGCTCCAATGTTAAAGATTGTAGATATAGACAAAGAATTTGTAGTATGTATAGATTCTTGCAAGAGAGGACTTGGTGGAGTCCTTATGCATGAAGGGCAGGTAATGTGCTATGAGTCACAAAAATTGAATGAGCATGAGAAGAACTATTCGATGCATGAGCTTGAGGTAGGAGCAATCATACATGCATTGAAGATGTGGAGACACTATCTTCTTGGTAGGAGGTTTGTATTGATGAGTGATCATAGTGGATTGAGGTATCTATTTGACCAACCGAATATGAATGCCAGGCAAGCTAGATGGCTTGCCACGATCAATGAGTTTACTTCGACATCAGGTACATCAAGGGAAAAGAGAACATGGTTGTAGATGCTCTTAGTAGGTAGATACAAGTGAACCATATAGCAACTATGAGCTCCTATGGGATATAATTACGGATATGGTTTTGCAGGAAGGTCACCAGAATCACATGTATATAGAGATTGTGCACAAATTGCAACAAAGTATAGGTATAAGTACATGTAGTGATATAGGTACATGTATAGGCACATGTGATGGTATAGGTACATGTATAGATGCAGGTGCACGAGATGTGGACTATTGTCCTACATCAGATGGATTGGTTAGATTTAGAGACACGATATATGTGCCAGACAATAGGGAGCTCAAGAAGGTGATCTTGAGGGAGTTTCATGTAAAACCATATTTAGGTCACCCAGGCTATCAAAAAACTTTGACTGTAGTTAAGAAGTCTTATTATTGGTTGCATATGAAGAAGGACATAACAGAGTTTGTGGCTAGGTGTTTGGATTATCAATAGTAAAGGCATAGTTTAAGCATCCAGGTGGATTACAGCCAATTGCAATTTGAGAGTGGAAATGGGATGTCATTTTCATGGAATTTATCATAGGCTTTTCGAGGATAGTGAGACAACATGTTTCCATCATGGTAGTGGTGGATAGGTTGACAAAGGTAGCAAACTTCATTTGAGTGAAGTATACATTCTTAGCGAGTAATGTAGCACAAGTATTCATCAGGGACATGGTTAGATTGCATGGAGTTCTGAAGAAGATTGTGTCAGACATGTATGCAAAGTTCACTTCCAAGTTTTGGAATGAGTTATTTGCAAGTTTGGGCATAAAGTTGGCCTTCAATATAGATTATCATCCGCATAAAAATGGATAGGTTGAGAGGGCCAACTAGATATTGGAGGACATATTGAGGATGTACATGATGCATCAACAAGGAAAGTGGGAAGAGTAACTTCCACTGGTAGAGTTCTCTTACAAAACTGAGTATCATGAATCTTTGAAGATGAGTGTGTTTGAGGCATTGTATGGATGGAGTTGCAATACTCCCATCAATTGGAGTGATCTATTAATAGCGTGTTGATTGGATCAGACATGTTGGAAGAAAGGGAACAAGAAATGTAGGTAATAAGAAAGAATATGAAAGAAACACATGATAGGTAGAAGATCTATATAAATCGGAATAGGTTGTTCAAGGAGTTCTAGGTTGAGGAACAAGTGTTTTTGCGCATCAAACTAAAGAAGAGATCCTTGTGAATTGGATCATGTGCCAAGTTGGCACCACATTTTTGTGGAAGTTTCAGGATTATTGGAAGGATTGGGTCAGTAGCCTATCAACTTGCATTGTCTCTAAAAATAAAAGTCCACGATGTTTTCCATGTGTCATTTCTTAAGAAGTATGTTAAATATGTTTATCATGTGATTGACTAGTCTGTATTGCAGGTGGAACCATAAGGAAAATTCCATCCAGAACCTTAGTGTATATTGCAAAAAAAGGTGCTCATGTTCTAGAACCAAGCTATCAAGCAGGTTAAAGTGTAGTGGAAGCACTTTGGCTTTGATGAAGCTACATGGGAGATGGTGGATCAGATGCGAGCTATGTATCCTTCCTTATTCGCTAGTTGAGCAGATATTTTGGTATATGTCTTTGGTATATGTTTTGGTGATGTTTTATATGTGTCCATATGTATGTAAATATAAATATTGCCATGATCTATGTTATAAAGCTCCAATAAGCGGTATGGGTGTCATGTCATTGTAGTTGTCATGTTGTTATGTCGTCATGTTGGTTTTATTTTCAAAAGGGTGATCATTGTAAATACTGAATCAAGCTATGTTATAAAGCTCCAGGGAAATATGTTCTTTTCAGTGGTTTTGCTAATATATAGTTGTGGTTGAACACCGAAGACGGTGCCCCCCAAGGGGGAGGGTTCTATAATAGCCCTGGTGAAAATTCCATGTAATAAAAGTTAATAAAGGAAAAATAATAATCACGGTTGAGGGGAGACTTATTCCAAGATGAATGTTAGGAAAGAAATCCTAGTGTGGGTGTTAATTTGATTTATTTTGGCTAAGGAAATTTTCAAAGGAAATTGCTAAGGCTTTGGAAAGGCAAAATGGAATTTTTGGCACATTTATTTATGAAAATAATGGAAATTAGGAGAAAAGGAAGGTGAAAGGTCACAAGTCGCATGTGAGGAGGAAAATGAAGGCAAATAATGGAAAATGAAGAAAACAGAGGCCTAATTGATAAAAAGGCTTATGAGGATTAGTTGGTACCTTTTTCCAGCTCAATTCTAGAGCTCTCTCATTATTCTCTCTCCTTCTCTCACTCTTGGACACTTAGATTTTTCCTAGAGCACTTTGGCATTAGATCAAGAAAGGCAAAGAAGGGAAGAGGAAGGAAGGAGAAAATGAGGAAGATAAGGATCAAGAAACTACAACAAGATTCTTTGTAGGTATCGATTTGCATGTGTGTTTTCCTTGCTATATTTGGCATGAATGGTATTGCATGTGGTTATTTGTTATTATGGCATGGGTTTTTTCAGGTGTGACAATGTTTTCAGCCTAGCCTTTCCATTTTCCAAGAGACATGGTGTGATGGAGTTCTCATGTTTTATTTGAGATGGATTTTCAGATGAGTTCGAATCAAGTGAGGTGGATCTCTGAATAATAGAACACATGGCCCTGTAACCCTTGATCCAGACTCTGGGTTGCGGTAAAGCTGAATTTTGTGTTTCCTTAGTGGGCCTAGGAATCCTCGCCCAATGAATGGTGAGATATACAAAAAAGCCTAGAGGTGGGTGCTTTCCATCAGGCCTAGTAATCCCGGGATGGGATATTTGGTAAAGCCTAGAGAGTGGGTCTCATTTAGGGCCTAATGATCAAGTGTGGATTGTGGTAAAACTTCTTTTTTTTGCTTTTAGAGCCCATTTTTGGTGCTATTTGCATCCATTTATCAAATATGGTGCAAAACATGATGCAAAATTTGTATCGATTTTTGCACCAAGCCTTGCACCAAGTTTTGCACCATCCTTTGCACCATTTTTTGTGCCAGGTTTTGCATTAAGTTTGGAACCTAATTTTCTTTCACCTACTTTTTCATCCTCTATTGCATCCACTTTTTTGCACCTACAGTTTCATCAAGTTTTGAATCATTTTTTGCATTTTTTTTTGCATCCCTCTTTGCGCCAAGTTTTGCGTCGAGGTTTGTGCCTAGTTTTGCATCTATTTTTTCATCAACTTTTGTTGCATCCACTCTTGCATTTTGTTTTTCATCCGCATTTGCATCCTCTATTGCATCAATTATTATGTCCACTATTGCATCCACTTTTTTTGTACTAGAATTTATGCCTAGTTTGGTGCCTACCTTTGCACCCATATTTGCTTCTAATTTTGCATCCACATTTGCATCCTCATTTGCATATAAGTTTACATTTACTTTTTCATCCTTTTTTGCATCCTTTTTTGTATCCACTTTTGTGTTAGGTTTTGCATCAGGTTTTACGCCTCATTTTGCATCTATTTTTGCATCAACTCTAGGTACATCCACTTTTGCATCCAAATTTTCATCCACTATTGCAACTATGTTTACATCCACTTTTGCATCCCTTTTCACGTCTTCTTTTGCATCAAAATTTGTTTTTTTTTTTTTTGCTTCTATCATTGCATCCATTGTTACATCCACTTTTGTTGTGCCACAATTTGTACCATGTTTTGCACCTATTGTTGTACCCACATTTCCTTCCACTTTTTCATCCACATTTGCATCCTCTTTTACATCCAAATTTGCATCAAATATTGCATATTTTTTTGCACCCACTTTTGTGTCGAGATTATGCATCAAGTTTTGTGTCTTGTTTTGTATATACTTTTGCATCTACATTCATTGCGTTAATTTTTGCATCCAATTTTTTGTCCATAGTTGCACCCATGTTTGCATCCACTTTTGTTTCCTTTTTTTCATCTTGTTTTGCATCTAATTTTGCATCTTTTTTTTTGTCTACTATTGCATCTACTTTTGCATCCAATTTTGTTGTGCCACAATTTGTGCCATGTTTTTCACCTACCATTGAACCCACATTTGGTTCTACTTTTTCATCCACATTTTCATCCTATTTTGTGTCCAAGTTTGCACCAAATATTGTGTAATTTTTTTCATCCCCTTTTGCATCCACTTTTACGTTAAGTTTTACATCAGGTTTTGCATTTAATTTTACATCTACTTTTGCACCTAATTCTATTGCATCCACTTTTGCATATAATTTTGTTTCCATTATTGCACCCATGTTTGCATCCATGTTTACATCATTTTTTGCGTCTTATTTTGCATCCAATTTTGCCTCCATTTTGCATCCAAGTTTGTGTCCTTTTTTGCATCAGTTGTTGCATCCACTTTTATTTCACCATAATTTGAACCATGTTTTGCACCTACTATCGCACGCATGTTTGCTTCCACTTTTTCATCCGTATTTGCATCGTATTTTGTGTCCAATTTTGTATTGACTATTGCATCTATTTTTGCATCCACTTTTGTAGCCAATTTTACGTCAATTGTTGCACCCATTTTTTGTGTCTCCTTTTTCATCTATTTTCCAATGCTCATCATTTTTTTTGCATTGATGATATTTCTTATGACATTGACATTTATGAACAACTGATAACAATGCCAATAATCATGATGAAGACAATAGTGAACATGATGATGATGACATGAATGGTGATTATGATGATAATGACAATGATGATAAAGATGATGGTGGTTACAATGACAATGACAATGATGATGAGGATGATGATGATGACAATGATTATGATGATGAAAAGATAATGACCATGGAAAATATTGCCAAATTTTAAATGTTATCATTGTCATAATCATAATCATTATCATCAAAGTCACCAACATAAGATTATCATTATTGTCATTGTCATCTAGGTCATCATCAACGAAAATAATGGCATGAATTATGATGACAATGCCAATGATGATGATGTCCATGATGACAATGACAACAATGATGATATAAATTACATTAATGATGAGGATGAGGATGATGACAATGATAATGACGATGATAATGGTGGTGACGATGATCATCATCATCTATATATTTGTTATTTCTCTTGCATATATCACATGTGTCCTAAACAATCATTTTATAACACTCATCACATTTTTTGGGTTGATGATATTTCTTGTGAAACCAATAATTATGAACAATTGATGACAATGTCAATAATCATGATGATAACAATGATGAAGATGATGGTGATGACATGAATAGTGATTATGATGATAATTCCAATGATGACAATGGCGATAAAAATTATGGTGGTGTTGATGATGATAATGAAGATGATGACAATGATTATGATGATGCCAATGACCTTAAAGTCTTATGGATTCATGAACTTACTAGTTTCAAGACCATCTTTTGCATACCTATTACACACAATTTTTATGTACCTCAATTTATGTACAAAAAATTATTTTGTAATACAATAGATAATAATCACTCTCCAGTTGGGGAATACATGGCTTATTTCTTGTCTTCTACTACCCCCCTTCACATTTCATGGTCCTCAACATCTCTTTATAACAAGGTTTCCTTTTTCTTCATGCTACAGGCTATACATCTCCTCTTATTCAAAGAAAGGTGATTCTCCATTTGACATTTTGATGTTTAACCAAAACACCTTAGTTTGTTTATGTTAGGCATATATGGTTTGATAAATTACTCATACTATATGAATCCTTTTGATCTCATATAGTTGTTGGAAATATGTCATATGATATAACACATGGCATTATAGCAGCCTTCCCGCATTCTATACATGATTAAGATGGCACATTTCCATTTTACCTTGGGTCGTAGTTTTCATGAAATAAATGTGCACTTAGATTAGGGGTTTAATTTATATTATGATTGGTTTCTATGTTTTGATTTTAGTTCTTATTATATTGTTGACACCTAATCCTTCGGGATTGGGAAAATATGGTGTAAATATGTAAATACAAAATAAGAAAACAAAGAGACCTTGGAACGTTCTTCTTAATAGAAAATTTCAATATTCTCAAGTTACCATATACCTGGCTTGACATTGTATCAGAGTGCAGGTTTGCAGGTCCCAAATTTAGCATCCTTTTTCCTCAGTAACTCCTTTTCCATTAGTCTAACATGTCCCTCTACCATTCCTTCCCTTGGTAGAACCATTTTCATTGTGGAAAATTGAAATTCATCCACATTGACCTTAACGAATTCTCTTTTTGTTGCTTGACTATAATGTTTTTGTGATCATTTTACGCACTTTACACACTGGTTGAGGCCCTCCTTCAGTTGATACACATTGTGAATGTTGTAACAAGGTTGTAGACAAGATTTCATTGCTAAGTTCCAGCTTGAAAGGCCATGGTGCTACTGTAACTAAACCTATGTTTAATTGAGGCTACACATCCCTGCATTCAACTGCGACTATTGGTTAGTGTTGGCATTGGTATTGAACGTTGGAATTGGCATTGGTGTTGGTGTTGAAAATTGGCGTTGTGAATTTTGTTGTGCGGGTATTACCAATAATATATGCCACATTTCGTTGAATTATAATTAAGAATTGGTCCATTCATATATGCATTGATGGTCATTCCATAGTTTTGGAAAATAATATAACGTTGAAAACATATGTAATATGTATATATTTTCATATTTTTTAATGGAAGAACATATTGTTTTATATTCTAATACCATGAGAAATAATGAAGAAGGTGAAGCCTCATCAAATTATTGAATCTTCATCTTTAATTTCCCACAAGAGACAAATTAAAAATAAAAATTCCAAATGGTCATAGCTATTTCGAGGCTATATATGTTTTTTTGATGGTAATTGTAATTTTGGTGTTGGTCCATTTATATATGCATTGAATACTCGTTGGTGTATTGAGTTGGTTTACATCAAAGTGGCCATTTGAGATCGAGAGGTTGCATCATTTTTTGGGTTATTTTGATTAAAGAGAATTGGAGCCAAGTTGTATGATGAGTCTCTATTGTTTAAGGCCAGCTCAGAATTTTGTAGAGATGCTTTCACTCATCTCCATTGTTGGAGTATTTCTCACTGGCAAAGAGAATTACCATGAATGGTCCAGGAAAAATAAAGCATACCCTCATTTTCAATGAATTATGGAAAGGAGTATGTGAAGGAGAAGATGAAAATCCACCTGCAAAACCCACATAAGACAAAGAGCTCACCATATGCGAGAACAAGAACGATAATGCCTATGCCTTGATTTTTTCATCCATAAATGAAGAGGTGAGTCGTCACATTGCACCAATTACATTCAATGCTTTAAAGAAGTTGAAAGACTTATATGACTCATGCTCTGAGCTTCAGGTAGTCCAACTGATGATCAAACTTTTCAATCTATACTTGAAAGATGATGATCCCCTTTCCCTAATCTTTGAAATCAAACATATTATGCATGATGTAGAAGCCACTAGAGTTAAAATGGATGTTCCTCTCACAGCTTTTTTGAAGGCAATATATCCCACATATTCTCACTATCTTAAATAATTACAAGTTAGTGGAAAACTTAAAGAGATTACTTTCGACACTCTTGTGGAGAAGTTTGTAGAAAGAGATAAAGCTTTTAGGAAGAGGAAGATAATTTCTCAGTCTTTTGAAGAAGTTGTGTGCCTTGCACAAAAAGAGAAGAATCAAACACAAGATTCTTCTATAGGAAGAGGTGGTAGAAGATGACACGAAAAGAAGAATAATAGAGGCAAAGGGCACAAAAAATACCAAGGAGGAAGACTTGATCTTCATTGTATATGCTGCAATAAAAATGGGCATGGTGCATCCACATGAAATATCTCTTGGGATAGAATCAAGTAAGAAGGAAATGAAGATAAAGGTAAAACACTAGATCTAGGGAAAGGTAAAGCATCTGAAGCTGCTCATTATATTGTGGAACATTGAAAATTTTGAGTAACTGAAGACATCTTTAATAATTGATGTTCTTCATGGAAAGATGCATGGTTGCTTGATACAAGTGCAACCTGCCACATGACCTTTCACAAATATTAATTTCAACATTTCAATGACAATGTAGGTAGAGAAATCTACTTTGTGAAAAAGTCAAAATTCAATCCGTTCGGAATTGATACCATCAGGCTCAAACTGCCTAGAATCCCTGACTTTATTCTGCTTGATGTTCTCTACCTCCCATAGCTGCAAAGAAACTTGTTGTCCTTGGTTCATATTTTCTAGCAAGGACACTCCATTCACATGTTTGATGGAAAAGTTGAAGTGATAAAATCATCATACAAATCACTTGTCATGATAGGAACAGAAGAAGGAAGACTCTTGAAGATGCAAAGAATGTCTACTCATGTAGAGAACTATGCATACAACTCTAAGTATAGTTAAAGTACATTTCCATCTAGTATTTTATGGCATGCAAGATTTGTACATCTTAACTTTGACAATCATCGTTTATTGAAGAGAGGTATTGTTACTAGTTTTCCAACCATTCGTAGGAAACTAAAGCAATGTGATGCTTATGTCTTAGGAAAACATAATAAACAACCATTTTATGATTTTTTTTTCTACAATACATAGAAATATTTAACTAATTCATTCTAACTTGTGTGGCTCTAGGCCTTCTCCTTCTACAAATGTAAATAAATATATGATGAATTTTATTGATGAATACACCAGAATGTATTGGGTACATTTGTTGAAGTATAAATATGAATCCTTTGAAACTTTAAAAAACTTTCATGCATGGATTGAAAATTATACATAATATCACATTGGCTCTATTTGTATTGATAATGGAAACGAATATACTTCAAATGAGTTTGAAAACTATCTTTGTTAGCATGGGATTCAACATAATACCACTATGCCTTATAATCCTCAATAGAATGGTGTAGCTGAAATAATGAACATGACAACCTTAAATATGGTTTGTTCAATATTTTTTTTCAAAAATGTAACATTGATGTTCTGGGTTGATGCACTTCTATGTGTAATGTATATTAAAAACAAATGCCCATCTCATGCTATAAAAGGAATACTCCTTATGAAATGTGGTATGACCATATTACTTTAATGAGGCATCTCAAGATCTATGATTCCACCGCTATACCTTGATTCCTAAGGAAATGAGAAACAAACTTCGCGACAAGGAGTTGAAAGTGTATCCTCTCAAGGTACTCAAATAACTCCAAATCATATTGTCTCTATGACAAAGTAAATAAGAATCTTATACTAAATTCCCTATCCTCTTAACTACCAATCCATAATCCCTTAACCCCTACAACCATAACACACAACTCATAAACCCCTTTACATATTAAACCTTAAGCTACTAAATCCTAACCTAGAATCCATGAATCACCTAAGCCTTCACCCTTTATCCTCTTAACTTATGACCCTTAAACCTTAACCCCTAACACTTACATCCCCTAACCATTAAGCCCTTAACCCCTAAATACCCTAGCCCCCAAGCCCTTTTTCCTTAACCCTTAACTTCAGAAGCCCTTAACCACTTAGCATATAAGGCTAAAAACAACACTTCAAACCAATAAACTAACCTCCTAGGAGAATACTTCACCTCTAACTAAGAATATTGGCACCATTTGATTTTTAGAGAACTAGGTATTGATCCTGAGGGCATGTGCTTGTGGGTAATATATTTATAAGCATGTATAATAAATGTAGAACAATTGGATAATTTGCAAAACCTTAATCAGAGTTTCTCATAGTATCTACACTTCATGTTGAGATGGAGCTTGTAGTACTCTCCCACACAAGGAGTTAACAATGAATAGATCACTCATAATGAAAAGGCCTCTTTATTTCTAATGCATAAGGAGTTAACCCTTGATATAAATATATATATATTTTTTTTAAAACTCAATTGTCTCAAAGTATAATATTATATATAAGCAAAAATAAAATGATATTATCCACATCAATGCTTGAAATAACTTAACACTTTCCATGAGTGGTGAGCCAAGGGGTGAATGTGGGGCACTATTAAAGTTACATAATGTTTAAATTCCTTTTACTTTGCGAGGTTGTTCTCCATTAGGTTTGATGCATCATCAGAAGGGAGCATGACACATTTTTGTGGGGGAGCGATTAACGTTGTAACACAATTTAAGTGACATACACCTCCAATGTAAATGACATAATTATATGTTTGTGTTATGTTGTCAAAGAGTTTATTTATAGAAAATAAATTTAATGTACTTGGAGTTCACATTATCATGGCCTCAACTCTAAGATGGATTTGAAATATGAACACTTCATGAAAATGAGAGGAGTAGTTATTGTTTAACCCACATACACATAAGAGCACTAGATGATGCACTTCAGATCCCCCTTGGTGGGTTCAAAGTGGGTTTACACTAGTGTCTAGTTGAAACTAATCATCATGATATTCCGCTTCTCAATAACATCAAATAGTTTTGCCATATACATGAAATAGAGCTAGAGGATCACCTTATCTATAGATGTCCATTTATTATGGGATTAAAGGTATATTCTATTTTCTTTATCAAGATTTAGATGGGTCATTGTCTACATTCTTTCAATACATGTCTAGCTATTTTTATGAGGGAGGTCCTTGGATTTATATCTTTATATAAAGCCTTATGTGGCCCTCCCCTTTTAAACTCTTCCAAGGGTCCACCTAATTCCATGTTTCCTTGCCTAAATAGGGACAAAATTAACAAACTAAGATTCAAACTTCTTAAAATATCAAATTCGTGGGGCCTCCTACCTCTTCTTGACCCCCTCAACGGGACATATTTCTTTAGAGAGGATTTTGAGGATCTCCCATTACAAATTGTAGGCTGGATGTCATAGGACATGTGTTACCCCACTTTCTATATGGTTTTTTAGAGGATAGTTTTAAATTTTGATTGTCATTTCAACCCTTGTGATTATTGTGAAATTGATCATTTTCCAACTATTGATATATGAATATATATGTAATTCATGGAAGTATCATTGGTTTGATGACACCTTTCCTTGGTCATCTAGGACAATGTATTATTTTTATTGTGATCACTTAAGCACTCTATTATAACTATTAGATTCGTGGCAATAAGTTCTAAAATAAGTTGTTCCATGGTGTTTCATATATTAATTTCATAATTTAATGTGTCATCTTAATTTGAATATTTGAATATGTACATGATAAATTTGCGTAGGTACTAATCGAATCTCAGTGTACCCCTTAGTCAAATTTTATTCCATGTAATTCCATATCATATTCATTTCCATCACCATGTTCCTCCCTATGCTTCCCATGAGCAAGAAATCAATTATTTTATCGATAAAATTGACTCGTAAATTACTCCATTTTCAGTTGTATCACTGTGCTTTCATCTCTAGGTTTTGATCTCAATGATATCACTTGTGCAAGTTCATTGAATCAACTTCATTACATTAAGATCTTTGCAGGTGGACCTACTTTGGGTATTTGGTTAGATATTCAATAACAATGATGGCTAGGAGGTCTTCCCGACTTAACCCAACTAGCATGAGCTCAGCTCGACCCTAAAATCAAATGGCAATAAATTACATGTATGTTCATTAATGAATCACTTGGCAAGAAAAGTTGTTACACGGTCATTATATAGTGGCCAACTCTTGATGGCACCCTCAGAGTCTCCTAACTAAGCAATTGTGTGAAGAAGGCTCACAAATTCTTATATGGGGTATTTTTTATTCTACCATGGCTCTGGTTCCTCAATTACTTTTACTTTTGGTCTATCCTAGGACATCGCTCTTGTTACCTTAAATTTCGACCATGTATGTACACTCTTTCTCCAGATCCTTGACAATGAAAATGTAATTCTAATTAGGGTATATGAAATTGTAATGATTTATCTTTGTTTCTATTCAAAAATGAATCTTAATGAATGTGGTATTGAATCAAGATTTTGATCTTTATTACTCATGGAGAACCAAATCAACGCAGTATGCCCTAAATGAAATGTAGTAGTTACCTACTGACTTTAATGTCTTTTATTGTTGATGACCCTCCTTTGCCATTGACCAATTTTGGGGAGAAACATCCCTTTGTGCCCTTGTCTATCTACTTCTTTAGAATAGCAGGCTAAATCCAGTGAAAAGGTTCTAGCTAGAGAGGAGCTTCCCTAACACCATGCTGGAATGGGAATGCTACAAGACTTGTATCCGGATCGGATGTTGAAGAGGTAGAGGCAGGCCATAGGGGATTTGATTTGAAATTGAAAGAACAAAGACTAGTTATTAGGTCTAATAAGTGTAAACACAGGTTTGGTTTGATTAGGTTGAATTCGATCCTATCCGGGTGCATAAATACTTAAATGTATGTCTTGTCTGCCCCTCATGGCATACTAAGAGTACTTAATTACCTAGGTAGTGCATTATTTAGAGGATCTAAGGGGTGCCTTAGCTAGGGCTATGCTTGGAGTCTGGAAGAAGGAGGAAGCAACCTCCAATCTCCATTCGTGTAGGTCATGACATCTTTTCGAGCCTTCGTTCCAACACCAATAGATAGAGTTGATTCGTCAATAGATCGAGTGCCAATAGCTGCGGAGGCAGAGACTTCACCAATAGGACCAAGTTAGTGGGGCTATCACATATCACATTATGGTATGATGACGTTATGCTTATGATTTTCTCTTGCGTTAGGTGGGATTGAGGTTGTGTGTAAAAGTGGGTTCATTGATGTGGCGGGTTGCTTGCTACACTATTTCCTTCTCGTTGGTCTATCACTTTATCTAGCATAAACATTAATTCAATCCAAACTAAGCAACAAATGATTGAATTAATGAACCCAGGTGCACAACAAAGCTAGGAGGTGGGAATGTTCTATGCTTCTTTTCCCCAAATCCATTTCCACTCAAAAATTGTCCAATTCCATGATGTTGTTGGCATGGTGTTGTGGCCTTTTCAGACCAACCAACGAAAATGCAATGTAGTGCTACTCTAAGCTCCATTGGGATGGTAACTGCATATGGGGGTGGATCCATCAAGTCCAACTCTCTGTCACAGCCCATATTCTTAATATATAATATGCCTCCTCACCCAAATTATATTTTGGGCCCAAGCTCTCCATTTTCGTTTCTTCAAGGGCTGGATTGAGACATTGGTTACTCTTGGATTCAACTTCCAACTATGAAACTTATCAGAAGGGAACCACACGAGATGTTTTTGGAAGAACGAGCATAACAGAGAACAATGGGGCGATACCAGTAGAAAAGGCAGATAATGATGTGAAAAAAAAAAATCTTATGAAGACTTTGGTGTTGGGATCTCTATTTAGGCTTTGGGATCTATTCAATATATTTTTCAACATCTATAATAATGATCCAGATTTAAATAGGAATGAAATAAAGTACAGAAATAACCATAAATACAAAGATGCAATAGAAATAGTACTTCATTTCATTAATGTAAAATACTGAAATATGCTTACAAATAGAAATGGAAATAAACCAGCTAGGGCAATGGTAGCGTATCTCTGAGAGGAGATGTGGCGGATACATGCCTCTAAACTGTCTTAAAATGAGGCTCGAAAGCCTATTTATTGTTGAGAAACAATGGAAAACCCTAAACATCCCAAAAATTAACCTTAGGAGATGAAGCGCCAAACTATGGGCCCCATTTTGGGTAAATTGGTACATCAACTTCCTGGGGTCATAACTTTGGCATACAATCTCCGTTTGGCATGCACAATACCTCGTTAGAAAGATCTATCCGAGGACCACAACTTTGGAAAGAAAAAAAATAGTACAATGTCACATGTTTCTCCCATTTTTCCCAAAAAACGTCGTTTTAGGGCCTCAAAACGGCTCCAGAAGTTTAGGACCCGAAAACTGCTAAAAATAGTAAATTGTGCTACAATTAAGGAAACTGAAAAAATAAAAGAGACAGTTGTGGGGGTCCATGTGGGATAGGTGGGTGGCCACCAAAATCCACCTAGATCATTCCTCCCCCCTTTGGAAGCAATGGTCCCCATTGCGTTGAGTTCCTCCATGAGACGAGGAAACTTTTGTTGAACTTGGTCCCTGGTGAGTTGTTCTGCAACCTATGATGTGTTCAGTAATAGTGGGAAGCTTGGTCAAGGGTAGTACACATTGAAAATTCAGTGAAAGTGAAGGAATGGGGGAATGTTGTGCTCCAAAGCATTTTTTCCCACAGACTTGGTATTGGTGTAAGGACCATATCAGAGTTGTCTGAGCTTCTGATGGGCTCTTGTAAGGTGTTGTTTCTATAGATGCAACCAGAATTTGTCACCCACACCGGAAACTTGTGTGGTACCTGATGCTGATCATGTCACTTCTTGTAATTGGAATTTTCTTGAATGGAGCGTCGATATATCAACCCGTTTGGTAGAGGTGCTCTGGGAGTCATATCAAATGAATGCTTGACCTAACACTGCAACGGTACCCTTATGGGTGAGGAGAAGATGTTCCTGTCTTCTTTCATGCTCATATCCATCTGCTTCTGCTGCATGGAGAAACCCTTCCCGGGGTCCATCGATGTCGCTATGATCTTCCCCTTAGTTTGATGGTGAACTAGACATAAAATAAATTTCCTAGTCTGGGAGATGACCTTACTACCTTTCTTAGCAGAGATCAAAGAAGTGTCCGTAGGTGGGGCTACCTTTGATATCCTATATAATGAATTACCCAAAGAAATAATAACAACATGAGGCCTTGACTCATACACAGCATGTCGCCTCCACAAGTATGGTTGGCCTAATAATACATCAAAAACATCAAGAGGTGCAACATAACACAATACCTCATATGTGAAGGGCTTGATGTTGTTGAGAAAGCGACACTACTCGCAGACTCGGAGATCTCGTCCTTAGTGAAGCCACCTGATACTGTACGGTTGTGGGTGTGGTGTAGATGCTAGGCTCAACTTCTTCACAACCTCTACTAAAATGAGGTTCTTTTGGATGCCACTGTCGACAATTAATTGCAACACCGAACCCTTCACCCACATTTGTGAGTGTAAAAGATGCTCCCCCTCCTCTGGATCTTCATTCTCATTCTTATGGACCTTGGTGGTGGAAATAGTGGCATTAGGCTCCAAATCAATGATTTTCTTCCCTTTGTCATTCCCCTTGTTGGGTTTTGACTCAGGGTCAGAACATGAATTTGATTTTGAAGCCTTCAACTCGGCCACCAACGAATTCTTGGTACGACACTCACTTGTGTCATGAGTGGGGCTCTTATGGAACTCAAACCACTTTCCTGTGTCCTTTTTCAACTTTGTGGTGTTGTTCTTTTCTTGTGGCTTCGACGGGTTGCCTTGGGTCACCCCACCTTGGATTTGTCCTTTGGTGTTTAGATTCGCAGATCCAAAGTCTCACTTTTCTATTTAAACTTCTACTCGATCTTGACAACGTATCGATATGTCGTGCTGAGTGAGGAGATGTTCAGGAACTCCATCTCATCCTTGATGTATCTATGTAGGTATTCATGGTATTTGAGTAACAAGTGCAGCTTAGAATCCTTGATACCCAACTTTGTACGAAGGGTATGAAAAATATTTGTGAACTCTGAGACATCTTGATCCCTTCCCTACCACAACATGGTCCACTTTATGTATTTGTCCTCATAGCTTTTGATAGGGTAATACTACTTCTTGATGGCATCCCAAGATGAATTCCAAGTGGGAGGGATTGAAAAAAATGAGTTTGTACTTTCATCTTTCTGCTCGCAGCAGGTTTCTCACCAGTCCTTGACGTGGGGGGCAAATTTGAGAAGAGCGAAAGTGATCCTTTGCTGGCTGGAAAAATCATGAATAGAAAAATACCCTTCTAGTAGATTTAACCATTTATCTATGGCATCTATGTCTATCTAACCCTTGAATATGGGGATTTCAAAATTAACTTGCACCTTAAAGGGTGTGGCATTTCCAGAGTAGCTGTTGGAAGTTAGTGCATTTCCTCTGGGTAGCTGCTGAAGGATCTGGGAAAAGTTTTCCATCATCGTGTTCCTTTGTCACTCGAGGGCTTCTTTAAGAAATATTTTGATAGGATCTCATGCCCCCTTGTCTTTATTTTCATCTGCCATTGGAGACCATCAGGATTTGCGAGGCTAGGCTTGCAAAGGTTCGACCAGTTCAAGCCCTAACTCCTTATATCTCGACCTCGTTGGGCACATGCAAAGAAAAATAGAGAAAGAGCAGACCCCTCTGATACCACTGATCCAAATTTAAACAAGAATGAAATATAGTATAGAAATAACCATAAATGCAGAGATGCAGCAGAAATAATACTTCATTTCATTAATGTAAAATACTGAAATATGCTTACAAACAGAAATGGAAATAAACCAGCTAGGGTGATGGTAGCTTATCTCTGAGAAGAGATGTGGCGACTACATGCCTTTGAACTGTATTAAAATGAGGCTCGAAGGCCTATTTATTGTTGAGAAACAATGGAAAACCCTAAACATCGAAAAACCTAACCCTAGGAGATGAAGTGCCAAACTATGGGCCTTGTTTTGGGTAAATTGGTACATCAACTTCTCGGGGTCGTAACTTTGGAATACGATCTCTCTTTGATGTGCACAATACCTTATTATAAAGATCTATCCAAGGACTACAACTTTGGGAAGAGAAACATACCCTTGTTACTCTTATTTTTCCCAAAAAAATGTCTTTTAGGGCCTCAAAACGGCTTCAGAAGTTTAGGACCCGAAAAACTGCTAAAAGTAGTAAATTGTGCTACAATTAAGGAAATTGAAAAATTGAAAGAGACAATTGTGGGGGGCCACCAACATCCAACTCGATCAAATATGCAAGCATATTTTATTTTGTTAATGTTTATATATGTCCATTTTTCTGAAACGAAAAACTAAAATGGAAAATGCATGGTGGTTTCACATAAGGGCATGAGTTCTACTATGGGAGGGATCCCTATAGGACCTAACCTCAATGGATGATGCATCCCAATTGGAAAAATAAGGCATTTTTTTTCATTTGGATGAACTATCCCAGAATTATATTAACCTAGATCTAATATTCACCTCAAGGTTGCATATTCTAAGCTCCAATATTTGATATGTTTCCCATTTGTGTGAACTCAAGATATGCATCTAGAGCTTCACAAACTTGGGGTGATGTTAGATTATTGTTAGTTGTAACTGAGCTCATCCTCACCTTCACCTAGGTTGTAGAATGCACTTTGATTTTCTTGGTGTAATTAATCAATGCAAGGTTTCCTATTAAATCCTTTTGTTCTTAAGTCTAGGCATGCCATCTTTGAAGTTCTAACGGCTTTGACTGTCTTGGTTTCCTAGGACTACTATCAGTGAATATTGAATGGATATATTGTGATGATCAAAACTTTGATAGTGCTTGTTGTGGACCTCCAAATCCATAATGAGAGTGTGGGTGGCTAATAAAAGTAAAAACATAGGTATGTCTGATCCTCAATCTTCGCCACTAGAAAATAAAAATTCGTAGAAAACCAATGCAACAACAATACTGTATTTTATTCACAAACATTGAAAATTCATGCATACTCTCGCTAGTTGTATTTCCCCTTCTATGAGTTGATGTTTCCTTGTTTTCAAAATAATACTAAAAGGAAACCCCGGATTGTAAATAAGTCATTAATTAGTAAAAATTGAAATGGATAGCATTAATAATTCGATAATTCAATTTGTATTGTGAACCAAAATGACAAAGGGTGTGCATCTTTTGTTATCGGAATCCATGTCATGTAAGAGAAATATTTTCTTTTCTTTGTACTGAACTCTGTAAGGATTCAATAGTCCAATTTGTATTTTAAGCCATGCCATGTAATAGAAACATTTTATGTTCTTTGTATTGAGCTCTATATTATTGATGAACTATGGGAATCGATAAAGTTAATCATTCCTTAGATTAGGACTAGTGATGAATGCTTTGTGAGACTCGGACTTGTCGAAACTTAGCCAGCTTGGGACTTGACAAAACTTGATTAATAGGAAAAATCACAAAATAGAATAAATTTTGTTCCAAAAAGAACTAGTAGGGTATGGTGAGTTTTGTGTATGTTTCACCAAATTTGGCGAATTTCAGTTTGTAGGTGAGTTTGCACTGAGTAGACATTTTAAGTTGAACTCAGAAAAACTCCTAGATCTTTGTTAATTCTCACAACATTGGTTTATATTATTATTAAATGCATGTAGTAATTAGGTACATAAAAGTAATGTCTCGTGAGAGACACAATGTCGTATACAATCAACTTAGCAT
This sequence comes from Pinus taeda, assembly GCA_000404065.3. Classification (NCBI taxonomy): domain Eukaryota; kingdom Viridiplantae; phylum Streptophyta; class Pinopsida; order Pinales; family Pinaceae; genus Pinus; species Pinus taeda. The sequence continues at coordinate 248,150 of APFE030996230.1, read as the reverse complement.
TAAATTGTCATAACTTAGCTTAATTAATTTTTTTTCTATGACTTAAATCTTTTTTTTATAATGATAATGAGGACTTGAATTTTATATTAATTAGAAAAATCACTACAATTTTTCCTATAGAACCTCAATACATTTCATTTCCATATAGCGCTATAAATATAGAAAATAGGAAATGCAATGTTCCAAAAACGATGAAATCCAAACATAGTGTAGTTCTTCTCCAAAGCATACATGTATAAAATATTCTAACAATAGCAAACATAAATAAAACATATATTAAATAAAGACTTTAAATCATTTTGACCTGGTGTATGTGTCATCTGGGTTGGTGGTGTTGGTCTCCTCTCAAGATACAATTTTGTGTTTTAATTAGCAGAGATTTTTGAGAGTGCTTCCCATGGAGAGAGATTCACATGATTTTCCAAGTGGTAAAGTGGGTCTCAAACAATAGAGATATGCATTTAATGTAGGTTTTAACCCTGTACAGGAATTACCGACATAGGAATTCTAAAACACAAAAAATAAACAATGCGAGAACATAACACATATACATAGAGATTTTCCACTGGATCCCAAAATCGAGACTACCAGCTTGATTTTTCATTATGTTCCTTTCAATGTTATAATACATATTTA
>APFE030996230.1:188666-247494 GCA_000404065.3 Pinus taeda | reverse complement strand
CCCCCCCCCCCCTGCTACACAATCAGCGCAACGAAGGGGGGCTCTGCCCACTCTAACCCCCTCGTTAGCTACATGGGCTAGTCATGGAAAGAATATAACACAACCCAACATTCTCCCACTTGTTGTTTTCTTTCCATAGGGGGACACAAGAGAGCTTAGTCATTTTTTCTAGTCCTGAAATGCCCATTGTCCCTCTACACCAAGAGAACTTCCCAAAGCTCACAGATTTTGTCAATGCATCTGCAGTATTCTTCAAAGTGTCCACCTTTACCAGCAAAATATTTTTTTCTTCTATCATATCCCTCACAAAGTGATACTAAACATCAATGTGCTTTATCTTTGAATGATATGCAGGGTTCTTTGCCAAGAAAATTGCACTTTGGTTGTCATAGTCCATCCTTATAGCTCCCTGTACTAACCCCATACTTGAACACAATCTATGCAACCAAATTTCTTCCTTGCTTACATGAGTGGTTGCCATGTATTCTGCCTATGTAGTTGATAGTGCCACTATAGATTGTTTCTTACTCATCCAACTGACTGCACCTCCAAATAGGTTAAACACATACCCATTTGTAGATCTTCTCTGATCCAGATCTCTAGCCTAGTCTGCGTCAATAAAGCCATGAATATACAAAACTCTGTCCAATCCTAGTCTTCCTTGGTAGCAAAAACCATAATCACTAGTGCCATGCAAATACCTAAAAACCCTCTTCACTACTTTCCAGTGCTCCTTCCCTGGTTTTTGCATAAACCTGCTCAATACTTCCACTGCATGTGCAATGTCTAGTCTAGTATAGATCATTACATATGTCAAGCTACCGACTGCACTTGCATATGGAACATGGGACATGTCCTCTTCTTCTTCTTGTGTCTTGGGACACTGTTCAACAGATAACCTCACACCTACAGGAATAGGAACCTTCACCGATTTACTATCCTCCATATTAAACCTCTGCAGTATTGTCTCAACATACTTCCTCTGGTTTAACCAGAGCTTCCGCTTTTCCTGATCTCTTTTAATTTCCATGCCCAAAATCTAGTTTGCAGCACCAAGATCTTTCTTGTTGAATTTGGAGGACAATTAGGTTTTCAAATCCTGGATAATTTCTTTGTCATTTCCAACCAACAACATATCATCCACATGCAAGACCAGATAAATAACACGGTCAACAATCAATATAAAATACACACAGTGATCTGCTTTGCTTCTAGTGAAGCCAAGTCCCCGTATAAATGTATCAAATTTATGATACCACATCCTTTGTGACTGTTTTAACCCATACAAAGACTTCTTTAACTTGCATACTAGTTCTTTCTTACCCTTCACCGCAAAGCCTTCAGGTTTCTTCATGTATATTTCCTCTTTCATATCACTGTGAAGAAATGTTGTCTTCACATCCATCTGTTCTACCTCAAAATCAAAAGTAGCAAAAACAGATAAAAGTAATCTAATAGAAGTTACCTTGGCAACAGGAGAAAAAATATCACCAAAATCAATTCCCAGCACCTGGGAATAACCTTTTGCTACCAACCGAGCTTTGTATTTTTCCACCTTCCCTTCTGCATTTGTCTTCTTCTTGAACACCCATTTGCTGCCAATGGGTTTCCTTCCAGCCGGCAACTCCACCAGATCCCAAGCCTCATTTTTGTGCAAAGATGCCATTTCATCAACCATGGCCTCTTTCCAGAGTTTTCCATCCTCTGAATCCACTACTTCCTTCACAGTTCTGGGATCACCATCAGTAACAGACAAAGCAAAGTTGAACAGAAAGTAGATGGACTATACCTTTCTGGCTGCCTTCTTTCTTGAACTGATATTCTCACACCCAGAGTTTGTGGCTCTTCATCTTCTGATTCCTCCTATGCTATAGAGTCTAATTCTTCCTCCTTTAGTTCAAACTCTATCTTCACAGGTTCCTTTGGTTGGACTTCATGTTTATTAACATCTTTCACCTCTCTGAACACCACATCTCGACTGTACACAACCTTCCTTGTTACTGGGTCCCAAAGCTTATAACCCTTTAAACCATCCTTATACCCAATAAAGATGCACTTTTTAGATTTACTATCCAACTTGGTTCGTTTCTCCTTTGGAACATGTACATATGAATCACATCCAAATACCCTCAGATGTGAAAGAGAGGGTTTCTTACCAGTCCATACCTCTTGTGGAGTCTTATCCTCCAACGCTGATGAAGGTGACATGTTCACTGGGTAACATGCAGTGTCCACCGCCTCTACCCAGAATTCTTGTCCTAACCTGACACCACTAAGCATGCTTCTTTCCCTTTCCATCAACGTCTTATTCATCCTTTCTGCAACTCCATTTTGCTGAGGTGTATATGGAGTATTCTTCTACCATGCTATACCACACTTCTTACAGAATTCTTCAAATTCCTTACTGCAAAACTCTCCATCGTTATCTGTCCATAGCACCTTTATCTTCTTCTCTCTCTGGTTTTCCACTAGAGCCTTATATTCTTTAAACCTATCAAAGACTCCAGATTTTTTCTTAAGGAAATATATCCATGTATTCCTTGAGAAGTCATCTATAAATGATACATAGTACACAGACTTACCTAGTGATAGAACCTTCACAGGTCCAAACACATTACTGTGCACAAGCTCTAATATCTGTTTTCCCCTCTTACTACCAGAGAGGAAACTCACCCGATCCTGCTTCCCATATACACAATTTTCACAGAAATCGGAATCCAGAGAGCTATTACTCATACCTTCTACCATACCTTTACCATGAAGTATTCGAAGGCCCTTCTCTCCAATATGTCCAAGCCTTTGATGCTACAACATGGTATTGTCTCTAGAGACCACTAGATTTTCTGCTCCACTTTCAGGAACCACAACACTGTTGCACCCATCAATAACAGTGCTACCTTGCAGCTTGTACAGAGTTCCAATTCAAACTCCCCACATCAATACCACTGCTCCCTGAACCATTTTGCAGGTATCCTTATCAAACACTGTTTTTGCGCCTACATCATCCAACTTGCTTATAGAAATCAGATTTCTAGCCAATGCAGGAATATGTAGAACACCCAGAAGTGTTCTAACGCTTCCACCTTGCAACTTCAACTTTACTTTTCCACGACCAATGATTCTAGCCTTCCTATCATCCCCCAAGAAGACATCACCACCATCGTATTTCTCATACTCACAGAACCACTCTCTATGGGGAGTGAAGTGAAAGGATGCCCCTGAGTCAATCAACCATGCCTCATGATCTACATGTGTACCTGAAGAAGCCAAGTACACATCCCCACCTTCATCTGAGGTTGTTTTTTCCTCTACAGAAGGAGCATCATCAGATCCCTTTCCTTTATTTGGAGCTTTAGATTTACAGTCCCTTTTGAAGTGCCCTTCCTTTCCGCATTTCCAGCGCACCACCTTTACAGGTTTTGCCAGAGATTTAGATCTCCCTCTAGATTTAGATCTCCCACTCGATGACTTATTTTTGTTTATGTTCTGGGACCGTCCTCGTATAGACAAGGCATCATCATTCTGTCTCTCCATATTTTTCCATCTCATCTCCTCTGTCAGCAAGGCTGAGACTATTTCATCAAACAACAAGGCAGTTGCATTGCTACCTATTGCAATAACCAGACTATCCCACGAATCTGGTAGAGAACACAATAAACTGATGCACTTATCTTCATCTGAAATTTTAATATCAAAAGATGCTAACTAACTTACCATAGTATTAAATGTGTTCAGGTGCTCCATCACCAAGTCTCATCTTTCATCCTCAGATTATACAGCTTTTTCCGCAAGAATAGTTTATCCACCAGAGACTTAGATTGGTACAAATTCCCTAACTTGTCCCACAAAGTCTTCCTCGTAGCTTCCCCTAATACACTCAACAATACTGAATCTAAGACACACAACCATATTGTGCTCTTTGCCTTCCGATCCAACTTCTCCCATTCTTCATCAGACACTCCTGTTGGTTTAGTATCTAGATATACCACAATCCATTGATGTTTATCCACCAACAGATCCTCCATCTTGAGTTTCCACAACTCAAAACTTTGACCATTAAATTCCTCAATCTCTATCTTTCCACTGCTCGCCATCTTCTTTCACCACCAGAATCGATTTGCAGATCTCCCACTAAACAGGGTCTACCACAGGCCCGAGCAAAACCCCTTAACAACAAAGGCGTCCCCTTGAAGCCAAAAACTTCTCTGATACAAAATGTAGGTTTTAACCCCATATAGAAATTACCTGGATACAAATTCTAGAACACAGAAAATAAACAATGCGAGATCATAACACATAAAACACATATACACAGAGATTTTCCCCTGGATCCCAAAACTGGGACTACCAACTTGATTTTTCATTATGTTCCTTTCAATGTTATAATAACATATTTATACAGTCGAAGCATCCAATACAATGGGACCAAAAACCATTGCGTCAAAAAAAAAAATGTGAAGTCATGCACAAAACCATAGGTGGGTCCACCCAACCTAACATAGGGTCCAAAAACAAAAATTTTCTGGGCGCTGCCCAGACCCCATAAAGTGGGGTACGGGTACACTCAAACCCCCTATGACCCACCCCCCCCCGCCCCCCCCCCCCCCCACCTATTAGTGCAATGAAGAGGGGCTTCGCCCCCCCTGTAACCCCCTGGTTAACTACATGGGCTAGTCGTGGAAAGAATATAACACAAACCAACATTTAATTCAATCATATGCCCTCTTAATATGATGAAATCATTTCTAGATTACTTCTCCCATTCACAAAGAGCTAGAATGTGGTTAGTAACTTCAATAGAGAGGCATTCCTTAGCTTTTCTCATGTCATCATGCTTAGACTTGACTTGATTTATCTATGCCTCTAATTGCTTAATGGATTCACATAAGGTGGCTTTCATTATTGAAAATTCCATTGAACAAACATTCACACAATATGCACCTACCTCACACCTCCAACCATTGTTGGGTAGGGGGCATGCTACACAACTCTCCATTAGAAAAAACCAGATGCCTAGAGTAGGAAAAGACAGAGTTCAATGCCCAAGCTCTAATAAATTCACCAATAAGAAGGAAAGGAATGACTAACAAAGCTTTTGAAAGAGGATAGGGTGATGAAGTTGTGGAGAGTTCTCATATATATTGATGAGGGAAGTGTTGAATCAAATGTTTATACTGGGTGAGATGGTCTCCATCATATGAGAAAGGGAAGAAAATTTCTCTACCTTTCGGCTCCATAAATGTCTTGCTTCATAAATAATAACATTAGTGTCCTTAAATCATTGAGGGATTTGATATCCATGACATCTATCTTGATTCTTTAAAGACATTGCTGATATGACTCACTTAGGATTACAACTTGATTTTGTTTAATTTTTGGAGGCTAAGAATATTTTTATGGCACCTCCTTTCCAAATCACCATAGGTGTACTCATGGGATTGTATTGATAGTTGTGCTCTGTCACTCGCTATCCATATCTATAGCTTGGATTATGATTCATGAGCTCCTTCATTAATCATTTCATTTACCATTGAGTTTAGATGTATTTTAACTCAAAAGGTAGGGGATTTGTGGAAGGCCTTTAGAAGTAATATTTCCCTTTGGAAAATGCTTGCTAGATGAGGAGAGGAGGGAGCTAGCTCTAGTTTCAATGCTCAAATTATTATGGCCGAGTCTCCAATTTATCTATACTATATAGTGAGGCTAATATATTATACATGGTGTTTCTTTTCTTTGATCAATGATGTCTAGTACATGTGTTCCTTCTTTGACTGCTTATAAGTGAAGAAGGGGGTAGTTTCCCATGGAGGCTTGATCCTTTCTTGCTCAAAGGCTGGCTATATTCACGTTGTTCTTTTCTAGGGAATGATTGGGGTTTGTTGAACATAAGTTGAAGGGTGGAGTGTTGTTGTTGCTGGGACCTAACCTTTGATTAAATAGAGGGAATTAGGTGATGTCCTAAAGACTTTGTGGTGAGAATCTTCCTTTAGTTTCTATCCCTTTAGTGTATTCTAACTTCTAAGTTTTCTATACCATGAATGTTATTAGGGGATAAATTATTAATTTATTTTTAAGTGCAAAATATAGTTCCATCCATGAAATCATTTTAGTTCCTTTCTTCTATGCTCACTACTTTATTGCTTCTTGTATGTGTTTAAGCTAGCATAAGATTGTAAAAATTTATGCAAATGCATACATACCAATCTAAATGTCAATTGTTTGCTTATTGCATTATCATTGTTCATCCAACATGGAGTAGAACATATATCGATCATGTAAAATTAGTTTTCATTCCTCTGTTTTCTCTTTGCATGGCATATATTTTAGCACTAACTTCCATTTGGATTGGAACATAGTTAGTGAAAGGAAGATTTGGGAAAAATTGAAAGAAATTTTGAATGAACTAGCTTTATGATAGCCTTTTCATCTCTCTATATATATTCAATTCATTTTTTAGTAAAGTTGTGGGCCAAATTGATACCTAGAACCTGTCAAATTACATATCATTATGGAATAAATTCACCAAAATTATTTTTGCAACAATTAGACAAAGCATTAAGATAGATGGGGAATTGCTTTTTGGTTCTAGGTGAACAACAAGAGCTTCACATACTTAAGATGAATTCCCTCAGTTATATGTTGAGGTTTTCTGTGTCAAGACTAAATTTACATTCCTAGATATTTAATAGATTGAAATCCATAATTTCTACTATTAAGGTCCTCTATGAAGGACTTGGATTGGAGCATTCTAAATTTTTAGAGCAAGTTAAGAAGAAACTTTGTGATGGCAATCCAAATATATCATGTCTCTTGAAACTTGTCAGGAATTACCTAAACATTTTTCCCTTGAACCCATACCTCTCAGTGAATAACTTAAAGAAATTAGAGCATATTTTCTTCTTCCAAAAAAAAGTTATGAGCATCCTATTAATTTTGTAATAGGGATTCCTATTGGAATTACCTTCCACATCATTTTCCACAATGTAACTAATTAACATAGAATTCGGTTGTTGATGGTTTTGGGAGACTTGGTACAATATAACCAAATATATGTAAATGAATTTAAAGGAAATGGTGGAGTCAAATCTGGCTTATTTACTATGCCATTTTATGCTATGAAAAAAGTTGCATCATGTTTCTTAGAATTTTATGTTATGAAGGAATTCCCCTTTGAATTTGGGATGGTCCAAAAGGTGTCCAAAAGGGAAACTTGTTTCACTATCCAATGTGGAAAAAAATGATCTAGTTGCATGTATCAGGAAGAGATCAAACACATGAATTGGAAATTGTTCTTGTGAATGTCATTGTTCTCTCCTTGTGTAAAGGGAAATCACCTTAATGATTCATTTATAAGATAACTTATCTTTTTTGCTTTTCTTACTTTGCTTTATTGGTATATATTTATCTTTTATTTTTTTGTATGATTTCTTGTATTCCTTTTAAGTTTGCATGAAAACTATAGAGTACATGTTTTAAAAACCATTCAATATGTAGGATTATAACCCAACGCCTTGCTATAGGTTTATGAAATAAAGAGATTTCATAGATTTGCAATTTATTATGAACCTAATTTCTTTATAGTAATAAATGTAAAGTCTTCTTTAAATTATCTGCTAATCTTCTATACATTTGATAAAATTTCCCTTTAAAGCATCCCAAATACACCGTGTCTAGAAGAATGGATTTCCTCATACTTTCCATGATCTAGGTGCCCATCTAGGACCATCTAAAAAATGGTATTGATATTGGTAGTTTTTGGGTCATATACAGTTGATACATATTTTGGGACCTTCCCACTCACTTTTTGAGGTTTTGATGCCCAATGATTGAGCATCTGGTTAAATGTGAAATTCCTCCTTCCAACGCGCTAAAGAAGACTTGAAATGGAGCAAGAAGAGAAAAGTTACGGTCTTGGATTTTTCTTGGATATTTTAGTCACTAGTGTGCAAACTCTCTTTGCTTTTTATTTGATAGTTTACTCACTAGTGTGCAAGCCTATCTCAAGTTACCTAGTGAAAGCAACATATAGAGAAAATGTGGAAGTCAAAGGACATGGGAAAATTGTGGAACACCCATAAAATATCTTGGCACAACAATGACAAAGTTATGCTCAACCATGGTTATTAGATGATATTAAAGCCTCAAACTTGATTTAGTGTGAAGGCCACCATATCCCATGGATAGGAAAATAAAATGGATCATCAAATGTAAGTGAAGGGGACATCACTTTATGTCATTGTTTGTAGCAATGATCAAGAGAATTGATCTTAAGTGAGGTTCTGAGAAGGCTTATTCTTTAGCTATGTCATGCATTAGTTTAATTGTTTTGTTAGTCCTACCTAAATCATTTTGAACTGCCTAAGCTTTACTTTTTTCCCATTCTATGACTACTTTTGACTCTCTTCAATGTTTCTTCCAATTGAATCATCGTTGTTTCTCATGTATTTGTGTCAAATTTATTCCAATTCATGGTTACTAGGCTTCCATAGCCCTCTTCTTCGAACCAACCATGATTAAATTTGTATTGACCTAGCTTTATTTCCAATATAGATAATATGGTCAAAGCCACCTCCATCTCTAACCCATGACTTCAACCCATATGAATCTTCTAAAACACTTTCTGAAACTAGGAATTTGGTCAGTCTTTTTGAGACTCCATCTATTCCACTTCTGAAATTTCTCCAAGTTGGAAGTATCTCATTAGTTTTAGTATTACACAGAATGAGGTCTTTAAACAATTGGATAACATAACCAGTTAGGGGATCTTGATTCTTACCTAGCTATTTCTCCCCAGGTTCTCCCACCTTTCATTTACAATTTAAATTCAAGTCCCAATATTATATTACGTTATCTGATCTTGTCAATTTTTTAAATGTTTTCCTACCATCATATGGCCCATACAAAGTAAAGATAAATAACCCCCCCCCCCCCCGCCCATGCTTTAGATTTTAGATCTATTCTAACACCTGTAAGAAAAAAATATGTATTAATGATATCAATTGTATCTTTCCAGCAAGTAATATTGCACATTGATCTTTGCTCACAAGCTACTGAATTAAAAGACCAATATTTAGAATTATTGATAATAAAGCCTATGTGTTATTTCCCTTCACGCATAGTTTCATGAAGCAAAATGACATCTCGATTGTATTTCGAAAAACATATTTTGAGGGCCAATTTTTTGTGGGTACCCCCCACCCCTCTCATACAAAATGATAGAATTATAATGGTTTCATCTTCTATGAGGATTTTACTACTCTAAGGGTCCTTTCATCATCATTTTCATTCCTTCCTTAATTTTCTTAATGGATTTATTCTTTGCTAGGGTAAGATAGCATCATTTAGAACCATTGATAGTAAAGCCTCTACGTTCTTTCCTTCCCAGACATTTTCCTGAAAGAAAAATGACATCTGGATTGTATTTGGAAAAGCACCTTTCAGGGCTAATTTAATGATAGAATTATCATGCTTGAACCTTATTTGATATTTCCCCTACTTTAAGGACCCCTTTATTTTCATATTCTTCTCTTCTTTAATGAATTTCTTCTTTGCTAGGATAAGATAGGATTTCCAACCCACTAATGATCCTTAATAATTTTCCTTTGCCAAACCTCCTTCTGTAACCCCTTTTTTCTCCCTTTGGGAACCATCTTTTCTAGGTCTTAGGTTACATCTATGTCCAGATATTCCATCATCTTTAGAGGTATAATCCCAAAGTCATAGGACATAGAGGTTTTATAGGACACCTTTACAAGTAATTTACTAGTATCTTCTACCCAGATTGTGGATTGTATGCTCACTTATACCAAATTAGTATTCTATCTTAAGATGATTTTGATTAGTATAGGAATGGGAATTCCAATGGTGAACTTGATCTAGACGGCTCCAGGGACACACATAGGACAAAGAGGGCTTATGGAAGCTCAAAAATCAAAGTGATCGGAATGCTTCCGAACTAGGACCAGAGGGTAGATCTTGTCGTCCTGACCATAATGGTGTGAATGGTTCATCAATCTGAGCTCATACGAGGGAGAATGAATCAGTCAAAGTTTTGGTCAAAGTTGGACTGTGGGCCAGGCTTAAGCATCCTAAAATTTGACTGACCCCAGGGCATGAAACCTAGCTTTCTAAAGTGGGTGAATTTGTTGGATTGTTAATTTGTCTAATATCCCCTATATTAGGCAAATTCAAAAAGAAATGTGTTTGTTTTTACAAAATAAAAAAAATACATATTATGGGGTGGCAGGAAACTAATCCCACCACCCCCCCAATGACCAACACATAATAAAATTAAAAAATTTAATTATGGGCTGAGAGGCCATGACCTCTACCGGCCCTCCCTCAACCACCAAAACACATAAATATGGGGTGGGCGGGCCACCTTCGGTGGACCCGACCAACATCCCCAAACTGCATACCATATACGATAAGTAAAGCCGGTGGGAGTTGAACCCACGACCGGTGGGAGGGCTATCCCCACCCATGCGGAAACCCCATATGGTGGTGCAAACCAACCAACTAACCAACCATATGTCGTTTGAAAACTCCACCCAAACCGTTTGCAATCAAACAAACCAACATCATTAATATAACTCCACTCCATTTAAAAAGTAAATACGCCACATATTTAATGATCAATAACTGTATACCATTTTTAAAAAAAAACGCACTCTATTAAAAAAAATTATATGTTAAAATTGGTTCTGCGAGGATTCGAACCCAAAATCACCTCCAACAAATGTGCCAAACCTAGCCATTAGGCCAATGACCTTGTCATTGTTTTAATCGCCCTCGAATTTTGATATAAACCCTTCATTTTCTTAGTCTGCCCAGCATGAAGGAAAAACGCGGTACGATTTTGTGATATGTACTTTTATTTTTATTTTTGCAGGTGGAACCATGATTCTGGAAAAACACAAGGGGAACCATGATTAAGCCAAATTCTCAGGAGGGAAAAGTTTTGCTAGTGTCCAAATTGGACAAATTGTATGTCAATCTTACACCTCTCGGTGACACAAACCTGATGGCATAGTCACAATTTTGATATGAGCAACAGATCTTTAGATGACCCAGAGGAGGGAATCTTTTAGGAATCTAGGGGGAATCTAAAAGATTCATGTAGTCCCAGATTTCCACTTTCTCATAATTTAGAAATTTGACAATCGATTTTACACTATTTGATGCCACAAATTTGATGGTGCATTCAAATTTTCCATTTGATCATTTTATTTTTCAGCCACTTTTCAAAGTGGAGTGCAAGTGTCAGCATTCAACATGCGAGCAGTCATTCCATGAGATTCAACGCCACAAGATTGATGGTATGACCAGCATCAGTAGTTTGACATCCTTTTCTTTAGATGGCCCCGGGATGTGAGGTATATGCAATGTGTTCATGTACTTCCTTTGCTATGAGATGCATTGTGCTACATAGATCCCTGTTTGATGTTTGGTGTGGGATCTGTTCAAAATAGCAACAAGAAATTATAAAAATAGAATCTAGAATATTCCAATTTTAATTTGTCCTTGAATTAAAATTGTGAATTAATTTCGAGTTTAGTATCACCAGATGCTTTGAGTTAATTAATTAATTCATTATGGATTAATTAGTTGGAGAAATTCAAGTTAGAAGTCTTTCTGAAGTCATGCAAGAGTTATCCCTTAAATTAAGGAGATTATTCCTTAATTAATGACATAAGATTGAGTTATATTTGATTTATAATTAGTTAACTCAATTTACTGAGTTAAGTCCAGTTAAATTAGTTCCAAACTGTTTGAGGAACTAATTGTGAGTTATCAATCAGTTGATGCATGCATGCACTCAACCAGTGTACTCTAGATAATTGAAGATTCCCGCATTAGAAACTCATGCATGTTTGTTCTGAGAAATACCTAGTTGAGCTAAATGTCAAGGATAGTGTACTATCAGTTGCATGTGTTTTCCCATAAAGGAAACTCATCCATGCAGTCAAGGTAAGGTTCCTTGAGGATTGCATAGTTCTAACAAGGTGTGAGATCAGTGTGAGAGATCAGTGTTCCACTTGGTTGAGAGTCTTCCACTTGGTAACAAGAAGATCACCTAGGAGAAAAAATGCAAGGAAATAGGAGCTTGGAGGGCAGAGAGGAAGGCTTGTTAGAAGCTTTGATTGCCTGTGAGCATCCAGGAGGATTATACTGAGAGCTTGCTAGCTATGAGAGCTAAGGCTTTGTATAATTCTTATGTGTTTCCACCTTGTATGATAATATAGATAGTGGGGTTTTTAGTTGAGGCTTTCCCCTGAGCATTTTATGTGTTCATGTGCATTGATTCTTCTTCTTATGGTTATATGTGTTCAGCTCTAATTTAGATCGATCTTTAAGCTTCTGAAAGTTTGATAGTAGAAGTAGATTATAGTATTTTGTTTTTTGGTATATTGCATTATCGAGTTAATATACAGTTAGATTTTCTACAGAGATCTCATAGGTAGAATTGTAGAGAATTTGTAGGAAATTCTACATGGTATCAGAGCCAAGTTTATCGAAGCTGTGAATAGTATACAGAGAAGAGAATTCGAAGTTTGAAGTTCAGGGTTGCAGGTGCAAATTGAATTCATATCATACTTACAAAAAAAAAAAACGAGATGGGACATTATGTAACTAATTTCGCATTGAAGAAGTCCAAGAAGAGATCCTCAGAAGGATCGGAAGGTGAGGAATTAGCCTCTCAGTTCGAGATGGACTTCACCCTCATCGCATGTATGGTGTCATCGATGATGGCTTGTGGTTGGTATCTTGACAGTGGAGCCTCATTCTACATGACCAGCCACAAAACTTTATTCAGTACCTTGGAGGAGAAAGACCTCAAGATGCACATAGAGATGGGTGATGACGAAAGGTTTAGTGTTTCAGGAGTAGGCATTGTTGCTTTTCAAAGGGAGCATGGAGCTTCTATCACCCCGACTGATGTGAAGTATGTGCCTGGACTAAAGAAGAACTTGGTATCGGTCACGATGTTGGAGGATAAAGGCTACGATGTTGTATTTAGTAAAGGAAAGGCATTCCTTAGACACATCACCACGAGACAGGTGAAACAGATCGATTCATGAGTTAAGAACCTATATGCTCTTAAGGTTCAAGATGCATGAAAAGCCTTGAGGAGCAAGGCAAATGTTAGAGACTTGGTGGTTGAGAGGGAGAGTAAATTACCTCTCAACATGTAGTCCTAGAAGAAGTCTTAGACAATTGTGGAGGAGCCACAATTGGAGAAGTGGGTAGAGGGATCACATGCAGCCATACCTCTAGGTGTGAGGTGAGGCAATGTGAAGTGATAGTCTCAAGAAGGCTGAAATTGGGAAGGGTCCATTGATAGGTTTTATCTCATGGATCGTACCTTGCTACGGGAGCCCAAAGTATAAAGTAGTGGGAGGAATCAGTGGGCTTGATGCAGTCAGAGATCAAAGTGACAGAGGTTAGAGAAGTGAGATACTAAAGAGCACAGCGAAGGATTGACAACAGTGCAAAAAGGCTGAGTCAACAGAAGTGCAGAGTTTTCAGTCGACAAAGGAAATAGTAGTCAGAGACTTTGATGACAGAGGCATCATTCTCATTCAGGTTGGATGTTTTTTTGTTTCCAGAGATTGCTAGAGCAATAACAATAGAGAGAAGTGTTGCATGTAGAACATTCCAAAGGTTCAAGATCGGGATCGATTTGAATTATTTTCTTGTTGAGAGGGAATGTTGAAAATAGCAACAAGAAATGATAAAAATAGAATCCAAAATATTCCAATTTTAATTTTTCCTTCAATTAAAATTGTGAATTAAATTCGAATTTAGTCTCACCAGCTGCTTGGAATTAAATAATTAATTCATTATGGATTAATTAGTTGGATAAATTCAAGTTAGAAGTCTTTTTGAAGTCATGTAAGAGTTATCCCTTAAATTAAGGAGATTATCCCTTAATTAAGAAGATAAGATTGAGTTATATTTGAGTTGTAATTAGTAACTCAGTTTACTGAAATAAGTCCAATTAAATTGGTTCCAAACTGTTTGAGCAACTAATTGTGAGTTATCAGTCAGTTGATGCATGCATGCACTCCACCAGTGTACTCCAAATAACCGAAGATTCTCTCATTAGAAACTCATGCATGTTTGTTCTGAGAAAGACCCAGTTGAGCTAAATGTCAAAGATAGTGTACTATCATTTGCATGTGTTTTCCTATAAAGGAAACTCATCCATGAAGTCAAGGTAAGGTTCCTTGAGGATTATGCAGTTCTGACAGGGTGTGAGATCAGTGCGAGAGATCAGTGTTCCACTTGGTTGAGAGTCTTTCACTTAGTAATAGGAGGGTCACCCATGAGAAACAACGCAAGGAAATAGGAGCTTGGAGGGCAGAGAGCAAGGCTTGTGAGAAGATTTGATTTCCTGTGAGCATCTAGGAGGATTGTACTAAGAGATGGCTAGCTGTGAGAGCTAAGGCTTTGTATAATTCTGATATATTTCCACCTTGTATGATAATACAGATAGTGGGGTTTTTAGTTAAGGCTTTCCCCTGAGTATTTTATGTGTTTCATGTGCATTGATTCTTCTTCTTATGGTTATATGTGTTCATCTCTGATTCAACTCTTTCTTTAAGCTTCTGCAAGTTTGATAGTAGAAGTAGATTATAGTATTTTTCTTTGGTATATTGCATTATCGAGTTAATCTACAGCAAAATTTTCTACAAAGATCTCAGAGGTAGATTTGTAGAGAATTTGCAGGAAATTCTACAGGATCTTGTTTTCTTACTTGTTTCATGACTCTTGCTTGATGTGATGCAGAATCATCTGTGGGATATACTTGTTGTCATGATTAATCATGTTTTGATTGAGATCCCTTTGTTGTTATGTTAATGGGATTCTCATGTGTCACCATGTATGTTTGCATTGAGATCCATATTTTCCATGTTGGCAGGATACTCATTATCGTCATGCATGAATTTAGGTCATACTGATAGGAGTCATTTTTGAATGAGAGTTCCTATAGTGGAACATCTCTTGGAGCCACTCTTACGTGAGGGAATTTTCCTTGTATGATAGTGACATCACCACCTATGTACATCATCACTATTGATAGCACTTAATGCAGCGGCCTACACCATCATGACACTGAGCCTCAGAGAGGTAGTCCCTCTTGAATGAACTCCATTATCAACATCTTGTGTATTATGTTGTTGATTCTTGTCATGTTCCTTCTTGTTTAAATCATGCATTTATGTTCCTTTATGTTATTTTAATTTCAATTCTAATCACATCATGAAAGAAAAATATCTTGGTTCAATCTGGGAGTTGAGTCAACTCGGATCAAGTTTGGTATCAAAGCGTTCTTTGTGTGGATGTGAATTGCACGCATGAAAAATCACTAGTATAAAATGGTGAAATTAGTGACTAGGTGACTAAAAAAGTTAGTCGCCACAACTTTCCCAAGTGAAATACTACCAAAAATTAGCAATATTAAGAGATCCAACCAGAAATGACTAATATAAATGACTATTTTAGTCACCAGTTAAAATATACGACTATCTAATAAATAATACTACTAAAAATGACTAACATAAATGACTAATTTAGTCTAGGAAAAAAAATATGACTACCTCACAAAAACTAGAATATTATGAATTAATCGTTTATGTTAGTCATTTTAATTGCGTCACTTCAACAATCTAAACTT
This sequence comes from Pinus taeda, assembly GCA_000404065.3. NCBI lineage: Eukaryota > Viridiplantae > Streptophyta > Pinopsida > Pinales > Pinaceae > Pinus > Pinus taeda. The sequence goes on along the minus strand of APFE030996230.1, from coordinate 231,812 downwards.
ACAAGTAATAGGTGATTCAAAGGTTGTTTTAGATTGGGTGAAAGGTTATATTTCCTTGTACACTTCTTTATTGGATCAAAGCATGATTAAAATTATGAAGCTTATTAGAATCTTTAGCGTCATATCATTTGATCACATTCATAGGGAATCAAATTCAAAGCTTGACAAAGTATCGAAAAGGGGAGTGGGCCAACACCTCCTTTTGCAACACGACATGACCACCTATATAAGTTGCAACAACCTTTCCAACTTATTTATTTGGTTGCACATATATTTCACATTTCTTCTTTGTCTTGCAAAGTGGTAGTGCTAAGGAGAGGGTATGAACTTTGATCAAAGAATGTTCACTTAGTACCGCTACCAAATTTCCTTCATGCAACTTTCATGATGATAAATGGATGACATTTGAATATTACAAATGTGTAAGTAGTCCACATTCAACTTTGTTGTCTTCATTGTCCTTAGTAATAACGACAAGTTTGAATATTTCCTTTATTTATCATCGCAAACACATAACTCTTTGTTGTCCCAAACATAGTTAATATTGTTGGTGTATGATCTCTTAATTCTGGAATGGTGTCTTGAGGATGATAACGAACTCTCAATCTCCAATTCTCATGAATATGATGAATGAATGATCTAATTCCTTACTTGTATAGACAATTTATGATTCATTTTCTATTTCTATTGTGCCATTGTATATATGCTTCACTAGCATCTCATCTTATATGGTCAATTGAGCAAGCTTTAGCTTTCATTTTTCAAATATAATTTGGTTTCATGAATAAGCATAGTTGTGTAACTAAAATAATTCAAATTTTTTTAATAATTCATGGTTTATTTGAATATCCACACACCTATCCCTGACCTTTTAATTTGAGAGTGAGTAGTGTCAAATCACTAGTCTTCATTAAGGAACTTCCTTTCATTACTCAATGACCTATCTTAGCTCAATAGTTTAGGATTCCCCCCTAGATAAGCATATCCTTCTTGTAGTCTAAAGAGTGAGAGAAGGCCACCACAGTAACATTGGGTGGCTTGCTTGATGGGTGGGGTCAAGACTTTTTTTTTTCTATGAGAGTGTTTGAGTGGAGATACAATTTAGAAAATTCTTACAAGAAAATTAGTTTCCTTTATTTCCATCACCTAAACTACTTCCAATAAAATAATGTGCTTTTAATAACATCTAATTTTGATAAATAATTAATGCAATAAAATTAAAAAATAAGATGATTATTATTATTGGTATTTTTTTGTATATGAGAGAACATACAACTACAACTAGTTTGCACTTAAGGATCAAATTCTATCCACTACTACAATCACCTCCAAGTGTACCCACATTGTCTCACCCACCAAGGTGACATTTGTGGCTTGCTTATGAGTTTATTGAGTTTATTTTTGGTGGGGTCAACACTGTTTTTTTCTATGAGAGTGTTTGGGCGGAGATACAATTTAGAAAATACTTACAGGAAAATTAGATTCCTTTATTTCCATCACCTAATCTCCTTCCAATAAATTCATGTGTTTTTAATAACATCTAATTTTGATGAATAATTAATTCAATAAAATTAAAAAATAAGATGATTATTATTATTGTTATTTTTTTGTATATAAGAGAATAGACAAATATAGCTATTTTGTACTTAAGGATCGAATTCTATCCACTACCACAATCACCTCCAAGTGTGCCCACATTGTCTCACACCTTGGCACACTGAGGTAATCGAAGTTTAAATCAATAACATCATAAGAAATTCCTTAACAACCCATTCTATCATCAACTAATATACACCACGGGGCAGATGAAAACTAACTTTTAATATTTAAAAGTATAGCCAGTTTATTTTATTTGAAAATGAATTTTAATATCTAATTTGAGGAAACTCCATAAAATAAAATTTAATGTTAAAAATGTTAAGAAAAATAAAGTTGGGGTAAATTATAAAATGAAATAAGTAAAGTGAAATATAAAATTAATAGTTATAAAAACTAAAATAAGATTTGACCAAATTCGGGAAAACTTGATTTTTTTTTTTCATTGGGAAAACATGGGAGAATGATGAGTGGAAAAAACCCTAATGGTTAGGTGGCCATGAGGTAGGTGGCGCGGGAACCCAAAAAAATATAGCAAGAAATAGACACTAAAAACAAGAATTAGTAGCAATGACAGAGGAAGGAAGGAGGGGAGCGAGCCCTTCCTATCGAGATGCAGCAACAAGGTAAGGTCAAAACAATAGCAACCAGGCAGAAGAAACAAAAAAGCAAGGACTTTTCCTTGGAGCTCGATGGCAGGCAGGAAGCAGAGGCAAGTGTTTACCATGTGCAGTGGAGAAACCAAGATTCATAATCCCAATGAACAAGCTCGAGTGATATAGAAGCTACATGAAATATCATGCATCAGTATGCAAATTCATCGGTGTTTGGTGGATGGAAAAGGACCTCACTAGATGGATCTAGTAAAAGTGGCACTCCTGAGGACATATCGAGCTAAAGTTGGAAGCAAAAGGCTTCTTAACAATACTTTTCTCAAACCTATACGTTAAAGAAAAAGTGTTTGAAAATGTTCCATATTTCCATTATAATGCAGGACTATTTATGAGATACTGGGAGGAATGTTATAACCCAGATAAAGAAAAATTCCTAGCAGCTCTGGTATGGGTAAGATTGTTCAAATTACCAATGGACTTCTCGGATCTTGAAATCTTAGAGGGAATAAGAAATACAATAGGTAACTTTGTTAAAATAGCTGAAACCACAAAAAAGGGAAGATACACCTCATATGATAGAATTTTTGTTTATATGAATATAGCTGACCCTATTCCAGATACAGACAAACTAGAGTATCATGCGGAAGTATGACAACAGACCCTATACTATGAGAAGTTACCCTTCTGATGCAGAAGATGTCATGAGTATGGACACCTGTTCAAGGAATGCCCACTCACAATAGAAGAAGAGGAGCAAAGATAAAACAATAGAGGAAAAATCAAGAAGATCAAGAAGGGTTCCAGGAAGTAAAAGGCAAAAGAAGATATACAAGAGAGAATCTCAGTGAAGGAAGGAAAGGAAAACAAACCTAGCCAAGAAACACAAATAGCTTTGTAATCCTACAAGAAGAAGAAGAAGACAATGAGACCCAAACAATGCATTTCAGGGAGAAAAGGGAAAGGAAAGCAACACAAGTCAAGGCAAATCCTAGATGAAGAGAAAGGCACAAAGTGAACCAACTGAAAAGGAGGAAAAGGAAGCAGGAGAGAAAATGGAAAATGTAGTGATGGAAATAGGCACAAGCATAGGTTAATAACTAAGCACAGAAGAAGAAGTACTGCAGAACATTCTAGATGAATGGCGACACCTAGATGAAAGATTCATTCTAGAAGAGAAAAAAGAATCTATAGAGAAATGTTCTAGCAATACAAAGCAAAAATGGGATAGTGCAAGCTTGAAATGGTAGAACAATTAGTCCTCCAACAGGATAATACTCAAGACCAACAAAGTAAAACAAAAGGTGGGAAAAAAAGAGGTAGGAGGAACATATAGGAATCGATTCAGATCATGGGAGAAATGCTAGTGAACATGGTGTTAGTGTCGGTATCTTCATCCCTTCGTCAGAGATCAAATCCTCTTGTTGCATTTCATATTAGGTGTCCCGCCCAATCATCTGCATCCCATTAGGCACATGGATCATCTGACGGTAGTGGCTTTCCTACAGTTTCCCTCATGTTATTTACTTGCTGGCTCATGTTTGTTCATTAAAAAGCATATACAGTCATCTTTTGTGTTAAAGATTGCAAAGGTTTTGGTTCTAGTGTTTCATTTTCATTTAGGTCTAGGGTTTCATAAAGGTTTCATCAAGAAGTGTTTCAAAGTGTCCAATAACAACCAGCAGGTATATGAGGAGGTTCGAGCATCAATAAATTTCATCATCAAGTGCTCAGAGATGTGTCTTTCCTCAAAACTCTGTTTTGAGGAAAAACAGAGTATCTTTGCTTTTATTGTATAAATTTATGTAATTTGATTTCCCCCATATGTAAATTACTTCCCTTGAAACCCTGGTCACTTTCCCTAGCCCCAGTAGCTTCAAACACCTGCAAAACAAACAAAGCACAGGTCATTTTGTTCATCACAAAGCTCAAATGAAGTGAAAAAGTCCAAAAACAGAGTTTAAAAAAATAAAGTCATTTTCAAAACATTATGAAAGTGGGTTTTGCAAAATTAAAATTTAAAAGCTACATGTATAAGTTATGTCTCCAAATGTTCAAAGCTCATTTGGACTCCAAGATAAAGTGGAAACAAAACAAAGTCATTTTGGGGTTGAGCAATGCAAAATTGGTGAAATCGGCCAAAAGACAGAGGTGCGGTGCACTGGGTAGGTGGTGCGGTGCACATAACTAGCACGGCACACTCGGCTTCAACCTCCAGCTTAGTTTTGCATAGGCACAGCGCATACACTGGGCGCGGTGCATTGGGTTGGATGCACTGCGCACACAACTAGAAAGCTCGAAAACTGCCAAAACTTGCTCCAAATCACCCAAAACTTGTGGATCATCACTTGTTCAAGTAGGTTGACCCTCTGTCACTACTTTGCATCCAAATTTGGTGGCTATTTTATGGTGTTTGTTGCTGAGTGTTTAAAGGAAACCAAACCCTATCTTTTGAAATTTCTCAAAGAAAATTCACATACCCCTAAATTTACTAATCCCATACCCCAATTCCCATTTCACAAAATCCCAAACCCTAGTCCTATACAAAAAACTCCTAAATCATTCCCTAATTCCCTATTTCCCTAATTAAACCCTACCCCAACAATCCCTAAATCCCTTACTATTTTTTCTTCCCCCTACAGTCCCTTGTATCACTCTTCCCTTGGTGGCAAAAGTCAAAACATACCATCAAGGCAATTCAATACATCACAACTCACCTATTTCTCATCAAGGCAGCCCCAAGACAGTTCATTCACTAGAAAGATTGCATCTGATCCTTCATATGAGTATGAAGAGGAGACACACAGTGATTCACCAATAGAGGTACATGCACCCAGGAGGCCTCATAGAGGTGGCAAACATATTAGAGAAGAACCAACCACTCTTTCTGAGTTACAGGCCTGCCCACTTGCCATATCTTGTTTCCAACACCAGTCCTGCTATGAATTTTGTGAGAAGGTTGCTAGCATTCAATGTCACCATGATTTGGCCCACTTATTTGTGTTGAATTTACATGGTGGTCAAGCTACTCTAGCTACTGTCACTTTCACATTAACACCAGAATCCATTTCACTAGCAACGGTATTCCCAACATTGGAGAGCAATGGAACAAGAGGTAGCAAATTGACCGACAACATTATGAACCATACATCAAGCCCGACTTTTTGAGACAGCTCAAGAGAGTGTTTCCTTTTCGGTACCTCAAAGATGAATATGCTCCTTTAATGAAACTGATCATGAAGTGTTTCAGCTGTGAGGGCCAATTCTCCCATTTATATGCTTATCATATTAGGCTGCTGATGCATTTTACCCGGGTACGGATGATGAACATCCCTTACTTCATGTGCCGAAATATTGAAAATATGACCACTCTAGTGTAACACAAAACTACTGAGCAGCAGCTCAATAGTATTTACCATTTTGCTCTCATCAAAATTGTGGTCATCCATCAGCTTGGATTACAAGGCATCACTTGGGAGGACTTCATCTCTCGTGAGTTTTTCACAGCTCCTCAGGGACCTTCAGAGGCTTTGCATGAGACTAGTGGACCTTCTTATCAGCATGAGGGTCATGAGACATAGGCTGCCAGTATGCCGGTGTTTATCACTTACCAGAAGGGCACTAGGCAGTTGTTCGCAACAACAAAGCGAGTATTATCTCCACCCAGGGTGGAAGGGGTCTCGCTTCCGTCACCAGCACCATAGGTTCAGGACAAAGGCAAAAGGCCAATGCAGGATGAGGGGCCTTTAGGTGAGCAGGACTTTATTCTTATTAAGGATGATGATACAGATATGGGCCCGCAAAGCACAAATCTCAAAGCAATCATCCAAGAGCAACAGACAGACATCAAGGCCTTGTCCCTCAACTTGGAGAGGGCTAAGTGGATCATAAAATACTTGGAGCAAAGGAATAAACAACTTGAAGATCAGAAGGTGATCATGGAATTTCAAAACATTCAGGAGAATCGCCAAGCTGCTCAAAGGAGGAGGGTGGAGTTCGCTTCACTTGAGCAAGAGATCAATGCCAATCGGGAGTCTTGGCTCAAGAAAGTCAATATCCACTTAGAGAGATTGTTGGAGAAGGGCAACAAGGAGAAATACTTGTTGAGAAACATGGCTTTTCATTACATGGCAAGGAACAAAGTTTGCAAGGCAAGAATAAGGAATTTAAAGGCAAAATTGAAGAAGGCATCAAAGAGGTGAAAGGAGCATGATTGACTTCAGATATTGGTTGAGGCTTCCTTGGCCCAACATAGCTCTTGATAGAGAAGACTAAACCCATATTTCAAAAACTTTGGAGCACTTTTTTCATTTTTGAAACTTTTTGGCACAAAAACAGGAATTTCTACCCTATGGCCCACGCCACATGGCGCTCGCTTTTGCTAGGAGCCTCTAAATCACAAAAACTTAGCATTTCTAGATTTGAAATGAATAATTATGCTTGCCTAGCTATGGCCAAGAAGTTTGGGCAAGTTTTGAGCCCTCAAAAAGGTCTAAAACACTCAAACAATGACCTTACTGCCCTTATTTTGACACATAGGAATCAATCTTGGGAGATTTGATTGTTGATAGGGCAAATGAAGGCCAAATTGAAAAATTCCACTTGGGTTGGAAAGTAGACAGGTAGAATTTTCCAATAAGCACACTTGGAGCTAATTTGGATGCCGGGAGGGCCGCAAAAAGTGGTTCCAAACAGGGGCGGCGCATAGAGAATCAGGCATGGTGCATAGAGGAAATTTTGCCAGTTTGACCAAGTATTGCTCTGTTTTTTGCCCAGTTTTGGCTAGTTTTACTTTTTCACTTTCTTAATGTCAAATTGTGATGTAATTTCATGTAAATTTATGGATAATGATGTAAATATGTCAAATTTTCACTTGGTTAGTTAGATTCATCAGTTAAAAAGTTGTTTGAAATAGAATGAATCAGTTCCCTTATTTCTAGAGACATGTTGTTTCATTGCTTGATTTCTAGTTCCTAGTTTAGAATCAGTTGGATCAGCTCCTAAACATGTGATCTCGACCCCTAGAGGCAAGTATTAGCTGTGCTTTGTCTATATTATGTGTTTTTTCAGTCATCAGCATGGTTGGACTTTTGAGAAAGTAAGGAGCTTCATTGTACACTCATATCAGTATTTTGGCTAAGGAATTGAGACCAGGGTTTGCAGTACTCTTTGGGATCCCTATGGCATTTGTTTTGGTACAGTGCTTTCTTATGTCTTTGTGAATTTATTCATTTGTTATGTATGTCATTTCTCTCTTATTCCTTCTCATCTAAATCAAACAAGAGTGTAAGTAGAATACATTGAAATTACAGTGCTCTACTTGAAGTTTTCTTTAGTTTTTGATGTTTTCAATTGTTTGGAGAGGATCCATGGCTTCTCTTTCCCTCTTCAAATCCTACTTTTCCTAATCCATCCATCTCACTTGATTTAGAGTGCTAAATTCAGTTGCCTACCTTGCCCCATTGAGATCCCTGCAAGACTGAGCCTCATTCCCTGCACCCAAAATATGCTTTCCATTAGAGCCCACAAAATCATCAATTTATTCAATCAAACTCCTTTGCACCTATACCTAGCCTAAGATCAGTAGTTAAATCAGTCATCTCAAGCCTTTAGTGATCATAATTTGCGGAGATTGACCCGGAGAGAGCCCTCCCCTAACCTGGTAGGGCTAGCTACTAGGCTGAGCGTGGTTTGATGTTGGCCCTGGATCCTACCTTTTCAACCTAAGTTAAATCTAGGCACTAACACATGGGAAGAGTAGTGCCACTCTTGGTGGTATTCCATCAACTAAATCAAGTAACCCAATGATATTCACATCCTGGAATATAAGAGGCCTAAATAGTAAAGGCAAGCAGAGATAGTTAGTGGGTAGGCTAAGAAAAGAAAAACCCCAAATAATGTTGGTACAAGAAACAAAAATTTTAGGAAGGAAAATGGAGGAAATCGTGAAGAAAATAAAATCGAAGTGTGAATGTATGACCATAGATGTGAAAGGTAGCTTGGGAGGCATCACAATACTATGGAAACTCACTGAAATCCTAGTAGACTATTAGATAGGAATGAAAAGAATCCTCACAAAGAAGTTCAGGTTAATAGGAAATAGTGAGTGGTTCCTAGTATCGACAGTGTATGGGCCGCATACACCAATGGAAAGAGGAAGCTTTCTTGTCCAACTACAACAACTAGGAAACATGAATAAAGAAAAATTGTGGTTGATAGCAGGTGACTTCAACCTGACAACATCAAAAGATGAGAAGAAAGAATGACTACAAAGAGAAGAGACAAATATGGAGAAATTTAGCGACCTTTAGGCAGAACTGAAGATGGTCGATATACCAACTATAAAGGGAAAATACCCATGGAACAATCGACGAGGAGGGAGTAGACAAATCACATCAACACTAGACAAATTCCTAGCATCAGAACACTTAATAGGAAAAGATATCTTCTATGAAGTATCAATTCTTCCATGTCTAGGGTCGGATCATTGGCCCATCAAACTAGAAATTGCCATGAACCAATAGAACCAAAATAGACCTTTCAAGATCGAGGAAATTTGGTTGATAGATCCCAACTTCATAGAAAATTGAAGAACTGATGGGAGGAGATGGAGATTGGGATGGAAGGAAGAAATAAAATGCATACCCTCCAACTCAGATTAAAATATCTAAAAGGAAAGACCAAGAAATGGAACAGAGAAGAGTTTGGAAATATCCAAAAGGAACAAGAAACACTCCAGATAACAATGAAAAGCATGCAACAAAAAATCATAGATTAAGGGAGAAGTGAGGAATTAGCAGAAGAAGAAGGACTGGTGCTAAATAAACTAGAGGAAAGATGGAAACAAGAAGAGATCTTATGGAAACAGAAATCGAGAATCCAATGGCTAAAAGAAGGGGAGAGAAACATAAAATTCTCCCTTAAGCCAATGTTGCAACACAGATAGAAAAACAGAATATTCTCCCTAAAATACAACCAGGGCAACAGGATAATATAGAAATAACAAATGGTAAAGAGCTCCTGATAGAACCCAATATTAGAAGGGAGTTAGATATTGAAAGAATCAGTGAACATATCCTTAAATTGGTGAAAAAATACCAGAACATGGAACTCCTAAAGGTAATAATGAAAGAAGAAGTGGAAGAGGTAATAAAGAAGATGGCAAAGAGTAAAGCACCAGGGCTAAATGGCTTCATAGCAGAATTCTATCAAGCCATGTGGAACTTCATGAGTCAGAATATAGTGAATACAATAGAAGAATCACGTCGCACCAAAATAATGCACCTAGCCTTAAATGCTACCTTCCTAGCTCTGATACCAAAGATAGAGAACTCAAAAGAACCACAAGGGTTTAGGCTGATAGCGCTCTACAACGTCATATATAAGATCTTAGCCACTATAACGGTGAATAGATTAAAACCAATACTACCAGAATTGATATCCCAAAAATGGAAGAGGTTTGTTAAAGGTAGACAGATAATTGATGGAATTGTAGTAGCACAAGAAGCAATCCACTCTCTCAAGAATTCAAAAACCAAAAGGATTTTGCTAAAACTTGATCTAGCTAAAGCATATGACAGACTCAGTTGGGGATACCTACAACAAATCCCAAAGGCATATGACTTTGAGGACAAGTGGGTAAAATGGGTAATGTCAGTGATTAGCACGCCAGTTATGCCAATCCTATTAAATGGATCACCATCAAAAGCCTTCAATCCATCTAGAGGACTCAGGTAGGGAGACCCACTATCCCCGTTCCTATTCATTCTTACAGCGAGCAGTTTAGGAAGAATAATAAAAGACAAAGTGCATAGCTGACAATTGCAGGGATTACGATTATGGAGAAATGACCTACCTCTAACCCATCAACAATTTGTTGATGATGTTATGTTATATGGCCAAACAACAATTAAAGAAGCAAAACAACTAATGGGAATTCTCACGGAATTTACTAAGGCCTCGGGTATAGAAATAAGTAAAGAGAAATCAAAAATCTATTTCTTCAATACACAAGCTTCCTCCTGAGCTTTCCTGGCAAGAACAATGGGTTTTAGAGTTGAGAAATTTCCTATAAAATACCTAGGTATTTTGTTAAGTGACCAATAGAATAGAGTGGCTAATTGGGGAATACTGATAGGCAATATGCAAAAGAGAATGCAAAATTGGACATTCAAGGCACAAAACATCTTGAGCCACATAATTCTGCTTAAGTCGGTGCTACAAGCTATATTGATTTATCAACTAACCAACCAAGCTGCACCTAGAACAATTTTCCAGAAAATGGTAGATATGTTTGAAAAGTTCCTTTGGCAAGGGTCGAGTAAGATAAAAAAAATGGGCACTATTATCCTGGAATTGGTTAAGTAAATCAACAAAAGAAGGAGGATTACGCCTGAGAGATCCATATATCCAAAACCAGGTAATGGGGGCCAAGTTGTGGTGGTGCTAGATACAGGGAGGCGACAACCTATGAAAAAAACTTTGGGAGAACAAATACGAGACCGCTAGGTCCCTAAAAGGTAAATCAAGAAGCCAAACTGAGAGGAAGGGTTTGGCAATCTGGAACTTGGCAAGAGCCAATAAGGAAATGATCAGAGAGCACAAGTTCTAGGAAGTGAGAGAAGGGGACAAAGCGAAATTCTGGGAAGATGCGTGGCAATAGAGAGGAAAACTAAACCAACAACCCCTACTCCAAAAGATATATCAGTTTGCTATCCAAATAGAGGGCGACTCAATATGTGATTATTGGAGCACAGAGTTAGAAGGCCACTCGAGGAAGTGGAAAAAAAAGGAAAACTGGAAAGAAGCACCTGGAGAAGCTAACTGGGAAATATATAAAAAGGAAATGGAATCAAAGAAAATAGTGGTCAAAGAAGGGACGAACACAGTAAGGTGGGGAAACAGAATTAAAAGTATGTTCACTATACCAGAGAGATAATATTTAAAAGCAGGATATAATAAAAAATAGAAACAAAAAAATGGGAAAACATATGGAAAATGAAAACATGGTCGAAGGTGACATTCTTTACCTTGTTATTGAGCCACAGGAGAGCACTAACTTGGGACTAGTTGAGGAAAAAGGAAGGCAGGGCCCATCGCGATGCACACTTTATTGAGAACAGAAAGAAACCATGGAACATCTAACCAAAGAATGCATAGTCAGCAGTAACCTGTCGAGACAACATCAACAACTCTCTAATATTAGTGACTAAGACATAAACAACATGAAAATAACGATTGAAAAGTGGAGAAACAAACCTTTCCAGAACCCAATCCTGAATAGAGCATGGAACCAGTCTTTAGGGTTCGTCCTGTGGAACATCTGGAAAGAGAGGAACCACCTGATCTTCAAGGAGGATGGTAGAGCAAAGAACGAGATATGGAAGAAAATCACCCAAAATATAAGAGAGACCATCCTCATAGAGAGGTGGTATGATGAGGATTGGAAGATGGATCAAACAGAGACAAGAATAATGACACGATTGCAACTAAATCCTAGTATGACAAACATGATAGCAAGGAAACACCACAATAACAAGATGGAAGAGGCTAAGCAATATAGAAATCCTCGACAGGGGTTCATTAAGCTGAATTTTGATGGGGCTCTAAAAGGAAACCCAGGAGAAGCAGGGATTAGTGGAGTTTTCATAGACGACAGGGGAACGATGTGTAGGATCTACATGATGGATTGCGGACAAGCAAAAAATAACAAAGCAAAGCTCATGCATTGAAAAGAGGGCTAGAAATTTCCATAGGAGAGGAATACCACAAGCTTTAAGTAGAAGGGGATGCAAAACTGGCAGTGGACATTGTCAAATAGCTGTAGCAGGGAACACCAGTGGAAAAAATTAGTAGCAGCTAGAGAATTACCTATTTAGTGAAAGAGATAAGCAAGCTACTAAAATAGTTGGCCTACATCCTTCCCACCCATGTGAGAAGGAAGGGAAATGAACTAGTTGACATTATGGCGAATTGGGGATGCAGGAACAGGGGAAGGATGTTGAATACAAATATGATCGAGCTAGTGCAGATGGAGGAGATGGGAAACCTGAAACAACTTCTAGAAAAAGATAAAGCAAGAGATACAAATACCATAGAAAATCTAGAGAGTTCGAGGAGGGATGGCCAAGAAAGGGAAGGAGGAGGACAGATGAGGGAACGGACAAAAGGGGGAATGAATTGAATAGACAGGAAATCTGGTAAAGGACATAGAAAGGCATAGGAGGTACACCTCCTGAGAGTATGGGGGAGGTGATGGTTGAGAATGATAGTGAGGAGGGTAGGGTAGAGAGTAGACGGGCGGGTAGAAGTATGACACCAAGTGGCAGAACAAGGACAGTTGTAACACGGCAAGAGTAGCCAAGAGAAAGTGGGGATTTATGAGAGGCAACGGTAGAAAGGATGGAAGGGAAACATCTTGAGATGAAGGTGAAGGGATCCATGCCGGTAACAAAGGCCAATAGGTGGTGGTTAAGACAAGGGACATGAGGAACAGAGGGGTAAATATCAATGAAAATAGGAAAACAACAAAGTGTATGTGAATGAAGATGAGGAAACTAACGAGAAGGAAGGTGGCAGAAGTGAGAAGATGCATATAGTCAAAGGAAGAAGAAACATATCAACAAGTTGTTATGTTACCCTCTCGCTCCATACTCCTGTTAAATTCAAAAGTATTATCAGTAAGAATCTAGGAAGTCTGAGCTGGAAAATGCATCTGATTGACTCAAAGAGTATCGAAATCCCCATGATAGAGACAAAACCATCCCCATTGAAGACCTGAATTCCATGGGAAGGGAGAGTGGGAGGAAGGTTCCTGATCCCAGGAAGGCAGAAGTTCACCCGGGGGCAGAAGCCCGTAACTTTCTTAAGCATATCTTGACCCTGCTCAGGATTGTAGGAAATATGGGGAGAGATCTAGAAGAAACATGGAAATAAACCTAGGAGAGGAAAATCATAAGGGTTGGAGGGATTCAGGAAATCTTGCAATCTAGGGGGGAGAGTAGGAGCTCTGCTTTTAGGAAATCTATAAATAAGCCTGTGAGACTCAAGGGAATAGGGAAACAAAACCAACCTGTAGCCACAAAGGAAACCATGAGGCTGCTAAAGCGGGTTGGGCAGGGTATTGATAGAAGCTAGGATTGTCAGGGGAACTGTAAGGCAAGAAACCCAAGAAAATTCCCAACTAGGGCTATAAAAAGGACCAGATTTAAACATCATCAGACCAACATCCTGATGGGAGTAGTAAACATAGGAAAGGAAAGAAAATTGAGCAATTGAGAAATTGAGAGGATTCAGTATTATAACTTTGATATATGATGCGATTGTGTGATAGGTATAGTCATAATCTCAGAAAAATATAGCGACCAGAATAGAGAATACTAGAAAGCAGAAATGGCCCCTAGGAAAGGACCGAGAGTAACGAAAATGGAGGAAGGCACAAGTGGACTGTCGAAGAAAAGAGGCTGGAAACCTGGTGGAGAACAAATGAAGAAAATCATTGATGCCTACATGGTTGAGAATCCACCAGAAATCAGAGCCCAGATAATGAGTTGGGAGAGAGAACTAAACAACAGTATCAAGCACCGGGATATCCCAATGGAAGAATGGGAAAATATGGTGCAGGACCTGGGGAACACATGCGGAAGACAATCCCTATTTCGGTAGACTATCCAATAGTATTGTGTAATGAAAATGTGGTGGCATGGGCAATGACATAGAATTGGGAGAAAATAGCAGAGGAAAGAGCAGAGGAATAGGATAAGAATAAGGAAAAGGACCTAGTCAGGGCGGAACTACTCAGGGAGATAGCGACAATTCAGATCCAAACCTACCGAAACAATCTAGCCCTGGGTAGAATTGAATAGACTCTCAAAGACCTAAAGTGGAGGATCAAGCAGAGGAGCGAGATGTTAGGATCAAGTGCCAAGGTGCCAGCCCCAGTAATATCCTCGAATGAGGATTGAAATAGAGAACTAGTGGGATTGCAAAATCTTTTTTCTTTTTGATGAAATACAGTAATATGTTTTAGTTTAAATTATGTTCCAAGAATAATAGTATAGATAGTAAAAACTATGATGTTGGATGGATAGCAATAAACCTTTTTAAGTTTTGGACAGGGTATAATGCTGACAGGTGGCTATCTGGTTTCCTTCGGGCAGGTAAGCCACTTGCAGCAAATGGATGATAAAAGTTTTTTGAAAAAGGAATACCAGTAGAGACCTACCAAGTTTACAATAAAAAAATTAATAATTATAATTATAACTAATAATTAAATCATCTTACTCCTAATTTACCAAGTGCCAACAAGAGACCATTCTAGTGATGAGAAGGGTGCACGAATGCTCTGCGCTCTACGTACTAGGGTTTGAACATCTGCAGCAATGACAGGATATGCTAGACAACAGAATACCTGCAACTTGTGACAGATTCAGGAACTTTCAATCACCGGTCAAAGGGTACACTATTCCATGGAGCCCCCTCGGGGGGAGGGCAATGACCCTACCCCACAAAATGACAATGAGTGGCAGCTGAATAAAGAAGGAAATGAAACAGCAAACTAGAATGAGGATAATGTGGATCTGAACAAGATAAAAATGCCACCAGAGGTCCGCTCAGCTACATGCAAACCTGTTGCCTCTATGTGTCCAAAGGTAGAACTTCCAGGCCATCAAATCAATGCAAAGATACAGTACATGAAATATTATGCTTTGATAGCGAAGTTCATTGGTTTGTGTCCGACTGAGAAAGCACTAAGGAGCTGGATAAATGCGAAATGACATCCAAAGGGACATATAACCCTACAGTTAGGACCAAAAGGGTTCTTCACTACCATTTTCAACTACCTGGAGGATAGAAACAGGGTCTTGGATAGGGGGCCTTACTTCTTTAATGCCACCGGTCTGTTTCTCAGAGGATGGGTAGAACGCATCAACTCGAACAAGGAGGATCTTAGCTGGGCTCCAATCTGTATACACTTATACTCGCTGCTGGTGGAATATTGGGAGGAAGACTCCCTACAGGCGCTTGGAAATGCTCCGGGCAAATTTGTAAATGTTGCAAAGGAAACAAAAACCTACAGATACACCTCCTTTTCTCGTATTTGTGTCTATATGAACCTCAACCAGGCTCTCCTAGATGCGGTAAGTGTTTCTCATGATGATATTGAATGGGTTCAGCCGATTGGCTATGAAAATGTGCTGTTTAGATGTCGGAGATGTCACACCTTGGGACATTTATTCAGACACTGTCCGTTAACGCAAAAACCCTCACCTGCCTCTGGACCGGATGCATCTGAAGCAGCCGGCTTTACCAAAGTAGCAAATCACTGGAAATCTTACAAGAAACAAGCCTCAGAGCCCAAAGTGCCACAAACTAGTCCCTCTGGGCCTTCAACAAGCAACAGTTTTGGAGTTTTAGCTCACCAAATGGATTCGAGCACGAATTCTCCTACCCCACTAGAGCCAGAGTTAATGAAAGACAACCATCCGAAGCAGGCATATCCCACAGTGCCTCATGCAGATCCTCAAGATAAGGGAGCTTCTACCTCCGATAAGCAAAAGGAAATAATGTGGAACACTCAAGTTATGCAGATGGAGATCCCACAATCAAATGCCAGTCTAGAAGAGGAACGGAATGAGGAATCAAACTATCCAAAATTCATGGAGGAAGAAACAGAAGCAATAGATATTGGGGAACTGGACATCCTAGGTCTAGAAAAGGCTTGCACAACAAACAATTTTGACAACATTCCAGTGGGACAACTTGAGAATATGGAAGAGGTCCTATCTCAAGTGCAGCAGCAAAAATCTTTAGGTATACAGACTGGAGGCCCCTGGGATGGAATATTCATAGCCAAAGACATCAGAAAGCAAGGAAGGGAAACTGATTTACAGAGAACAATCAGAATAGGACAAATATTAGTGGATTCCGGCAGGTATTCCAAGTTAACCAAGTACTACAACTCTGAAAATACTCCTTTCCAATGAAGTTAATCGCTTGGAAAATAAGAGGGCTTAACAGACCAAGGAAAAATCGAATTCTTAAAAGCATGATAAAGAAAGAAAATCCTTAAGTCCTGTTCTTGCAAGAGACAAAATGCAACTCAAGCGCATTAGATAGATTTGCTGCAAAAATTTGGCCAGGGAGTCTCAATGTAGCTGTAGATGCTGATGGAGCTTCTAGAGGCCTAGCGATTATCTGGGATTCAAGAGCTATCAGGCTCAACAATATCCATGCACAAAGGAATTTCCTTCAAGCAATCTTTCACATCATAGGGACAAATATACACGGGCTCTTAACTAATGTATATTTTGCACAAGAGGCATCCCTTAAAGCTGGAACCCTTAACTCTCTCTCTGAAAATAACCATAAGAGATCGCACCCTTTATGGATTGCTGGAGGAGATTTCAATATGATTACAAGAATGGAAGAAAAAAGAGGAGGAAGATGCAGAGGAAGTCAGGAAGGGTCAACCCTAAAGGACTTCATTCAGACTAATTAGCTCATCGACCTTCCTTTCAATAATGGCGTATTTACATGGAATAACAGAAGAAAGGGGAACCAGTAGATTGATTCTCAGCTGGATAGGTTTTTTTCTCTCGGACAATGCTATTCATCTCGGTGGAGACTTCGCAGCATCCATCCTGCCACTCTCGGGATCTGATCACTGGCCCATTTGCCTTCAATGGTCTCATCCGGGAAACCAACTTTGCAAGCCATTTCGCTTTGAGGCTTTTTGGATGCCCCATACGGACTTCCATAAAATAATCAGTACAGAATGGAACAATTTCTCCGCTCCTCCAGGTTCAAAAATGTTCCAATTCCAATAAAAGCTCAAGCACCTAAAAGGCAAGATCAAGCACTAGAATCATACATGTTTCGGTAATATCTTTCAGGGTAAATGTGCCCTCGAGCTAGAAATGAAGAAGCTACAGTAGAGGATTATTATTGATGGCCATTCAGAGGACTTGTCAGAACAAGAAAAAACTCTTGAAACACAACTTGCAGAAAGGGATAAGTAAGAAGAAATGTTGTGGAGGCAAAAATCAAGGGTCAGATGGCTTAAAGATGGAGAGAAAAACAAAAAATTCTTTCATAGCACCACAATCCAGTGCAGAATGCATAATAATATAACTCATATTCAAAATGAACAAGGAATCAAAGTGGAAACACATGAAGAAATTGAAAGCGCATTATTAAATTATTTCAAGCAAATGCACCGAGAGCCAAATAGTGATAGATCACAGGCTATAGAGAAAGTTACTCGAAACATTCCCAAACTTATCTCAGAAGAGCATAACCAATTGCTTCTCAAGCCTGTTGACCTTCAAAAGGTCGAACTTGCAGTGCGTCAACTGAAAGCAGGTAAGGCCCCAGGCCCGGATGGATTTACCTCCAATTTTTTCCATAATTTCTAGGATTTGATCAAGATGGAAGTCTGGCAAGTGGCTGAGGAGTCACGCTCATTGAGATGGATGTTTCTGAGGGTGAATGCTACATTCATAGCCTTGGTTCCCAAGGTGGATCTACCAAGCACACCTGACAAGTACAGACTGATAGCACTATGCAACATAATCTACAAGATTATTTCCAAAATTATTGCCTCCAGGATCAAACTCTTGCTTCCTCTCATCATTTCGCCCGAGCAATCCGGATATGTTGAAGGGAGGCAAATCAGTGATGGTATCATCTTGACTCATGAAATAATTCACTCTCTGAAGATTTCTAAGAAGCCTGGTATGCTCCTCAAACTAGACCTATCAAAGGCTTTTGATAGCCTAAGTTGGATGTATATTGAAAAAGTTCTAATTGCTTTTGGATTTGCTGCTCCCTGGGTTAGATGGGTTATGAGCCTCATCGCCTCCTCCTTCTTCTCCGTTTTAATTAATGGTATATACCCTCTTCTACCTTTCATCCTACTCAGGGAATTAGGAAGGGAGACCCCCTTTCCCCTTTTCTGTTTGTTATCATGGCTGAAGGATTAGGTTGAAGTCTTAGGTAAGCTCAGTAATCCCAGTGTCTCAGAGGCCTTTCCTTTCATAATTCCCCTACTTTCACTCACCAACAATTTGTAGATGATAACATGCTTTTTGGACATCCATCATTCCAGGAAGCTCGTCAGCTCAAATCCCTTTTGATGGACTTCTCGGAAACTTCTGGAGCCTCAATAAATAAATCCAAATCTCAAATCTTTTTCTTCCATACCCCCTCTGTAACTCAGAAAATCATAATCCGTATTCCTGGATTCTCCTCAGCTAAACTCCCTTCCACATATTTAGGTTCTCCTCTAATTGCCTCGGCCCTAAAGCACTCTTCATTGAAAATCCTTTTAGAAAATCTGGAGGCGCGACTCTCCTCTTGGACTCAAAGATCTCTTAATATGGCAAGTTTTCTTGTCCTCATAAAGCAGTTCTTCAGGCTATGCCATTATACCTCTTCTCCATCCTAGCAGCACCCAAATGGGTTCTTAAAGAAATCAAAATTCTCCAAGGATTGCTTCTATGGGGCAGCAGTGGTCACAGGCACAAGTGAGCTCTGGTTAAATGGGAAACGGCTTGTCTACCAAAGAAAGGGGGCATTATTGGTTTGAGGGACCCCTCTCATAGCAATGAAGTTATGGGAGCTCGAATCTGGTGGAAGTGGATAACTGAACCTCTCACTCCCTGGGCCTCTCTATGGACAGCTAAGTATGAAAGAAATTGCCCAGTGGAAGAACTAATAAGAATATCAGATGTCAGCACGGGTTCAATTATGTGGAACTCGGCCAAGCAACATAAGAATCTCATTCAGCAGCATAGCTTTTGGGAAGTGAAGAATGGTAGCAATGCAAGATTTTGGGAAGATTCTTGGTAGCAAATGCCCAAACTAAAGGACCAAATCCCTCTTAGTCTACATCTAGAGTAGGATATGCAACCTCATGATACGGTGGGAAACTTCTGGAGAAATTCATCGAACCAAGATTACAGAGAATGGCTCAAGGCGATTCAAATCTTAAGACAGGGGTTGACGCAAGCCCAACAAATTCTAGACATAGAATTAATGAAAAGAAGAATTCAATATTATGAGGAAAAGGATATTCTTTGGTGGGGATAAAAAGAAAGGGGCACCTTTTCTACGAGAGAGGACTACAACATCCTTATCAAAGAACACATGGTGTTAGATCCGCTCTGGAGAAAAATATGGGACCCCTCCAAATGGCCGAAAATCTCCACCTTTCTTTGGCTCCTCTATCATAACAAGATTCTCACGTGGGACAATCTGAGAAAAAGAAACTTTCATGGACCTTCAATTTGTCATAACTGTAAACAAAGGGAGGAAACCATAAAACATCTCATGCATTCCTGTCCATTGGCACACAAGCTCTGGGAAAAGATCAGTTTCTGCTGCCAAAAGGAAGGAAGAACTAATGGAGACATCACTGCTACTGTGCGTAACTAGGACCACAACCCCTATCAAAGTAAGATCTTAAATTTCCTTTGGAAGCTCATTCTGGGCTTTATCATGTGGGCCATATGGAAGGAGAGAAACAATAGAATATTCAAGGATCACACTAGATCGCTAGAAGATATCTAGAAAATAATCTTCCAAAACATTGAAGAAACTATATCTCTCAAGACCTGGTACCAAGACGATCTCCCAACTATCCCCCAAGAACAATCAATATGGGACAATTGGAATTTCCAACGGAAGCTAGAACATCTCATCAAAGGAGCAAAGCCTCCGAGGAGCCACTCACCTGAGAAATGGCTACCTCCCCCCATGCATATGTACCAACTAAATTTTGATGGGGCCTCAAAAGGCAACCCAGAGAATTCTAGCTTTGGAGGGATTTTCAGAGATCATAAGGGAGCTCCTCTCTTAACATTCTTAGGTTCAAGAGGGTGGGATACCAATAACTCAGCATAATTGGAGGGTCTTTGGCAAGGACTAATTCTTGCGCAAGGCAAGCACCTCTTTCCTCTTATAATAGAGGGAGACTCCCAAATTATCATCAAAATGGTCTCAAGAATCCTACAGGGATTCCCCTCCTGTAAAGTAAGTAATAGTTGGAGAATGGCGAAAAGGCTACAATCTATTGAATGCTGGCTTTCCTCCCATAGGGCGGTCACTTTGAAGCACATCCACAGAGAAGGGAATAACATCGCGGACTTACATGCTAATATGGGGGTCGACTGCGGGTTGCATCTACATGTTGGATCAATTTCAAGCTTAGCCTCTGAACCTCAACTCTTGAACTTCAACAATCTAGTGCAGAAGGAAATGCATTAGAGGGAAGCAGAACCCTTGGATGCGGGTGACACACATGAATTAAATGTTATTCATGACAGATCGTAAGAGAAAGTACTGCGAGCTGCAGGGTGGCGTGGCTTCCCAGGATCTCACCTCGTGCAAGAAGGATAGTCTTAATAAGGATGGATATGGTAGGATTTCAGCATTAATGGTGTGCTCTATTCGAAGCAAAGTTGTGGTAGTTATAATCATGGCGATCCTGTTTATTCCCTTCACAATTCGCGTTCAGTCCTCTTACTTCGGGCCTTGGTTTGATGTAGTTTTTGGTGGCAAGCAGGTCTCCGTTAACAGAGGCAAGCTCCGTGTCGACTCTCTGTTATCCTGGAGGTGGTACTGCTATGCTAAAGGTCCCCACGGCAGGATTAGTGTTGCTTTAATGGGTAAGCTTTCTAAAGCTCTAGAATTTAGAATTGGGTGATTCTCATCTCTGTCTCAAGCATACTCTGTGCGCTTGTATCAGTCTCTGGCTCAATCCTTTTGTCCTCCTGTCATTGTTTCTGGTTACTTAGTCCCTTCCCCTTCGCTCCTCATCATGGTTCGCAAGAGTGGGAGGAATCGTTCCGGGGGGCGACGTGGTAGTGGCAAACGTTCATTAGCTAGCTGTTTTGTGGACCCTGAATAGTCTCCTGTTAATCTCCCCTCCTCTCATGTGAATGTGCCTCCTCCGAGCCCTGTCCACAAGCCAACTCCGAATAGTGCTTTCCAAACCATTCATTTCAAATTCCAAAGAAATCTTAATAAGCCTTTGATCACTGCTCATATCACTATTATCCTCTCGGAAGAAGAAAACCAGCTCTATCCTCTGTTGTGCATGGCTCCTGAGCCTTCTCAAAGCAGTGAGCAATTAACGGATGGGGGAAGCCAGGAGAATCGTATGAGTGATAAGCTTGGCCAGGATGAAGTTCCTAGAGTCATTCTGCCTCTTGAAGACAATATCCCAACGGCTAGGGAAGGGATTTTTGGAGCCACTAATCATACCTTGGCGAACCCAGCGGGCGAGAAGGATGGCAGTGAAGATTTGTGGAATGACAACGTGTGTCAGATAGCGGAGAAGACTCCTGGTGAGGATGTGGAAGTTTAAGGCCACCTGGGTCTGTTTTTTCTCTCTTTTTGGTTTTTCTATCACTCAGATGACTACATCTAGGCCATTTTGTTTACAGTCATGGTTCTGCATCTTCAACTGGCTGATTTTGTTTCCCTCCAGGGCAGTGGCAGTTTTATTACCATCTGGTTTGCCAAGGACATTGGCTCTCTTGCCTTCATGTTTCTTCCTATGTTCTACTGGTCTATCTCTGGGTTCTATATTTGTCTTCTAGCTTTTTGTAACTGGTCTCCCTAGGTTCCTTCTATACTGGGGCAATTTTTCTATGTTGAGTGCTCTCGGGTACTGTTATCTGAGGCCTTAACTCCTTGTAAAATTATTTTACTTTTCAGTTAATAGATTTTAGTCTTTGCCGAGATTTTTTTTTTTTACCAAGTGCTAGAGGGATAAAATCTCTTTATATACAAACCTTTCTTAAAGTCATAAGAGATTTGACTCCCTTTGCCTTTGGTAAATCCAAAATTAAGATAGATCCAAGCTAGTTTTATATCAATTTATGTAATTGAAAGTAAAGAAATATTATTTGAATGAAAAGTTACTTTCAAAAATATTTGTCATTTCATCATTTTAAATAAAATAATATTTTATTTTTTAATCTAAAATTACAAATAACTTTTAAAAATACATGTAAATACATAAAAATATACATATATTAATTAAAATAAAATAAATTTCAATTAATTGAAAGTTAAAATAATATTATTTGAATGGAAAGTTGCTTTCTATTTTCAAAGAGAGTAAAGAGATTTGTAATTATTTTATTTAAACAGATTTGTAATTATTTTATTTAAACTTTGAACTAAAAATAACTTAATAATTTAATAATTTAAACTAGAGAGGTAGTCAATTTGGGGTCTTGGGTGATTTTGTGGTAAACCTTGGGGGTTATAGATCATCCTTCATTGATAATGGGCAATGTAAAGGCATTGTGTTACATCCTGACAATGTTTCAACCATAGTAGCACCTATCCATAAAACTGATCCAAATCTATATGATGGGGTGGGGCTAGATATTTAGTGGATTTGAAATCCCAGCATCTCAACCATCCAAGTGATTTCAGATTCTTTTGGCACTGAACTAGCCACAAGAATTTGGGAACTAGAAGAAGAGAGATGCAATGAGCTTCTGAAACCTGGAGGAAAGAAAGTAGGCTTTTATATTCGAAGGTCCTTGTAATGGAGACGTGGTTGGTGGTGGGTGCTTCAGCTCTTGGTTACATGCTTGGCAGTTTGAACTCCTGGCTACATGCCTAGGAGTTCCAACTCCTGCCGACTAGATAAATAGATGTGAATGTTTCATTGAGGCAATTCCCTCTTTGACAAAATTGAGGAAGCCTTCTAATCTTAAGCTCGACTACTCTCACATTGTTTTTGAGCTAAATCAAATATTCAACTTCATGAATGATTGATCCAATGGTTATGCACTATGGCAAAGGTCAACTCTCTTGCTTCTTGGATGATCCAATATTGTGTTGGATCTGGTGAGTAACTCTTAACAAAGTGTGAAAAGCATTTCGTAATTATTTTTAGATTTTTCTGGAGTATTTCCATATATATATTTTTTTTTATTAGATTAGGTTTTCCATTTACATTTTGTGGATGACAATGGATGGTTCCAAATTTAAATTTTATATTTCTTAATTATTTAAATCATATTGATTTAATTTTTCTTGAGTTTCTTTACATTATTTTTTTTTTGGGGAGATCAAATATTTTTCTTGAGCTTTTTCACATTATTTATTTATTTATTTTGGGAGATCAGATCTTCCATTTATGTCTTGAGGATTACCATGAATAATTAAAAAATTTAACCCAAAAAAGCCATTATCTACTTATCCTTTTTCTCTTAAATGTGGTACTTTATATTTTTTGATAAAAACAAAACCATTATCCTTCTTCTCTTAAATGTGTTATTTTTTTGGCTGAATTCAAATTTCACATATCCTTTTGTGGTACTTTTTTTTTCCCGAGGAAAAATCGTAACTTTTCATTAATTTGAAAAATTACATGTAGTAAATTCCTGTGGGATATGCAGTCTAGACATAGCCTTCAAGTAGAAATAAAAAAACATATGATCAAAGCCATTGCATAATGTATAGTTCTCTACATATATTACCACGCAAGGTATATTGATAAGTATAAATTAGGAGTATAGATATATACATAACATCGACAAGTTGTTGCGCTAAACACTGCTGAAATAAAAAAAAATAACTTTGGTCCTGACAGCCCTTATATATGCCTATCAATGTAGTTCCGGTGGTAGTACTGATATTGTTCCTCTCCAATCTATTCATCTATCAACCACAGGCCTCTGGGATGTGTCATAGCCTTCTTGGATAATTCGTCAGCAACCGAGTTATATTCCTTGTAAATATGTTGACATATAACAAAATTAAATTGTGCTTTTATAATCAGAATTTCATCCAATATGTTCCTGAGTGAATGCACATGGCATACATTAATGTTATTGAGCCAATTTATAATGATTTTAGAGTCATCGAACATCTGTAAATGATTTCATGAATGAGCCAATGCAACATGTAAGAGATGTCTGAAAGAAATCAGTTCTGCAAAGTTATTAGTTCCCTCTCCTAACCCCATTTGTATTTTGAAGTGGTGGTTTTTAGATAGATGAAATAAAATTCCCTCACCATATCCCTTTGCTTGAGCTGTGCCATCAAAATAAGCCCACGGAATAGAGAGATCAATAGTTTTTAGGGTAATTACTCATTTTGTAGGAGTGTGATCCTGATCCAGTAATTCATGATATGCGGCAATGATCTTAGCCATGATGAATGGCCATCTAGCCAATTTTCACTTGAAAACAATCCCATTCCTTGTTAGCCAAATGGACCAGCAAACAAGGAGAGGTAGGCATTGAATTTTTTTATGAAAAATTGCAACTCTTCAGTTATGGATTTCCCATGCCATATGATAGATAGAGAAAGCACTTCTAGGACTTGATTCCAAAGTTGAATAATCACTGGGAAAGATAGGAAAATATTATCGTTGGTTTCTTTTGCCTATTGACGGAGCACACATCAGGTCGGGCTGTAGAAAGATCGATGCATTAGGTTGTTACCAATTGGAGTCTTGTTACGAATGAAATTCCACATGAAGAGCCTCATTCTCGGTGATGCTTTCAGCTTCCAAAGCTTTCCCCACTAGTCCAAGAGTACAAGTGGTATGTGTGTGGAGTGGATGATGGGATATCTAACTTTCGGGGAGTATATGTTGTGATCATCAAGGTTCTAGATGAGCTCATCGACTCTTTCTTTTATATGAACATGGGACTCAGTCAGAGCAGCGACATATCCTTCCCAGTCTTGCTACCATTGATTGGGGATACCTAAATGCACCGTTGATAGACAAGGTTGTTCAAATATGGTATTATTCTCCATATTAGCCACTTGTGCAATCACCTTGATATTCTTAGGATTGAGAGAATGAATAAGGTCAAGAGGTAACCAAAACATATTACCACCTCTCGACCAGGGATCCAAGCCTATGCGCACAGATGTACCATCACTGATTTTCCATGCTAGTCAATTTCTGATAGTAGGCAAAGTGTGTAATATTGTTCACGAGACCATGGATATCCAAGTTGACTGCGAGGAGGGCAAATGAATCCAATGCATAAGCTATTGTGGCTAGATATATTTATTGATAAGTAACTTTAGAACATAGAATTTTTGAAGTGAGTATGATCCAACCCATCTTGGTAGCAAGCACATGTGCGAAAGTAGAAAATTCATTCGGGCCCCATCCACCCCATTTTTTAGGTAGAGCAATATGATTCCAATCCACCTAGGAAAAACGTTTTCCCTCCTTATAACCATTCGAAAGGAATCTAAAACAAATCTTTTGTATTTGGATTAAGATTCCTTTAGGAATCCAAGTGAGAGACATCTAGTAAATAGATGCAGCCTCCAAGACTGATTTAATGAGGACTAACCTGCTAGTTCTTGAGAGGAATCTATGGTTCCAATTGAGTAATTCTTTTGTGATCTTGACCACAAGCTAGATCCAGTCAAAAATCATGTAGCAATGAGGTTTGATCTAGAACCCTAGATATTTGAGTCCCTCCTCCAGGTGATGGCTCTCAAAAGGAAATTTTTGTTGTGCAATCCTTGCTTCATGAAGAGAACAATTAGAGAGAGTAATAGTGGATTTTAAGTGGTTTTCATCCATACCTATGGCCTTGGTGAAGAGTGTGAGAATATCAAAAAAAGTAGAGGTGTCCCTTATACTTATGTTAAGGAAAATGAGCATCATGTATAAAGAGTAGGTGAGTAACGAAGCATTGATAAGATATTTTGAGTCTCTGAAGTTTCTCATCCTACTTGGTAGATGCAATGAGTCTGTTGAGGCCTTCCATAATGATCAGAAAGAGGATAGGTGAGACTTGGTAGCCTTAATAAAGATCACATTTAACATGAAAGAAATGTGATGTTGAGCCATTAATAAGGACACTCAAGGAGGCCAAGGTGATGCAACGCATTATCCAATCGTTGAAGGGAAGAGGAAAGCACAAGTGGGTTAGAATCATTATAATATAGAGCCAACTAACCCGGTCGAAAGCTTTAGCAAGGTCAATATTGAGGATGGCCCCTTTGAGCTTTTTAGTTTTCACGGAATGAAGGGCTCCCTGCATAAACCCAATAATCTCATGGATTTTTTTGTTATATAGGAAAGCAAATTGTTCATGGGATATGTGACAGGATAGAATGGCCTTGAGGCAATTGGCTATGATCTTAGCGATAATCTTGTAGAGGCATTTATATAGTGAAACGGGGAAAAATAGTTGAACGAAGAGGGGGAGTTAGATTTGGGGATAAGGGCTATGAAAGTGGAATTGATGGCCTCATACATACGCCCAGATGACTTGCATTACTCCACTACTTTGAGAAGGTTTGTTCCAATGGTCTCATGAAAGGCAAGATAGAACTCTATAGTCCAACCATCAGGACCTGGACATTTATATTTTTTAAACCATTCTAATGTGCTTTCCAATTCCCCCATAGAGATAGGGGAGATGAGTTCCTCAGCCTCATCCAGGTCAAAAAACCTGGGGAAGTGTCCTGCAATCTAGACAATTTCAGCAAGAGTTTCACCAAGGGGAGCCTTGAAAAGTTTTTGGAAGTGACAGTTACCATGGTGAGTCAGCTAATTAAAGGAGGTTGCCAATCTCCCATCCTCCATGGGCATGTTCCAAATAATGTTGTTGAGTTTCCTTCTCTTTGCAAAGCTATTGAAGAAATTTGTGTTCTCATCCCTTCCTTGTAACCAAATAGCCTGACTCCAGAGGCGCTAGGTTTCTTCCCTCTCTCTTAAAATATTGGATTGTTGTTCTTCCAACTCAATGAGATGGGACTTAGCCTCCACAGATGTGAAACCCTAGCCCTGGTTCTCCACCATTTGCCAGAGACTGTTCGATAGAGCTGGAGGTTTGATCATCTCGGTCTCTTTTTTCCTTGGCCCATATAATAGATAATCACTAAATCTTAATGAGGTTGGCACAGAAGCCTTCTACCATGGTTCTTCCCAAGGATGGTGGGTGAGATAACCAGTATTCATTGACTAATTGAATATAAGGTGGGTACGATAGCCAAGAAGAGTTGAATTTGAAAGGTTCCCTTGGATTCTAAAAAGGGCCAGAGATCTCCATGAAGATGGGGGAGTGGTTCAATATACCTTGAGAACCAACCCATTAACTGTAAGTTGATATTCTTCTCAGCAGGGTATCCTTGATCAGGAAGTGATCCAAATGCCTCGCCAGGGAAACCTCCCCAATTTTGCAATTCCACCATGTGGGTTGGGGTTTTACCATAAGAATATCTGTTGAGTGATGTTGTTCAAGGAGCTCCTCCATAAAATTTGATAAAGGATCCACCTTAGCATTGCTTCCCCAAGATTCCTGAAAACCAATGGAGAAGTTAAAATCACCTCCCATAATGATATTATTAGAGTTGATAATGGACATATTTAGAAGATGGTTCCAAAAGTATTCTCTGTTGTGACAAGGGCCATAAATATTGACAATCTTGAGATCCATGCTCAAGTCCAAGGAAAAAATATCCATGTCGATAAATCTGGTGCCACTCAAAGAGGCCTTGAGATGTATAGTGGGGATTAAAACCTAAGGCCAACCCACCCGATCGCTCCATGACATTAGGAGACTAGAAAATCCATCTCGGTTTCAATGATTGAAGCACAGGAGTAATATGATGATCCAACCCCAGGGTTTCTTTCAAAAATATAATGTCTACAGGCTTAGATTCAAATAATTGTTTAAGGGCTAGTTTTTTGGGAGAGCTAGCCAGATCCCAATAGTTAAAATAAAGCCACTTCATGGGGGAGGTAGAGGGATGGTAGTCTATGCTCTCAGCACCCGACCAAGAGATGATTGTTTGGTGGATTCCACTTCGACCCTATCTAGTAGGATGGCCTTTGAAATATATTATTTAAGCCCTTTGGTGGATTTGGGAGTGCAGGAGGGGGAGATTAGGCCCATCTCAGAGGATACAAAGCTCTCTGGAGGGTGCAAGGAATGAGGATGAAGGTTGTAGGGGTTCGGGAGTACATAGATGATCAAAGAAGCAACAAGAGTGGCATGATCTGAGGCAAGGAAGGAGGGAGAAGTAGTAGAGTTAACAAGAAGGTGGGTGATAAGGGGGCAAGTAATGGAGTGAGGAATGAAATACGGAAAAGATGAAAAATGTAGAATGCAAATGAAGTGTAGAGAATGAAGTAGTAGAAGCAAAAATAAAGCTAGGGAGAGGAGAAATACCTGAGGATTGAGAAGCCTCAGTAGCAGCCCTTGATCTTGTCATTGGTGGGGATGGAGGGTGGGGAGTGCTTGAGGTTGGAATTTGAGTTGATGCTCCTTTCTTTGTAAGAGGTGCATTAGTTGGAGGAGTCTACCTAGGAATGATTGCCAATGTCTTAGATGAATCACTCTCTGGTTCTTTTGATGGGTCCAAAGCCTTACGAACCAAGGGACATTCCTGGTAGAGGTGCCCAACCTTGTGGCACCTATGACATCTGAACGATACTCCTTTGTAGTCTAGGATTTGTATCTTGGGGAAATTTTTCCACAACAATGTGATTTTTTCATCCAAACCTTCGCTAATATGCAAATAGACTAGTATGCGAGCCAGAGACCGGTTTCCAAATTTGATGTATTACTTGTCATAGTCCAAGTAGGTGCTGATTGCATTGCCTATATGAATGAAATTATCTTCTGACCAATAATGAAGGGGAAGACTAGGAATCCTGACCCATAATGGTCTGGCACCAATCTGTTCCCTTTATAGATAAAAAAGCGGGCTCCAGCGCTTTAGCATGACAATTTCCATCTCGATGTGCCAATATCTGGTAAGCGCCTAGTTGGTATATTCCTCCTACTAACAATGGAGCTTAAAACACCCTTGAGCTAATGTTTGCACTTTAGGGAGGTCCTTGAATATATTTCCCCAAATCTCCTTGACCTAGAGTTTGAGCCTCTTGGAAGAGTAGGCATGACCTCGCACCCTACCAACAAGTAGCTTACTAGCCATGTCAAAACGTTCCCTATGTTAATGCCTTCCCCAAATTTTAGGGTCAGGTCCTTGCTTATGGCCTTCATGAACTAGATTTTTTGCTTTCCAAAACGAGGTGCAGTCGGATTTTCCTGCAAGGTATCCAGAGAGCCCGGGTGCTCTTGTTGGGACTTTTGAGCTTAGTGTCATACCTTAATGACTGGAGTTTTGAAACAACTGGAGGGGATGGAAGAGGGGTTTGGTGCTGTAGCATGGGTAGAAGGAGTGTAGTACATGGTCAGGGTGAGTTCGGGTGTTGATTCGAAGCCAACCAATGACGGAAGCACGAAGGGAGTGAGATGAGTCAAATTTCTTGAAGACAAAGTCTCAAATGGAGGGGAAGATGACAAGAAGGTAGTTAGCATATGGAGGGTTACCGTCGAGAGTGGAGGACATTCGAGTTTAAGGGAGTCTATGGAGAGGGCAGTGAAGGGGAGCCCTGGAGTAGATGTACCAGGCAGAGTAATGGCGAGGGGTGAAAAAGAGATGAGTATAACAGATGGTTCCTGATAACCAACAGATGAGGAAACCGACGTAGGGTTAGTGCTTCACCAGATAGAAACATAAGGGTTAGGGTTAGCATAGTAGTCCACATCCTCTGGCTCCATGTCCAACATTCTGCAGCAGCCCCGATGGAAGCGAAGAGTAACATGTAAAAATGGTGACCACGAAAGGCATCTAGCTGATGATGGAGAATGACAGCGCAATACCATAGGTCTCGTGTGGATACTACAAATGGTGAAACCCTAGCTGTATTACTTTCTCGGAGAGGCCGCAGCTGCTAGGGTATCCATCTCCCTCAGATTCATTTCTAAATGTGGTACTTTATCTATTTTGATAAAAACAAACCATTATCCTTTTTCTCTTAAATGCGTTATTTTTTGGTTGAATTCAAATTGAAGATATTGGCATACATGGTTGTGAATGAAACTTTAGCAGCCATGGCCAAACACATAGGAAAGCATGGCGTAAAGTTTTATCACGTTGCTTCTTCGGTGGTAAATCCCATAACAATTCAAGAAATTTTAAAAACAATATTTGAACATTTAAAATGTAATCCACACATTGATCCCAAAGGAAACCCAGTAAGATTGCTAAAGCAATTGACCTGCGTTAATTCTATGGAGAATTATTGGCAGGCGTTGGACACAGTTGTTAGTTCACCAAGAAACTTAAGTTGTAATGATACTTTGTGCTTCTTACTAGAAATTTGATGAATATAAGTGGTATTTCAAAGTTAAAAATTTGCTCATGTAAATTGTACTTTGAATATAATCTTTGTTCAAGGAGTATATTTTGTTGCCTAATCAAGATTCATTAAGAATTATCGATCCACCATAGTTATAAAAAATACATAAAATGGATCATGGAAAACCAATAGTGGTATTGTAGATAGCAGGGATATCAAGATCATTTACAAAATATATGTTACATCAATTGAAGCACCCGACGAAGATCTACGAGCCATATGCATTCTACAAAGGAAGGTGACTTATGTGCAATGGAGAAAAAATAAAAATTTGTTAGTGATGTATTTTTTTAAACATTTTGATTCGTAATCACTCAACATACATTAATATTTTTTTTAATATCTTTGTACAGATTCAATATCTCTAATTCTGAAAAACTATTTCAAGAGCTCTCTGGAGATGAACAAGATAATTTCAGATTTGATGTTAAGAATATCGAGTGGAAAAATT
This sequence comes from Pinus taeda, assembly GCA_000404065.3. NCBI lineage: Eukaryota > Viridiplantae > Streptophyta > Pinopsida > Pinales > Pinaceae > Pinus > Pinus taeda. Next base: position 200,932 of record APFE030996230.1, on the reverse strand, counting down.
ACATCAAATATTAATATTCTCGGACTTTGTGAATATGTCTAAAAAGGGTGAATATGTATTAGTGGATCACAATGGTTACAATGGAAATGAAGACATCAATATTTGCTTCACTGAGTTCACTATTTCTGGGAGAGTGTTGGGGGTTGTTGAAGCAGAAGGTTGTCCAAAGAAATGGGGGTCCTTCCCATGTGAAGGTTAAACTTATTTCCGCATGCAATGACCTCATTAATGTTGTGTTTATGTCGCATGGAGGTAGTTACATGTTTACAAATATTACTCCATGTAAATATAGGATGGTTGCTTCTCATCATGAATGCATAAATTTCGTTAATCCTCGATTAATCCTCAAGCAGTATATAAATATCACGTCATATCAAATCTCACTACAATTTTTTTCAAAAAGGAAAGGTCATGATATTTTTCTCACTCTTTGCCTCCATTTGATACATAGAATAAGTATGTAGAAAGCATCCTTTGCGTAAAGTTCAGCGACCAAATAGCTCTCAAGCACACACATGATAATGGGATTAACATCTATAAATTCAAACATTCCCTTTGTTCCAACATTTGCTTGTGTTCCAAGTGATGTTTCATTAATCTATGTTGTTCCTTCTACTGATGTTCATACATCTGATCTTGTTTTGAGAAGCGATGTTTCGAGATTAGCTAGTGTTCCTAGAAGTCTAGTTCTGGTATATGAATGTTTGACTAGAATAGGTGTTCCAACATTCTATGTGTTCCAAGAAGCTGCTAAATATTCCAAACATTGACTCTGCCCACGTAAATATTTTACAGTTATGCCTTAAGGATGAGTGTCCAGATGAGACAATAGCCCTCCCTAAAATCAAACATGAAGAAGTGGAAAGAGCAGGCACTGTGAGCCAATTGTTAAACAGAGGAAGAAGATACAACGTCATACTTAATGTCGATCCTAGCTAAGATGGAACTACGCATGAGGTACAACGATTGAGCTTTATAGAGTATATTTTCTATAATTTTCTCCTTCAAATACATGATTCTCATGTTCTCTAGATAATTTTGTAAAGAGGTTCTCCAGAGATGGAGTTGGGCTTTGGAAATTTGGTAGTACATGACATATTTTTTGTCCCTCCTTATGATATGCATGGCTTGGTTGATTCTTAGGGTAAAATTGTCTTAGGTTTTCATGTGTAACTTTATTCAGATGATGTCCATGGGGTGAAGTGCCTATTTTAGGTGTTCATGTATACCTTTATTCAGATGATGTCCATGAGGTGAAGTGCCCTTAGGGTTTTAGAGTCGCTGCTTGGCCAAATGGAGCACTTTGTCATGCAATATCTTGTGCAAATTGGAAATTTGATTTCAATTTCATTCCATGTGGAAAATATAGGTTGTTTCCATTCTACAAGGATGAGAATGCAATATTTGATATTTCACCTACATCTATAGAAGTTCTCCTTGAGAACAATCATGTTAATATATCTCAGCCATTTCGGGTCAATGGTTTCCTAGTTGGAGGACATGTCATGACTTCTGAAGGTGTCAGTGTTGAAGGTGTTACGATATTAGTTGATGCATGAGAAATAGCTACAAAAAATGTCCAACGATATTACAGACTTGATCATGTAACATCAACATTCTACACAATCATGGCTGAGAATGCTCACTTCGATTTTAGCAGTATGGAGAATTTCATGGTTATGGAAAACATGGCTTCAATCCCAAAGATAGAAGAAACACATTTTAATATTTGTGGTTGCCTAAAATTAGTGATATATGGCTATTCTAGCAAGAGTCAGGTTGGCTTGACACATGGGCCAAAGAATGTTAAGGCTCAAGTAAAGAGGAGTGATGATATGGGAAACTTCTGCTTCGAGGTTTAACCAAGTGAATACCAAATATCTCCACTAACCACAATAGAAGAACATGATTCTAGTCCTCAATTTTCACCATCACATATTGATGTGAGAGTAACTAGACCAATGCTTGGCATTCAATTTATAAAGGCCCTTGTTGATATCCGTGGATCGGTGATATGAAAGGAAGGATGTGACTCCTCAGTTTCTATATCACTTACTTCTCTAGCTGTTGAAATCTAGGTTCAGAGAAGTTGAACTCTTTAAGTTTAAAAAATGAGAGTAGTGACTTCATATTTGAGAAAGTCTTACCTGGTGCATAGTTCCTTGAGGTAAAACATGGACCTTATTCTGATTTCTTGGACTAGGATGATGATTGGTGTTGGGAGAGAAATGTTATTGATGTCAATGTTGGTGTTTCTGATCCTTCGTAGATAGTGTTTGTCCAAAAAGGCTATTGGTTGCATATTATGTCCACTCATCATGTGGCTTCTTATAGCGTACAATCAAAAAAAGAACCCATGAATTTGTTGATTGAGAAAAGATGGTAGCAAATCTGCTTAGAAGCTCTTGGTGTACACATGCTCCATTTCTTGAACTCATGCAATTTCTTTGGAATGTTTTATTAGAATTCAATGTGTTGAACCATAAGCCTATATATTTGACTCGTGAAAAATATATACTGAGTGGTGAAATACATGTTGATTCAAGTTCTTATCCTGAAGCAAATGAGTTGTCTCCAAGCATTATTGTAGACATATGGCAAAAGGAGGGTGAATTTATAGATATTATCAATGATGTCAAACTTAGTTCAAGTGTTAATTGAATAAGAAAATTGTTGTATATAAATACACTCACTGGGAAATTCTTGAAGATGAACTAGTCTTTGCTCTGAGAGATAAAAGGAGTGCTAGTGAGAAAAACAAATTTGAAAATATATTGTTTTATCTCAAAATTTAACATGTTGTTGTTAAAAATGATGGGTGCCAACCTGTTACTCCTACTTTTGTGGGGCCCAGGAAAGTACATCCAGTGGCAGTGCTACCAACAATCCCATGTTTTGATGTTAAAATAATTGCTCAAAATGAGAGTAGCAATGGCCTTATGAAAAATGGTAACTTTGTTCTTCAAAATTCGACAAGATCAAATGGTTTTTTTTGGGTGACCCTCTACATGATGATACTGAGTACTATGTTGAAGCTTCCAAGTGATATCATTTCAAACCACTTGCATAGGACCCCTTTTAAAGCTTAGTTGTATGCTCATCCAATTTGATCAGACGCCCCACTCAACTAGCCAAACCATATAGAATATCAGATCATCAGTATTCGACCTTGTGTGCACTCCGTGCGTTTAGAGGAATCGCTGAACTTGTGTCAAACAATGCTAGATATAGACGAAACCTCTTCAACCACATTGCTTCAAACTATGACCATCCAAGTCTGGATTTTATTATTACTTTCAATGCTTTACAATGAAATGAGTGTAAATGCACTTTATATGTGGATTAAATATAAACCACTATAAATGTAGGTTGTCTTGTATGTTTCAATGTTTAAGAATGTTTGCATTTTCTACCTAGTTGTCAAGATATAAGATCATTTTTTTTATATAAAACATATGTTGGTGTAGCTTAGGTTGACTACTATGTTCTGGTTCATTATTATGTCATGTTTACAGATTCAGTATATCTAATAAACATGAAAAAAAACCATTTAATGAATTTATTTCATATCTATTCCTTAGTGCAAATCTGCACTACCTAAATAAAAAACCTTAACTTGCTATAAGATGTGAAAAGACCATAAAATTCTTCCATGGTTTTTTCGATGATGCTCATAATGAATACTTATGTCTTTTACCTCGTAAATGAGTGTAGAGTTGGCTTATTATAGTTTTGAAATGCAATGCAGGAACTTGCAATATATCCCATACCTCGATGTCTCAGATCCCCACTCTCTCATCTCCGTACGATACATGTTTATGTAGACATAACTGAATTTCATGATAGGGAAATTAGTGCATTAAGTTGCTTTCTTTAGAGAACACGTTCTCTAGAGATGATGGAACTTTGTTTAATTGATGTCTTGAATTATGATGATCCAAAATATGTAAATCTTTTGGAAGAAGTGATTTATTTGAATACAGTTTCAATGCAAGCAAGGATATTGGTATGAGAATCTTCCTTTTAAATACAGGCTTCAAAATCTTTAAACTGTTGACCCGTAAAAAGGCTTTCTGACTTCATTTTCTTTTATTTTTTTCTTTATGGAATGGTATTACCAATGCAAGTTGTATGTGGATATGAGGATGTGGAAACCAGTCGAATGACCTTCTTAGTATTGGGAAAGATTGAGTGTAGAAGTGAATGGTAGTCTCATGGAGTGGGTATGCCACATTTTTCCCCATTTTCATTTTGTTTATCATTCATTGTTTTCATTGGTTCCGACTAGGCAAGGTAACATTTTCAATTGCTTTAGACGAGTATCCTGGATTATTAGCATGTTCCCAATGAGATTTGGAAATTTGTCCAATACACCCTATCCATTTTGGATTTTCATTGTGGGTTATAGCTTGAATTGTTATTGAGTTTGAAATTTGATTAACAATGAAATGCCTTCATTTTATAAATTATTTGTATGCTAATTTTTAAAAGTATTTAAGGAATTTGTCTTTAGTAGCCACACTTCAAACAATGGATTTCACACTACTAGGTTTAAGATTTGGGTTATGTATTTGGTTAAAATTTCCCAAGATTTATATCATATCTCAGCCTTTTGAAATTCATGGCTTCATACCATTCAAATGTAACACATCACAACAAGGATGAAGCCTATTAATCTCACTAACTCTCTTACTATTCTTCATGAATCATAATTCAAATGGACTCTGAATTTGATTCCTTTTCTTGACTAAATAATATTAAAAAAACTTCTCTCAATCAAGCTCAACCCCAAGTCATACTCAAAAATTTGACATGTGAATAACATTGGCTCAACAGCAAGTTTGACACCTAAGTCCTTGCAAGTCAGACAATACTGTCCCTTTTAAAAAGAATTGATCATATCCTTAAACTGTTAGCCCTTGGACACCCTCATTAAAGATAATATCATTCTATGATCTTGATAATTGGTCTATCAAAACGTTGATGGGGCGAAATATGAGTTAAGAAGTAGAGAAAGTAATTTTCCTTAACATTTTCCTAGAATATTTTGAACTTTTGGGGGCACATCACATTATACTACCATCACCACACCAACATTTTTTGGCAAGGTTCCACTACAAGAGGCATCCACTGATTCACATTCCTCGACCCATGACCATAAAGATGATTCTTCGTAAGAAATTTTCCTAGATGGTGATAAGGATATATAGCCCTTATCATCATCAAGTATGGATTTTATTTCTTCACTCATGCTCCACCTTACCCCTCCCAATTTTAAATAATTACCAGTTTCTCTTGCATGCTTCCCTCTAATAGAAAAGTTATACCCATACCTAACATCCTCGTCTTGATCTTGGTTCTTATGCTTATCTACTTCTTCTAAGCTAAGCAATCGGAAAACAATTACCTCCCTACCACCACAAATAGATAAACCATTTTTCCTACAATATCTTTCAAGCTCCACAAGAGGAATACTAAGCAATTCTCATGTTATTGATCCCTCTCTAATCGCCAGAGAAACATCTTGATTTGGACCAGATCCATCTGTTATGTCTATAAGATTGGCTTCAAAACTATCAAGGTCCTTTGATGGTGAGGCATCTCCATATATCGAATGAGAAGGAGGGACACCTTAATTTCCAGACCGAATAAACGTAGCTCTTAGTCCATTCACATAAGAATGTGAAAATAGAAACTAGTCTAACCAAACCTGGAGAATTTTGACCACTCTCTCTTGCAAGGACGCTATAATATATATGTGAAAAGTTTCACAAAATGATCCACAGAGCCATTACAATAATTACGAGTAAAAATTACTATCCACCTTTCTCATTGATTACCAATAAGGGGCTTGATCTTCATACATGTTCTATTATCTAGAGTGAGATTTCGTGAATTGGCAGGCATGTTTTCCCACATTTCTATTTTTATATCCCTCACAATTGGAATCCTACTACATTTGGCCTCCTATACTTCCCTAGGTTACATGTGTTAAATAGGGTACAAAACACTAATGATATCTTCTTTCTCCATAAGTTCCTCTAATTTCTTGGATGGATTCTGCGGAAATTTTGTTCATGCCAATTATGTGGCAGGAAACAATGTTCCATTATTCATATCTTGTTTATGATTTAGCATGCTTCTATTGTACAAGTTCATTACAGGTATGTCATGTAAAGATCAAGTTTAGTGGGTTACATTTGATTTTCCATTGTTGCCAAAAACTAAATATATATGTTTTCTGATAGGTTGGATGATGAGATGACACTCTTTGATTTCCACTAGTGCTCTTTTTTCATATACTATCACAAGTGTAGAAATACAAACTCCCTTTTCATTTTACATGGATACAAAAATGATAATAGCTTTGTATTTTGTAGTGTCAAGGATAAATATGTATTCGAGGTAGACCTTGAGCCCTTCAATTCATCCTTTCCTTACCCAACACGACCATCTCCTATTGGTAATGGAGTTCAATTTCTAAAACAACATTTGTCTTCAATACGATTTCATGATAAAGAAAGCATGCAACCATTGTTGGATTTCCTTCGAGCACACAAATACCAAGTCCATGCCATTTTTATTTACTTGGTTAATATATTAAATAATTTTGTTTGATAGTTAATTCATTATTTTCTATGCTAAATAAATATCTATCAAATAGCAGAGAAAGATGACGTGACTGTTTTAGAGATATATAATATGACTTAATTAAAAATACACATGGTTATTTCGATTCTCATGTTTTTATTTCACGTCTTTAGAGAAAAATATATATTCAAATACCAACTCAACTCAAACAAAACTAAAATATATAATCCTAGTTATGAATATGTTTCCCCCTCCATAACTTGTAATGACCTTCTTTTTTTGAATTATACTTGAATTTAACTGATAATAACCTGGATTTATATATTTCTTTTAACACCAAATTGACATCATGGTAAAAATACGAATATCCCATTAAATATGACCTAAATATGATTCAAAGAATATCACCTTTAGTCTAAGCACGTGGTAGAGTAATTTTTGAGGTGTGAAGTTTCATTAGAGGCACTATTTGTTTGCTTGTTTTGATTAGAAAATGATTTGCCCTTTATTTTATGTGACTTTCGATTTATCATATCTAGCATGTTGAGAAATGGGAAAGAATAATGTGTGACATTTATCTTACAAAAATGGATCTGTAATGAAAGGATATAGAGTTTAACCAAGCTACAATCCACTTTGGTAAATGTAGAGGGACATCTTAAAATGTTACCTAAGAATACACCATATACATAGTTTGAACATAAGTAATATATGGCTTTTTCTTTTGAAGATATGTTTTTTTTTCTATCCAAGATATCATAGCAAGACAAATATTGATATTGTAGAAATTGTTAGAGGACCTCATTGAGGTGAATTTTTTTGATGTCCTATTTGATTGATACATTCTCATGATAGGAAGGCTTTAAATATGAATTAATATGTTCCCAAAACAAATTATATTCAAAGGTTGTACATATAAAAGATAAAAACAAATGTCAATTCCTTCATTTGATTGTTACTTGACTCTGGTGAGGGCAAACTACATGAAATGTGATTGGAAAAAGGATGGGGAGACAATATAGAGATTGGCTCTTGGATATGATTCATTTGTTGTTGGAGATCCTTTAGGCACTTCAGCCATCGACTTTAGAAATGTTTCTAGTAAGTATTCCCATGGTTTTTAATGTCATGATTCTTTCACCTCATGGTTATTTTGTGCAAGAAAATGTTTTAGGAATGCCTAATAAGATATCGATGGACAGGTAAACAATTTTTTTATAATTGTAATGTCCATTCCATGATATCCTCTCTTTATTGTTTGATTGCATTTTGAACGCTTATTTTGATTTCGATTTGTATTTTAACTATGAAATTCAAAATACTTGGTATTATGTCTATTTAAACAACAACCAAATATTGAAGATGAAATTAGTATTACACAATATTGATTGAAATCCTCTTAACTATTTCGTGTTGAAAGATTTTCATGGCCGTTAGAAAATTTTACTTTCACGTTGTTATTTGAGCACATGTTATTTATATACTTGACCAAGTTCATGCATTAGAGAACAAGCTATTGTTGTGAATAAAATGATAAGGATTAGACATCACACCTCACATTATTTGTTTTCACAAGTTATTTACAACTTCAGCTTTTTACCATGTAACTTAGTTGGCATGATTGTGCATAAGCTTTCCTTAATGGTTGAATACTAAGTTACTAAGGTGTTATTTTATATGGTGACGTTTATTTGCTTATATAGGTCATCTGGCTACATAGTGGCCACTATCACTCAACTGAAGAAAGCATGTTTGAGTTTCTATTTTTATGGGGAAGAATGGCTTTAACATTGTTGATGTTGAGGTATATGTAATATAAATCCTTTATAGTATACTTTCATTTATATTATAGTTTTCATCATATTTCATGTCTTACACTCTGCATTGTATCTTCTTTTGTTTTCAGAAAAGGAACTCAATGTTGATGGTAAGAAGCAAGATTTGAAGAAAGAGGAGAACACTAACACTAGGGCAATAAATGCAAAAAGAGAGAGAAGAGAACGAGTCTAGTGATACCCTTAAAGCCAACATCCCGCATAAGGCACACACATACAAACTGATGTTCAAGTCCTCATAGTTGGTGAATTCACCTGCAATGACTTGCGAACATAATGATAATGTTTTGTAGTGATGAAACAACATTTCATGTGTAAATTGTAGTCCAACCAATGTTAAGTTGGAAACTCATATTGTAATACTTGACATTTCATACAATGTAATTTATGTGGTTGAAATTATTTATAGTTGCACTTGATATTGTTTAGTATTTTAACTAACATATGTAATTTTGAATTTTCATATTAGATGAATCAGTGCACATTGTATGATGTTTTTTTTTTTTTTAATTTAGTCGCAAAATCATACTGATTAATTTATGTGGATTAATAATGAAAACATAAAATAAATCTAAAACTACTAAATTAGTAGTTTATATTGATTAATGATGAACACAAATAAAATGAATATATGACTAAATTAGTAATTTATAATGATTATTAATGAAAATAAATGAAATGAATATAAACTACTAAAATATTCGTTTATATAATGAGTATGAAACTACCAAAAACTATAAATGATTACTGCAAATGATTAATTTTTCATTACAAATGACAACTAAATTTTGCATATATAAGACCATTAGTAATTAATTTACAATATATTATAACACAACAAAAATTTAGTCATATTCCTTTGGTCATTAATTGGTTTCAAACGACGACTAAAATTTACATATATATGACTATTAGTAGCTAATTTGCAGTATCTTATAACACGACCAAAATTTTGGCCATATTCATTTGGTCATTAATTGGTTTTCTGGTATGATCACATAGTAATATATTTTTTTGTATATTTGATCATTAATTGTGGAAATTAATGACTAAATCAATGACTAAATTTATGATAAAATTTATGACTAAATATACTACTAGACGATAAAATTGAGATAATCAATTAATGAATACGCTAAAATAACTAAAAGTTGGTCGTGTTATAAGATACTATAAATTAGCTACTACTGGTCACCGACTGAAAAATAGTCATTTATATGTAAATTTTAGCCGTTTCTTTAGTAACTAATTGGCCATTTTGTACTAGTGCACATTCATGCTTGGAATATGGCACGGGGGTGAGTGGCTGAAGAGACATTTCGCTCAACTAGTCTATGGTTGGGTGGAACATGGAACTCCAATCCCGGGTTTGGATTTTGCATCATCAATATGAGGTTATTTCTCCTTGTATTTCTATGAGTATTATACTGGTTTATCTGTGGATTATACTGTTGTGATTTCCTCGGTATTTATGTTTCTAATGTTGGTTATGTATATGTTTTATAACAATATATATTTATGTCTCTCATCATGTTTTTATTTGTAAATGAATGAACAATGTATCTATGACCTAATGGATGAAATGGCAGCTAATGTGTTGAGGCATCAATGCTTCTTAGCGATTCTGAGTTAAGTATGAGACCTATATGCTTAGGAAATGGTTATCATGGATAGTAGGGGTCCACCCAAGGGCTTGTTCAAGTATTTGCTTTTGCCTCATTGTCTCCTTGTTATCTTTACGTTTTGAAGGTGTCATTCAGTTCTAGGTAGTGACCTAGGATTTGGCCTGAAAAAGTGGTTCAAATCCTGGGGATACTAGAAAAATAGTGTGCAATTTAGTCCCTGGATGCTGGCATGCCTTTTCATGAGAGCTTCTAGAACCTCCTGAACCCTGGAAGACCTATAGCATGGGAGCATCTTGAGGTCAAGTGATTTAAAATCTCAGTGGGACCTAGGGGTTGATTGAAAGAAAGGTTGGGATGGTTCCTGAGGGTCCTAATGCTGATGTGAAAGGTATGTATGGTGTGATTCCTTTGGTTCCACTTCCTTAAGGTGACAAAGGAGGTCAAATCATATCATAGTGGTCTCTCGTTGCATGTTTACCTCGACTGGCTGGTTACTTGGGGAGATGTGGGAGGAGGGTATTAGAGAATGGTATCAAAGCATGGTTCACCCCTCGGATTGGGTGGGCTGGGTGTTGGTCATGCATGCATGTTGGTTGTGTGTGCATGTCTTATGTTGTGATACCATCTGCCTATTGCATTTTGATGGTGTTTATCATGGTTTTGATGATGTCACCATGTGGAAGTTGATGTTGTTTCTTTGGAGTGCATTGTCATGAGTGTATGACTAGTTACGTGTTGTTAAATATCACTTACATGTATCATTCTTGTATGATTGATTACATGTTTCTACCTATTGTTACAAGTATTGTTCATTTACACTTTATTATATGTGTTTATGTGTGTGTGTGGTCCATGATTATGCTTGTGTGTTTCTTGCATATGTGCTGGTGTATCATTTACATTTATCATTGTGCATTGTCCATGTAGATTGGCACGGTTGATGTCATCATGCATGAGGCCATGGCATGTGTGGTTGAAATGGTCATGCATCAATGACTAGACTGTAACTAGAATGATGGTTATAGGATTATATGCTTATGAGTTATATTTATAATATATGATGTCGGGACTATGTTATACATGTATCACACTGATTGGTTGATATTGTAGATGAGATATCCTCCCCAGACTATGCTAAGGGATATTGGTTTATTCTGATTTGGTTTAGTTGAAATGATGTATCTTACAGGAAGAAATATCAAAGATGATTAGCAAGATGGTATACTCCAGTTCTAGAGACTCTCCCTATGGATCAGATGAGGAGTGTGGTGTTGGGAAGTCTTCTGATCTAGCAGATACATTGCAAAGATTAAAGGAATAAATAAGGATTTGTAAGGCAAACAATGATAGAATCACAGAGGCAAAAGAGAAATAAGAAGAGGTAAATGCACTTATACTTCATAGTTTATCAGATTTGCAACGACGGGGACCACGTCAGATCATCCATGAGAAAGAGGACATAACTAATGGGGCATATGATAGTAGGTATTGTGGTGGTCATAGGTCGGATAGAGTTGATAGAGTGAGAGACGATATGTGGTTGGATACTCTGGATAGGATAGGTGATTGAAACATGTAATATTCTAGTTATGGTTTAGATAGGTGCTATGATCGTCATCGTTATCATCCTCATAGGAGGAGTGATACGGGATACTTACCAAATGAGTTTAAGAAAGAAAACCCAACTACTTTTGATGGAGAGATCAAGAAACCATAGGATGCAGAGGCATGTTTCTTGGCATGAGGAAGTTCTTCAGGTTACATGATTATTCAGATAACATGAAAGCCAAAGTAGGTACATTTAGTCTTAAAGGTAAATAAGACATTTGGTGGGAATAATTAAAGAATGTTAGATGTATTCATGTGGAGAACTTGACTTGGAGTGGGTTTGAGCTGCTATTTGAGAATAAATACCTATCATAGAGATACTTTGATGACAAGGAAAAGGAATTCTATGAGCTAAAGATAGGATCAATGATAGATGAGGAGTATACTAGTAGGTTATTGGAGCTACTAAGGTATGTGCCTTACCTCATGGAGGAGAAGGCTAAAATTCAAAGGTTCATTAGTGGATAACCATTTTCATTCAAAGACAAGATTGAGTTCGATGAGCCTAGATCATTAGAGGAGACCATCTGAAAGCTAAGGAATTGATATGAATACTTGAAGTGCAGATATGAAACTAAGTCAGAATGGAAAGGTAATGCAAAGAAAA
>APFE030996230.1:57067-175558 GCA_000404065.3 Pinus taeda | reverse complement strand
TTTCCCCCTCGAAGAGGCTGAATTCTAAGGCGTTGATCTATCTTTTCTATCTTTTCTTGAGCTAGTTTCATAACAGATGTTATGTTTGTTTTCATGTTGGTTTGATTCTCACTAGGTTGATCATTGTAAATACGGAAATGAGCTAAGTTATAAATCTCCATCAGTAGTATGTTTTGCCTACAGTATTCTTATTGTTATAGGTGTTTTTGAACACTAAGGAATGTGTTCCTCCAAGAGGGAGGGTTCTGTAACAACCTTGGTGAAAATTCCATGTAATAAAAGTTAATAAGGGAAAAATAATATCCACGGTTGATGGGACAATTATTCCAAGATGAATGTTGGGTGAGACATCCTAGTATGGGTGTTAATTTCAGTTAATATGGAAAAGGAAATTGGAAAAGGCAATGGCTAAGGATTTGGAAAGAGAAAATGGCATTTTTGGCACATTTATTTATGAAAATAATGGAAATTATCAGAAAAGGGAGGTGAAAGGTCACAGGTTGCATGTGAGGAGGAAAATGAAGAAAATAGAGGGCTAACTCATAAAAACACTTCTGATGATTAGTACACACATTTTGTCAGTTTAGTTTTGGATCTCTCTCTCTATTCTCTCTTTCTCATACTATTGGATACTTAGAGTTTTATTGGAGCACCCTTGGAGACTGTGGAGTACTTGGAGTTTTGGAGAAAGAAGGAAAAGTAAGAGAAGGAAAGTGCATGAGGACATTGGGATCAATAACTTTATTGGATTTGACTTGCAGGTATTGAGTTACATGTATGTTTTACTCACTAGTTTTGGCATGCATGGCTTATGCATGTAGATTATTGGTCATGATCATTAACTAGCATGGAGGATTGCCTAGATTGATACATGATTTCTTGGCCTTTCCTTTCCCTGGATAGCCATTGAGATTGTGGATTCATTTCCTTATTTTGGTAGGTTGGTTCTGATGTTTCTTTTAGCTTGGGTTGAGTTATCAGTTCCTAGAAGCCCTAGTTGGACAAACACTTTGGAAGCCCTGTAACAACTTGGGTTGAGTTAATAGTCTTGGAATCCTTGGTTGGAAAAATGCTCTGCAAGCATTTTGTGGGTTGAGATACTAGTCCTAGAAGTTATGGTTGGACAAGCACTCTGGAAGCCTGATGACAACTATTGGTTAAGTTACTAGTAATGGAAGGCTTGGTTGGAAAAAATGCTCTAGAGCCTTGGAAGGCTTCGGTAGAGACCAATTTGGTGATGGTTTTGTGATGTACGACTGTGAGGTGCAATCACTCTTTAATGCATTGAGGTGGTTGGCCTCTAGAATCCTTGGTTGGTTTTAGATTGAGGTGTTCTGTGAGATCCCACATTCATTCTAGTAATATTGCATGGGGGTGAATTATTGAATAGATATTTGGCTCAACCATTCTACGATTGGGTGGAATATGGAAGACCCATCCAAGGTTTGGATTTTGCATCATCAACAATATGAACTTATTTCTCATTTTATTTCTATGAGTATTATACTAGTTTATATGTGGATTATATGGCTATGATTTTCTTGATATTTCTGTTTCTATTATTCTAGTTATGTATATGTCTTTTGAGAGTAGCTATCTATGGCTCTCATCATGTTTTTACTTGTAAATGGATGAACGCTATATCTATAACCTAGTGGATGAAATGAGAACTAATGTGTTGAGGCATCAATGCTTCTTAGTAATTATTAGTTAAGTATGAGACCCCTATGCTTAGATTTGTTATTTACACTTTTAGATTACATATTCCTGATATGTTTGAGGAAATGCCTATCATGGATAGTAGGGGTCCTGTCAAGGGATTGTTTAAGTGTTTTCTTTTGCCTCATTTTATCCTTGTTATATTTCTATTCTGAAGGTGTCATTTAGTTATGGGTAGTGACTTAGGCTCTGGGATTGAAAAAGTGGCTCAAATCCCAGGGATGCTCGGACAACAATGTGAAATTTAGTCCTTGGACATCGGCATGCCTTTTCATGAGAGTGTTTAGAGTCTCCTGGACATTGGGAGGACTATTACATGGGAGCATCTAAAGGTCAAGTGGTTTAAACTATTAGTGGCACCTATGGTATGATTAGTAGAAAGGTTCGGGATTTTCCAGAGGGTCCTAATGCTGATGTTAAAGGTTTGTACGGTGTGTTTTCATTGGTTCCACTTCTTTAGCATGGCTTAGGAGGTTGAATCATATCATAGTGGCCTCTCATTGCATATTTACCCCCATTGGCTAGTTCATTGGGTAGATGTGGGAGGAGGGTGTTACAGGGTACACTAGGTCTATAGGAATTATCTCCCACCTTTTCCAATATCCCAAAGGGATCATATCACAAAGGCTTGATTTTATTACCAAGACCTTGTCACAACTTCTTGTTAAAATAGAACCATACTATGTCTCCCACCTTGAATGTCTTCTCTATTTTATGTTGATCATACCTAGCCTCGTATTTTTCCCGTGACTCCTATAATGTCCCTTATACCTGTATATGAATTTTCCTGATATTCTAAAAAAAAAATTATATCTGAACACATCCCCTATAATATCGTACCTTGCTTCTCATTGTTTCCAATATGAAAAATCTAATTGTGAAGGCATAAATATCCAAAAAATAATAATTAAAAAGAGCCTTACCTATAGAAGTGAAAATTTCTTCGTTATAAGAGAGTTGTATATATATATATTGATTTTTTATCCTAGTTATTTACACAGTTTTAATTATAAGCCCTCAAAAGTTGCACAAAAGTATTATTGATTACTTTTATTTATGGATGGCATGGTGTAGACACCTGTTAGGATGGGTTCCCCTAGGTCAAATTTTGTTAAGGTTTTGTTAAATATTGTAAATTCTCTGCATTTTGAGGAATGGAACGTGAGTAACACATGTTGATAGGAGTCAAAGGGGCTTTAGGAAGGTCGAAGACCCTTATTTTGTTAGAGTTAAGCTATTTTGAGACCCACCCATGGTTCCCAGACCATGGTATTGTAATGAAGAAGAATATAAAAATAAGTCATAGAAGAGTCAAATGATAGAGAAGCTAAGGAAGAATAGTGCATGAGTTGAGTCTGTTTTATCTATTCTGTACTTGGCAATGGGGAAGGCTCTTGTAGTTGTGTTTGTGGAGACCTTGGTAAATCCGCAATGGAGTGTGTAGGGCCCTGTATATGTGCACGCAGGGTTTAGAAGAGTTGTGATTGAATATTTGAAGCATAATAAAGACCAATTTTGAAGAACTATTTGTGCATTTAGGTATTGTTATTTTATTTATGAGCTTACTGTATTTATGGTTTGTTAAATGGAGTTAAAGAAAGTAATTAATAGATTCACAAATATGTAGATCTATTTATTTATATGATGTTATGCATGTTTAGCACAGTCGACAAAGGACATAAGTCTGTTTACTATCATCTACAGTAAGTTATGGGTTTCAAGGATTAGGGTTTGCGAAGGTCAAGATAAAGCCCTAAGTTTTATAGAAACATATCACATAGCTCTCTGGATGTAGAAACATGGTTCTAGCATCCGTCAATACTGCCTCAAGTGAGACTACATCTTGCGCTACACAGGTTGTTGCTGAAAGGGCTGATAGTGTATGGTTTTGTTGGTTAGCACAACTTATTTTGAACCTGGGACTATGCCCCCTCAAGTCAACAAGTGGTTCCATTGCTAGCACCAAGATCTATCTAAGGGATGTATGATGTGGCATAAGTGGAGACCAACTAAGAAGGTGATTGAAAATTAGATCAATCAGAAGTTGCATGAGTTTTTAGCTCAAGAAAACACAAATTTGTGCTTGTTGAAAGAAGAGTGGTTGCAGAGATATCTGTATACAGAGGAACACAAAGTTTATTATCCTCTTTTTTGTATGGATTATATGAGTGCTTGGATAAATTGGCAGATAGTCAACTTAGTTGCAAGTTGGATAATTGTATTGTGTGGATCCCAGAATTAGTTAAGCGCCTATAAGGATCAGAAAAAAAGGGTTACGAAATTTGTCAATTATTGGATCGATAATATTTTGGGCATATTTATCATTGAGTTCATGATTGATAGGTCTACCTGTTACAATGAAGTTGAAAACTGTTTTTTCAAAGGACTAATATGTAAGTATCTGAAGTCCTTGAAAACCTAGACTAAAATTCTATTGTGTGAGAAACAGGTGATGCCACTAAATTGATGTTTAAAAGAGGCTCGACAGGAGCTATGCGAAGTGGGAAATAGTTCAGAAAATATCTAGATACAATTATTGAGTAGAGTCCTCCGTTAGGAGCATTTGATGTCGAAGAAGAAAGTAATAGTCCAAATATGCCCTGAGGTGCACTGCAGTTGATAGATTAGGGTACTAGAGGAATACCACATACATCCGCTCCACCTCTGTCATCACCTCCACCTCACACACCTACTCCTCCACCTCTACCTCCACCTCCACTATTCAGTATAGAGAACGCTATGAAGATGCCTATATTTAGGGGTCTGGGGACAAAAGGCCCTGATCAATTCTGGTTTGTAGCAATGTTGTGTGGAAGTCACAACAAATAACATATGGCGATTTGAAGAAAGCTCAACTGGTCATAGAATTGCAAGATAGGGAGTTGAGTTGGTCTATTAAGTACAATATGACTCATCCATATATGTCATTGAAAGACACAAAATATGCACTAAATAATGACTACAAAAAGCTTAAGTCTTAAGCCCAGTTTATGACTGAGGTCAAAGAAATTAAGCAGAAGGTCAATGAATTTGCATGGGATTTTGATCAAAGGTTGAAATGTCTTCTACAAGAGGCTAATCTACAGATCTCAGATGAGCAACATAAGGATTGGTATATTTATTTATTGCTACCTCATTTGAGATTACCATTGTCACCATGAAAGATTGGACCATATGCTGAAGCATTGGAAATTGCTATGAAGTTAGAGGCTTTGCCTATTCAAGGTACAAATCTGGGAGTGCAGAAAATTCAATCGCAGTTGGCTAGCCTACACATGGAGTTGCAGGATATCAAAAAGGGGAAAGAATTCCAAAATGAGACCCATTTTGAAGTATGGTGCTTAAAATGCAAAGGAAATGGTCATGACAAGGACGATTTCCTAGTATATCAGAACTATCTAATTAGGGGAGATCCTACCCCCTTGAAGCCAAAAAATATTGTTGGATTGAGTAACGATGTAGTGCCATGGTGTGTTTTCTGCCAAATAATAGGAAAACACCCCAAAAAAAATTTCCATTTGTTGTAGAAGTTTGTGTAGACTCCCCAACAACTATTTTGCAATTTCTTAATTTATGTAGGCCATGATGAGTGTAATTGTTGAAGCTATGAATTAATGATGGATGGAACTTCGACATATAGGGTACAAACTGAGATTCTTCCTCAACAGGATCAAGGTGCAACTGCAGCATGCAGAGGATTCTAAGGAATAGGAATAGGATGAGGGGGAGGAGCTAGAAGAGGTCGCAAGAAAGTTATTTGTTACGACTGTGGGGAACCAGGCCACTATGCACGGGATTTCCAGAATGCAACACACCCATATTGTTAGTGTTTTCAATAGTTTGACTGCGTCATAGAAGATTTTCTTGTACTAATCACAGAAATGTAAGAGAAGAAGAACCAGAAACTCACTCAGAACATCCAGATGATGAGGTTATGACCACTCGATGATGACCCCAATGTTAATATAGTTAGACGAAGTGATATAGCTATTAGGGAAGATAAAGCCATAGGGAAACAACCAAAAAAGAATCTGTGGGTGTGTAGGGCTATTGACAAAGATAGAAAACTTGATTTACACAAGGAAAATAAATATTTATGGAGGAGAAGAAAATATTTTCTATTTAGGAGCTTCCAAATCAAAGAATCAGAGTGCACGAACAAAGAATCCTCAAGAGTCCAATGCTTCATAGGAAGCATATCCTTCAATATTGATGTTCTTCTTACAGACTTACATGAAGCTCTTAAGGGACTAGGAAGCAGTGGAAGGACTACAAGAGTTAACAGATAACTGTGTTGGCAAGGGTAAGTCATTGCCTAAACAACAGGCAATGCATAAAGTAGATAAAAGTAAGAAAAAGATTGGTCAAGATATGAGATTGACTGCATAAATTGAAGAATTTGAAATGGACCAAGTGATCCTAGATTTTGGATCTCATTCAAAATTTTTGCCTAAATAAACTTGGGAAAGAATGGGGAAGTCAATGCTACAGTGGTACCAAATTTAGTTGCAAATGGCGAATCAACAGAATGTTATTCCTATGGGATGCTTACATGGAGTAACTGTACACATTGAAGGGGCATATGCTATAGCTAATTTTGAGATGATTGAAATAGTGGATGATAGTAATACCTACCCAGTGCTGCTTGGAATTGATTGGATGTTTGATATGAATGTGGTCATCAACTTGAAGAAGAAAAACATGACGTTTGAGAAGAAGGAAATGAGAGGCATTGTTCCTCTTGATCCATCTGAGGGTATGTGCTATACTAAAATAGTCCAATATTACTATCAGGAGGATGATATTGATAATATCTATAAGTGTACAAATGTGGTCATCAACTTGAAGAAGCAGAACATGACGTTTGAGAAGAAGGAAATGAGAGGCATTGTTCCTCTAGATCCATCCGAGGGTATGTGCTATACTAAACTAGTCCAATATTACTATCAGGAGGATGATATTTATAATATCTATAAGCGTACTACGTTGGACGAGCATTGCATCAACCCTACAACGAATGGAAGAATTACATGGGAAAAGGATAGCTTGTGCAACTCGGATTTAGATTAGGAGCTTAAGCATTGGCAGAATAAATTGCATGAAGTATCAACACTATAATGCAATAGAATTACTAAATCACTCTAGTGTATGTCTACTGAGGTACACAATTTACCATATGATGATGGCTTAGAAGATGTAAATTTTTTTCTTAATAAATTTGCAAGGGATTGTACCGAAGGAACATTAGCTCTAGGAATTAGACATTGCGTTAAGAGCTATGCTTTCCAGATGGTGAGGTACACATAAGAACAATTTTGAAGACTGGAAGGATTACCGAGGGATGATGAGGTTGTGATTTTTCTATACCAATACCAGCATTACTAAAAAATATATAGGGAAGGATGATCTGCCGGAGCATCTGGCTCGTTGGATGAAAGCAAAGGGAGAGGAACCACAATTTGAATGGGTACATATATTCTGCCATACCTTGGATACTATCTCAATGAATTGGTATTTAGAAACAAAGTTGCGATATAGAACCACAAAGTGGGTTCTTCTAAAGGAAATATTTCTACTAGCATTCGGTTTTAAGGACAAATTTGAATGTATTGATGAAGCATTACAAGAAATAAAAGATGTGATATTTAGAACTCCTACTGAGTCTATCTCATGGGTACAAACTGATTGGAGTACGCAGTTGAGCCATGCTCTGGAGTGTTATAATGTTACCACAGAAGCGGATGAGGAAGATCCCATATATATCAACATCCCTTAGTTAGAGGGACATTGTAAAGTTTTCGTCTCTAAGGTAGAGGTTCCTATCATTTCAAAACCATTAAAGACCAAGCAAGGGAACATTGGGTCAGAAGTGCAACCGAAGTTTGTGAATATAGGAAATTACTAGGATGAGGACATAGTTGAAAAGGCTGTAGAGTTTTTATGTGAATATCAAGACTTGTTTCCAATAAAGTTATCTAATTTAAAAGGGATAGTAGGTGATCTGGGTGTTATGAAGATCAATCTGAAGCCAGATGTGAAGCCGGTAAAGCAATGCCCATATCAATTAAATCCTAAATACAAATAAAAGGTTTGTGAAGAGCTAGATAAGATGCTTGTAGTAGGATTTATTGAGCCTGTAGAAGAATCAGATTGGGTTAGTCCTATGGTAGTTCAAGAGAAGAAGACAAAGGCTGAAATATAGATCTATGTAGATCTACGAAAGTTGAATAATTCTTATGTACATGATCCATTACCTACATCGTTCACAGATGAAGTATTGGAGAACGTTGGTGGTCAAGAAGAAAAGGCTTTTACAGATGGGTTCTCGGAATATCACTAGATCAAGATCGCACTAGAAGATTGAAGTAAAACCACCTTCACCACAGAATGGGGCTCTTTTTAGTATAGAGTTATGGCCTTTGGCCTTAAGAATTCCCCCACGATGTTTTCTAGGGTGTTAGTCGTTGCCTTTAAGGAATTTATTGACAAGTTTTTGGAGATCTAATTTGATGATTGGATGATGTTTGGGAGTTGAAAATCCTATTGGAAGCCTTCGCCTAATGTTGGATACTTGTAGGAAGTATGAAATCTCCCTAAAATTGAGGAAGTGTATATTTTACGTACCATATAGAATACTTTTGGGCCACATTGTTTGTAAGCAAGGGTTGATGGTGGACCCTACTAAAATTGTAGTGATTATCAATTTGGAGCCTCCAAAGAATGTAAAATAGTTGTGTGCTACATTGGGCCATACAAGATACTATAGAAATTTCATTAAGGCATATACGCAGATCACTCCACCCATGGAGAAATTATGAAATGAAGATGAAACGTTTTGTTGGGATGAGTATTTCCAAAAAAGCTTAGATGTTTTGAAGGGAAAAATGGTTACGACACGTATTCTAGTGTTCCCCGATTGGAGGAAATAATTTCATGTGCATGTGGATGCATCCTCCATAGCGTTAGGAGTCGTTTTAAACCAACCAGGCATGGGTATATCGACCATATGATTGCATTTGATCAGAAAGTTGTCTAAGGCAGAGAAGAATTATCCAACAATGTAGTGCGAAGGGTTGATGATGGTATATGCACTCAAGAAATTCAGGAACTATTTGTTGGGTGCACACTTCAAAATGTATAGAGACCATTCAACTTTGAAGTACCTAGTCAACAAGTTTGTGTTGGGTGGGATTTGTAGGTGATTACTGTTATTTTCAGAGTACCACTTTGAAGTAATTATGAAGGTAGGGAGATTAAATGCTAGACTTGATCACCTTTCATAGATTGAGAATGGTGAAAAACCTACAAGTCTTGATGAAGGATTGCCTGATGCGTAGCTCTTTGTTGTGTGCATTGCGGATGAAAATTTTGCAGATATAATACAATTCCTATCTATAGGTACAACTCCTGAAGGATATACGATGCAACGGGAAGAAGAATTGGTGGTCAGGGCTACGTATTTCTTATATGATGCAATAGGAAAAAGAATTGGTGGTCAAGGATACGTATTTCTTTTTCATTAGAGGACACTTGTATAAAATGGGGTCGGACGAAGTTTTACATAGGTATGTAAAGACAAAGTATCCTCACTGAAGTTCATGGAGGAGATGCAGGAGGAAATTATGTTGGACGAGCGACTACGCAAAAGATCATCCATGTTGGGCTATGGTAGGTAACTATGCACAAAGATTCCAAGGAATATTGTAGGGAATGTGATGTCTACTACAGGACTGGGAAGTCATCGTGAAAGGATGAAGTGCCTCTAAACTCACAAGTCTGATTACAGGAATTTGACAAATGGGTCATAGATTTTGTGCGATCTATTCAGTCACCAGGAAAAAAGACAGGAGTGCACTACATCATCAGGGCAAAAAAATACTTGATTAGGCGGGTTGAGGTACAACTCGTAAAAGATTACATGAAACTACATTTATGAAGTTTATATCTGAGTACATTTTGTCTAGGTTTGGTTGTCCTAAGATTTTAATGAGTGACAGGGGTTCACACTTCCTACATGAAATGATTATTGCTTTGATAGGGGAATTTCAGATATATCATCAGAAGAGCACACCATACCATCCTCAAGAAAATGGAACAATTGAAGCTTCTAATAAGATCCTAGAGAATGATTTGACAAAGATCTGCAACACAATTAGAAATGATTTGGATGTGTGCATACTAGTTGTTATTTGGGCATATAGAACTACCTGTAATAAATTGACTGGACAAACACCATTTCGACTAGTTTATGGACAAGAAGTGGTGATGTCAATGGAATACATAGTGCCTAATTTGAGGATTGATATAGTCATAGAGGTGGAATATCAGGATATAATGGAAGAAAACCTCGCGTGGATACTTGAGTTAGCAGAAGATCGATTCTTGGCAGGTTTCCATCAGCAGGTGCAGAAGGCTAGAGAAAAGGTGTTTCATGATGACCACATTAAGTAGCGAACCTTTAGAAAAGATGATTTGGCACTTCTATATGATGTCAAGTTTACTAGCTCCTAGGAAAGTTTCAGATGCATTGGATGGGACCATACATTTTCAAGGAGATTAAAAATGGGGGAGACGTTTAGCTCGTGAAGCTGAATGGGGATTTATTTTTGGGAAGAATAAACGGGAGCCAGTTGAAGTTTTATAGTGGCAATCCTGCCCCTGCGCAATGACTATATGGATGCAGGACAACCTTAGTACTTCAAGTAGTTGGAAGGAAGTAGGGGACTATAAACCACTATGCTAGGAGAACAGTTTTGTAAAGAGATTGGGTTGCACGATGGTTAGGAGGAAGTCACAGATGGGAGTTGCAATGATGGAGTTGTCCTAGCAACATGGATCTCATGCAGCCTAGATAGGAAGTGACCATTGAAAACATTATAGGTGATTGGATGGCTATTTTTCCGTTAAAGTGAGAAGGGGGGGAACATTTAAGGGGCATAGATTTGGAAATATGCCACCAAAATAGCATTAATGAGGGACATATGGAGGGAATCCATGGATTTGAAATAAAAAAGGGCTATAAATACAACATCCCACTCCCCATTCGAACGCTTTTCTTCCAAAGAGATTTTATTGATATTTTGTGCCTAAGTGTGAGAATATATGATTGTTGTATGTTTGAACAAGAGTTACAAGAGATAGAGAAGGAGTTTTCATAGCAAGGGCTTGGGTTTGAGGCAAATTTTCCTGAGTGGCAGAAGAAACTCTTCTGGGAGAGAATTGACAAAATGAGTGCAACACCAATAGTCCCTACCACATCACCTAGGTCGTTGAGGCCTAAACCTACTGCCTCCACAACGGGAGATAAAAAGCAGAAGAATCCACAGCAAGCCCTAGTTCAACAATCACCGTGCAAAAACCCAACTGGGATTAGACATAAGGGTTGTATGGATAAGAATAAGAAATCAATGAAACCCCTTGATTTGGATGAATAAGACCAGACTATGGGGGTCGAAGACAATGCAAAGGATGTGGAGCCAATTACTTAGCTACTGACATATGTACCCTCTAGGAAATTCATTACTAATGTGACTAAGGACCTGGACTCATTGAAATGCAAGGTATTCATGCCATTGCTACTAGAGGAAGTACTTGTTGAGGGTGACTTGTTGGGCCAAGTACCATTTCTGAAGATGGATGATTTGAATTTGGGCGAGCATGTGAAGTTTCCATAGTTAGAACCTAGTATATACTTGAAATCATTCTACTATGAGGAGGTGTGTGTCACAAGGCTTGAGCCAATGAATTGGGCGGAAGAAATTGAGCATGCAGGATTTCTTAATATGTTGTATGTCCCACACTTTAGCCACATCATAATTAATACTATTTGTGTGTGTCAATTGTTGGCATTGGTTCATGATGGGTTCCTTTGGCTAGGAGGGCGCATTCCAATTAACGATATGATGGTCCACAGAATCACCTTGCTACCTTATCAGGGTGTGAACCTCATAGATACATTTGTGGGGAAGTCACATGAGAAGAAGCTGATAGATCAAATCAAGTGTGACTTCAGGTTGATGAATAAGTCACGAGTCTATGCCATTATCTCTATCTTGGATGGAGCTGTGTAATTTTTTACATAGATTTTGGTAGGAAAAATAATGTGGAAGTGGCATGCCGATGAAGTGTGCCCGCTAGTGGTATCTTTAGCTATGCAGTGCAGTCAAGGGGTCCAATTAATTTGGGCAAAGTACTTCTGCCACGAGTTCTTGGACAATTTTCGTGAAGCCCATGAGGACAAAAAGGTGTTCCACTACGTGTGGTTACCTGTTGTTAATCATGCTAGTTGCATGGAGGACACTTAAGGATAGCCAGTTCCCAACACTAGATCATGACCTATGCAAGGCTACAAAATTTGCCTCGCTATGGGTGATGAAGGATCCTATCCCTATCATTGAAATAAAGATGTCCTGGGTATTGTTCGAGTCACAGCTACAGATGGTGATCAACCAATGACCATGGTTGTCACCTAGCCTACATGCGTAGTATAAAAATATCATAAACTTCAAAGCAGATTTTCACAATCTGTTGATACGGGCGAAGAAGGATGGCACAGGAACATGGCACAGGTTTCCATATTTAGTCATGGAGTATGATATTATGGGGGTCATCTAGAAATGGTTGAGCGAATTGTTCACCCCATCTAGTGAAGCCGGAAGAACACGTAAGGCTGCCAAATGTAGAAACAGGGAAAAAAACAATGGCGATAGAGGCCATGAAAGACAAGAAGAAAGAAGTGTAAAAGACTTCTACTATAGAGAAGGTAGCACAGAAGGAAAATGATATGTAAGCAACAACATCATAGGTCACTCTTGACCTTGACAAACCAGAGACAGAGCACACATATGTTGACATAGAAACCGTTGATGAAGAGGAAGGCAATGTAAACACCTATCTTGGATCGGTGGACTTAGAGTCTCCTTTTAGGATCAAGAAGAGGTAGAGACAAAGTTCCATAGGACCTCACAAGAAGTAGAAGTCTAATAAGTTTGCGAGTATGACACCATTTGTCCCCATAGAGGGGGACCTTGATGAGATAGGTGATGTTGTCCACTCTGCCAGTGAAAATATATGGGAACACATCGAGGACCAATACCAACAGGTATTTGAAAAAGTACAACAGGGCCTAAAGGAATTGTAATTCAAGATAGGAGTGATCCAAGAGAGTATGGTGCAAGTGAGTGTAGATAAAGCGAGTGTGAGAAAATTTAGTTCCACTGCAGAAATGACATCTGAGCTTTGCGCAATGAAACTACCAGGTGGCTCTGTCCATTTTTAGATAGCTGAAGACCAGGAGCACGCATAGTAATGGAAAAATATAAGTATCAACATTGTAACACTGCCTATCCAGACCTTACATGAGCTGCACGAAGGAGTTTTAGATGAGCTCCACATTCGAGAAAAAGAGCCTTGTTGATTATTCATGAGGTAAAAACTAACAATAAACAAAGTTTTGTTGAGAAAGCATAGACCTTGCAGGTTCGCGATGAGGTGATGCAATGCAGTTAACAACTAGGGGCAGCCCTTAGCCAAGTGTGTAGTGAGTTCCCTAAGCTCCAAATCCCAGCATAGGTGGCCTCCATAGAGAATATTCATAAGTTAGATGTTGTGGTGAAGGTATCCAAGGAAGAAATTGGAAAGTTATGGTTTGAGCTACAGTTGTAGATTTTAGAGCGACTAGCGAAGTTATAACCAGCCACCCCTTTAGAGGTCAGAGAGTAGTGCAGATCTTCCATTAAATTAGATATGACCACTCTGGCCACTGTAATTAAGGACTATAGCCAATTTTTTGAGCAGATAATAGAGGTGTGGACCTCACTACAGGAGGATCCACACTTGCAGACAATTGAATCCGACATCCATGAAAATAAACTATAATTTGATGTGATTAGGGTGACATTTCAAACCTTAGAACCTGTGCGAAGGTTCACCAGGCTTCAAGAAGAGAAATTTGTAGAGACCCAGATTGATGAGCTGCATCAGAAGGAATCTATTATTTTCTCATGGATGCAACCATGGGTCAACGAGGCAAGCCAATTTTCATATACCATTCAGAGAAAGCTAAAATCTCTTTAGCAGACAAAGAGAACCATGTGCCCTATAGTCGAAGGTCCAACAATGGAGAAATTGGTTGAAGAAGTTCGTCAGGCCACCTCACAGGAAACAATAGATGTTCAAGTGTTGAAGATAGAATTCAATGGCCTACAAGCCAAGGTTGAGGCAACACCAGCAGAGTGACTTGGGATGAGTCATGACTTTGTGTTGGGGACCTGTTGGGATGGGGTCCCTTGGGTTAAATTTTGTTAAAATTTTGTTAAATATTGTAAGGACTTCACATTTTGAGGATAAAAGCACAAGTAGCATAGGTCGATAGGAGTCAAAGGGGCTTTAGGAAGGTCAAAGCCCCTTATTTTGTTAGAGTTAAGTTGTTTCGAGACCTGCCCATGGTTTGTCAAACATGGTATTGTAATGAAGAAGAATATAAAAAAAGTCATAGAAGAGTCATAGGATAGAGAGTCTTAGGAAGAATAGTGCATGAGTTGAGTCTTTTTTATCTATATATACTTGGATGAAGGGGATGGCTCCTATAGGTGTGTGTGAAAAGACCTTCATAAGTCTGCAGCTGAGTGCACAGGCCCCTAGAACTGTGTGCGCAGGGTCGGGAAGAGTTGTAATTGACAATTTGAAGCATAATAGAGATCAATTTTGAAGAACTATCTGTACATTTATGAATTACTATTTTATTTCTGAACTTACTGTATTGATCATCTGTTGAATGCAATTAATTAGGAAAGTACTTAATAGATTCACGAAGACATAAATATTTTTGATTATATGATGTTATGCATGTTTATCGCAATCAGGAAAGGACATAAGTCTGTTTACTATCATTTACTATAAGTTCTGGGTTTCAAGGATTAGTGTTCGTGAAGGTTGAGATAAATCCCTAAGTTTTACAGAAACACATCACATAGCGCTCTAGATGTAGAAACCTAGTTCTAGCATCCCTCAATATTGCATCGAGTGAGACTGCAACGAACACTACGTAGGTTGTTTCCGAAAGGGCCAAAAGTGTAGGGTTTTTTTGGTTAGCGCAGCTAACTCTTAACCTGGTTCTAATCTCCCTCAAGCCAACAACCCCTTTAAGTCCATATCCATATTATCGCAAAATGTAGTAAAAATGCGCTTAGAGAATTTGCGTCCCTATATGAAACGATGCTCCTTGGTATATCAAAGTCCACCCAATCCTATCCAAAGAAAACATTTGTTGCTTCTTTCTCACTAATGGTATTTTTATAGGACAACAATAGACAAATCTTGTTGAACCTGTTAACTGCCATGAACAGGTAGTCATGCCCCTTCTTGGTTATTGGTAAAACTCCCAATAAGTCCATGGAAATTATTTCTCAAGGAAACTTTTATGTCCTTTATTACTAGGTTTGTTGGTATAATTAAACATGCATCATATTCTAAACTTGGATACCTATTCCCTTATATTGGACCACTACACATAACTATGCAATATAGCCATTATCTTCCCTATATGAATTTTTCCTACAACCTTATAGGTGTTAACATTTTAATTATCTACAACCACTCACATTTAGAAACATATAAATTATAAAACCTATAGAGTAACACATTCTAGATATGGTATTCAATGGTGTTGTCACCATCATGCACATGACTTTGGATCTACAACTATTGAAACACCTCTTTGAAATACTTGTCCTCTAAATAGATTTCTTTGTAAGCATCATGAGTGAATGGCTCTATGTCCATCAAAGTTCCCAAAGTTGTGATATTTGATGTGGGTGGCCTTGAAATCATTTTATCCAAATTTTTTTTGTTTCCCATATTGTACTTTATTTCCAAATGAAACTATTATAGAAACCACATCCATTTGTAATGCTTTGTTTATTATATCTTACTCTGGGCTTGTAGGTACTCTATTGGTTGGCGATTAATGCGGATTGTTGTCTCATTTCCCATCAAATAATGTTTCAACTTCTTCATAGTTTGCACCAAGACAAAGAATTGATTTTCTTAGGTAGGGTAATTAACAAATTCTCTATGAAATACTTCAGAATGGTAACATATAGTCCTATATTTTTTCATCATGATTTCTCCCATAAAACACCCACACACATCTGTCTCCACCTCACATACCTACTGCAAGTTTGGTAGTGCCAAAATTAGTGCATAATTAATATTCATATTTAGTTCATCAAATGCACTCTCTTAACCCTTTCCTCACAATAAAATATTTCCACTTTTTATTATGGCATGGAGTGGTGCTTATATCACTGAATACATGGTTATGAATTTCCTTAGGTATTATGCCACACCAATGAAACTCTTAACCTTAGAAACAATAGTTGGCACTCTTATTTTTTGATGGCATCTATCTCGGTAGGACTTATATTTATCACTTCTCCACCTATCACATAACCCAAATACATCGAATATTGTTATGCAACCCAAATTTCTTGAGAATTTCATACTACTCCTTTAGCGTCTCTAACACATTCTTCAAATATGATATGCGTTCCTCCCAGTAAACACTATATATTAATATATGATCCAAATATATAGTAATAAATGAATCTATAAAAGGGTCCAATATATCATTCATTAAACCCAAAAATGTAGTAGGTGCATTACATAGGCCAAATAACATGACTAACTAGTCATATAGACCTTTCCTAGTTTTGAATGTGGTCTTCTAGGTATCCTCTTCTTTGACTCAAACATGGTGATATCTAGACTTTAATTCCAACTTGGTGAAGTAGTTAACTTGCTACAACTAATCTAATAGATCATCTACTTTGGGTAGGGGGTACCATTTCTTGAGCATAATTTTGTTCAACACCCTCTAATCTATACACATTTGCAAGACCCATCTTACTTTAGAACAGTGACGATTGTTGACTCACATGATTATTTTCCCAGTCGAATGGCAGCCTATTCTTGTACTTGTTGCAACTATTTCTTCATCTCAATTGATTCTATAATAGATTACCTGTACATCCCAATGTTTAGCAACAAGGAGCCTACAAATTGTTGGATCTCATGCTCCACTTCCCTCTTTGTTGGTGTCCATTTAGGCTCCTTGAACATGTCCATGTATTCTTATAGAAACTTTTCCAATTTCTACTTTTTTTCTTTGTACATCGCTCTAGCAATTCCTTTACTCTTACTCAATCTTCTGCATGTTGACATTTTATTTAAAAAAGTTAAACATAATTCTTTCTTGAATGATCAATTTCTTGTCTTGGTTGGAAATTACAAGTTAAATTTTGGACTTACCCTTTTGTGCATTAATGATGAAGTATTTATCATCCTTGATGAGGAAATATTGGTTGTCTCTCTGCATGAATATTCCATCCCTCATCTACATATAGGGAATTGCAAACACCACTCCACGTAAAACAAGGGGAACTACATCTAGTTCTGCTTCAGCAATAAAAACAACACTAGTAGCAAATCTAATTTTGCACTATTTTGTTACCTTTATCTCTACATGCTTATTTACCCATTCCAATGCATATGGGAATGGATTATCGTGAACTTCTAATCCCAATTTGTTGACAAGATTTGTTGTAGTGATATTTTCTTATTATCCCGAGTCAAACACAAAATCAATTATTTTTAATCTATATATTTATATGGAAGACTTAATTGGTCTTTTAATTCTCTTCCTTTTGTTGAAGGATACTCATTTTCACCTCCTTTTGCATTGATGTATGTATGATATTCTCATCTATGTTTGAGCTTATTTCAACTTGGAAGCACAATTTCGTAGCCATGATATTTTTCTTCTTATTGTCTTTCTTTTTGTCTCCTTAAAGTTAAGATATAGATGCAACTTCCAATACTTCTCCTCTATATGACCATCAATGTAACATTGGTTGGAATGGTGGTTGAAATATCTGCATTGGTCTATTACGACTACCTTATTTTTATATTTTTCCCCTTTCCACTTCTTCTTTCCCTCAGAAGCATCCTAGTGCTCCTTATGCTTCAACCCTCTTCATTTCCCCTTCTTTTATCCTATTTTTTTGTAGTTATTGTTCCAATACACAATCCTCATCTACTGGTTTACACTTGAACAATATCACTTCCTTCCACAGATGGTTTTGTAGACCTCTTAGATACATGAGGAGTACATTTGGGTTCTTTCAGGAGATACCTAGCATTATGGCCATCTTTCTGAACTTTGTGGTGTAACTTTGTACAAATTTCCCCTACTTTTTCCCAAACTAATTCCTATAGAACAACATTGAAACATTAATAAAATTCCTCCCAAGATTCAAAATCATAGTTTATATAATCCTTACAAGATATTATAACCCTGTGAAAGTAGAGAAAATAATTCCACCCTTAATGACTTCTATCTCTCAGTTAGTGAGGTACTCTAAGAAAACATGTCAATAATAAGGAAAACGTAAAGTTTCTCTATGCTCTCAATGAATAATATTCATTGACCCATAGAAAAACCTGAAACACTACATGGAAAAATTAGAAAACCATTTTTGAACTCTGAGTGGAAGGAGCTTCAACTCAAAAAAATAAAAAATTATAACTCATAAAATACATTAAAATCAATATGTAGTTCAATAACATTGTGTGTAAGTATCAAGAGAATGACCACTTTTAACTATGTAAATTCTTGAATTAAATAAATAACTCTAAGAGTCCTATAAATTTAATAATATTTATAAACATCATTTTCAACACATGTATCTTTATGATAGTGAAGTCTTATATATATTCAAAGTTTCCTAACCACATAAATATGTTATGATGGAATAACTTATAAGCCATAAATAAATATATTATAATAAAATCAATAAATTCTTATCGAAGAGAGGAATAATGTTTTCATGTTCCTTTTGATACTTAACTAACATGTATTCTTGACTAAAAGTTACATCAGTATCATGTACATTTTATTAAAAGTGTTAGACACTTAATTTATTAGGGTTGGTGTCGAGGAATGAGAATTATCATGACAGACCAAAAGATATTGGAAGCTCACTCCAATGGTCACTATAAATATATTAATATGTGTACCATTTGCGTAATTAAGTATCTGACACTTTTCAAATTTGTGTTTTGCTTTAGTGGGGGAAATAGTGGTTTTAGAGAAAAATTAAGCTCTAGCCTCTCTACTCTTGCAGATGCACATATATGCCATTTTTTAGACTATAACAATGCCTCCCACCTCTAACATGGTCTACACATGTCTAGTTTCATCTACATAACACCATCTAAACTCCTTCCTCTAGTCTCACACATCCATTTACTCCATAACCCGCTATTCTTTTCTCATTATGACTTGTAAACCTACTCTCTCTATCTTTGAAGGAACTACACTATTCTCTACCCACATTCATAGATATGGTTACTCACATACATAATTTCAATCCTTCAGCCATAGGTAAATTCAACTCACACCTATTTCTAGACTCAGTCGCATAACCCCTACTCGACCATCATTTTTTAGTCAAATTTCATTGAGAAGGAATTTATCCCTTTATAGACTCATGACCTTGTCATTTTTCAAGAATGGTCAATGCATAGAGAATAATGAATATTTCTTTCTACTTAGTTGTAGACTAGAATAAAAACATTTGATGTTGAACTCATTAAATATCTCCTTCTTATCATAAGGGCACCAATTGGATTTCTGAAAGCACCAATTGTTATTTTGGTCTACCACATATCTTGGGTAAATTTCCCTTGGCTAATAATAGATCTGTGTATAGAAACTATTGTACCTATAGTTGTTATCATTAAATATAGAAGAAAACAACAAATTTTGTATAAGAGACAAGATTAAAGAACAAGAGGGTGTTGGTTAACAAAAATATTGATTTCATATGGAATAGGGAGGTCCTCAAGGCTTTTAGAAAAGGGAGGGATTTTCTCAGTATGTGAAATTCATGGAAGATGATCACCAGTGAGGTGTCAATGTTCGAAGTGTCAGGGTTGTTCTTTACCATTGGGCATGAAATAACCACCAAGTTTTTCAAGAAGAAAATGTAATTGGACTCAAATGGTTACATAGTGACAGTAATTTGGAACCACCCATACTGGTATCCAAAGGGTTTTCACAGTTAGATGTGTTTAGGAAAATAAATGGTGCCAAGTGATCATCGCTATTGGGACTGGGTACATGGTAGAATTTGAGGCAAAGAACTACATTCATAAGATAAGGGGAATAGAAAGTATAGCTGAGTGAGTTGGAAAGAAAAACTTATTTTAACTAGAATTTTGACTTTTTTTCAACAAGGGATGATCTATATTAGTGGTAGTTATGCAAGTTTTCTACTTTTATTTTTTAGTGCTTCTATTTTTTAAACAAAACAAGTATTTCTACTTTTATTTTCTGGGAGTTGAGTTCAAATATGAATAAATAGTAGTATTGAATGATCATATGCCAAGAAATATCCAATTTGTTTACATATGGCTACTAATAAGAAAAAAAAGTGTGTATAAAATTCTTAATAAGAGACCTCACCATTGATGAGATTATAAGAGTGTTTATTAGAGAATAAAATGAATTTAATGGGTGAAACCTGTGGTTATAGTTCGGTGTTCTTTATCCTTTACAAAGTTAATTTTATTCCTACTTAGGAATTACTTGAATATAGAGTGTTTTTGAGAAAACACTAAATGAATAAATTGATTTTTCATTGTAAACACGTGCATTTTCAGCTGAAGCCAACATCCTTCATTTGTTGAGTTTAAATGGTTGAAAAATGGTTCAAATTAGTGAATTACTAGAGTTATTAAATACTTCTATACTCTCTATTATCGTTGGCATAGTAGAAATCAACAAATGCAAAGTCATAGATATACAAAGCTATTTATAGAATTCATAGGATAAAATGAAGTTTCTTCATCTTAAATCACAACTCCAATAAGATGAACTACAACAAAGGAATCAACATTATGAACTTGTTCTTGTTTATAACAATTCTCTATTTGAGATTGATTCCCATCAACATCTAACACATTATCAGATCAATGATGTGATGTAAAAGGAATATTCACATGATTAAAATGTTTTACTTCCACTTCTCAAGCCCATCATCAGAGACTCAGAATAATTCATTAATAAAAAGTATAGAATGAGTCCTGGATATGAAAAGGATGTCAATTTTCACACTTAGAATACTCTAAATCAATACAATTTTAGAGTGTTGGGTTTCTCCAGGAATTTCCATCTTCACCAACTCCTCACCTACTTTAGATTTTCAAATGCCAACATTATGATAGAGTATTCATATCAAAGGTCAATGTTTTGATCCTAGCCCTATAGCATTGTGACAAAAAAATCTCATCATTTGGATGGATGTTCTAGACACAAGGCTCCTGCAAAAGGAAAGATTCACCTTGGATGGCTTGCCTCTTAGCGATGGATTTCAATGTCGAAGATGATATATCAATCATACCACACCATTCATTTTCATGTATTAACACTTATTCCAATGGAGAAATTTTCATATTCTCACCTTGTATCTAACAAGGAGAGAATTGATAGTTAGTTACTAGTTTCAAAGTCATACTAGGTGAGCCTAAGCCACAGTCAATACTAGATCCTACAATGAAATCCTAGAGTTAGCATCAACTAGTTCTAGAGTTACATATGTAATTAGTGACATATCCATGTTCCATGAGCACAATTTGGTTATTTCCAAACTTAAACTACCACTAGTATAAGACTTTTACTTTTTCCACTCAATTCATCAATTATTGGTTATCTTTAAAACACAATGGGGAAAGCATCTACATTCAAAATATTTCTAGGAACTACTTCAAGCCAAGTTCCATAGTTTATCGACATCCATAAACCACCACCAGCAGAAGACTTTGGCTTCTACTACCACATTTGGTTTGTGATCCTCCTTAAACCACCATATTCAAAGAGCACATATAGCCATTCTCTACCATCCACCTTTGTATTCTAGTTGTCTTCTTCGAATCCCATACACCTTCAGATTAAGTGGGGAATTTGGACACCTAACTCGTTAATTTTGGAGTGGAGGAATGTGAACTACGATAGGAATTCCAAGGGACCTTGGATTCTGAATCCAAAAGTAACGAGAAATGTAGGATCCAAAAGTCTCAAGAAATGTATTAATATGAGTAGCATTTATGTAATAAAACATATCATGCTTATCTTTTTTTTCATTCAACCTAATGAGGTTAAGATATATATATATACACACACACACACGACTTTAGTTAAATTATTTATATCCAAATTTTAATTTTTTACATGATAAATTTATTTTTTATTTCAAAATAAATTTTCACATTCTTAAATATTTCTGAAGTAATAAAAGTATCTTATTTTTTTGTTTGATTGATTTTATTATTTTTATCTAATTTATTTTTCAAAATGTCTTCCCCACACATAATCCATACAATGTTTTACATTACAAAATACGTAAATATTATATTAATTATATTATTGAATTATAATTTATAATAAAATTTAGTTTACATGAGGGTGAGATGCATTTGTTTATTAAGAATTCACTAATAATTTCAAGTTCCAAAATAATACATTTACAACATTTCACATGTAATAATGAAAATTGATCATACCCCTTGTAGTTACACCTATATGCACTCTAGAATCTAGTATGAGGGAGATGTGTAATTCCTTCCATGCTCAATACACCTATGCCTTTCAAAATAAAAATAAAATATTTTTCAAATTAAAAAGAAATGTTGGCTATCATAAAAATAAAAAATGAATATACACATTTGATTAGTTTTAATTCAAAATATTATAAGATATAGTTGCATTCTAATAGAGCTCACTAAATCTTGATTTTACATGTATCAATTTTGAAATATATATCCTTTAAATTAAAAAAATATTGTTTGATATGATTAAAAAAAATATGAATATACATGATCCAAAAAGGGATCCTGAATAAACCTCTATGTCTAAAAGACTTCATATAAGAGGTAAAAGGTGTCAAATGGCACAAATCTTTTGTAAATCAGAGGAAAATGAAAATCACAGGCTGCTCTTGTAAATAGTCTCATTTTAGATATCTCCTCATTCAGAACCCAACATAACTTGAATGAGCGAAAATGGACTTCAGATGAAGGATTTATAATAAAAAGAAGTTCCCTTTTTGTTCTTTGGGAAAGAGGAAAAAACTTGAAGAAAACAGTAAAATGAGGCCTATTGGAGGCTTAAACCAAATCTGCACAGGAGCTATCGGATCTAGCCGATTAACGGTCTAGATCCAATCGGCAATTGCAATCGGCAGTGGCAGTCAATGGATATCGGCACATGGTATATGTTTAGTGTGATTGCGATATCACAATCGACAGTTACAGTGGAGTGCATATTAAACAACTGGGGTATGTGCAATGGGCGACTACAACAATTCACATCGCAATATCACATCGCAAAACACCAAAGGGAAGGCTTACGAACACCAGTGACCGGGCGACTTGCAATTGCAATATCGCAATATTGCATCGGCGCATTACAAAGGACCAGCTATATATATATATATATGATGCAATTTTTCTGACCCGACAGGAATATAGTGCACAATTATGGAAATCTGAAGTCCAATGAGCACTGTTCTTTGTGAATTTTTCCTGTGTTTGGTATGTTTTCCCGTGTAAGATGAGAATGGCTATATTGAGGGATTTTGAAGCATTGATGACCCTTTTGTTACATAATAGGTGGCTTCAATCCCTAAGGGCATCAATCAATGATTGCTAATGCTTAGAGAAGGGATTTAAGCAGACTGTGGTTGGAGGACAGACGGCCGTAGAGAATGATTAAGCACAAAGAAAACAACTGTGGAAATCACAAAGCTAGAAGACTGCCTCAAAGAAGCCAGAGAGCTCAATTGATAGAGAGAGAGAGATGGAGAGAATGCTGAGGGAACATCGAGTAAGAGTTGAGCGTGCAAATTGTCTTTGGAGTCACTCGGAGTTTGAGTGAAAAGCCAGATAGCTAAGTTGACAACAACGTATTTTTGTTTAAGGTTGCTAAAGTTGCTTGGAGGTTGAGCGAGTCACAAAGGCACACAGAGGCCAAGAGAAAGAGCTTAGAGAAGCCAGAGTAGAGAGCCACGAGCCCAGCCAAAGATGAATAGCCAAAGTAAGAGCTAGATCGAGAGCCGAGAGTCATAACCGGAGTGAGAGCCAAAGAGCCAAAGCCAGAGTTAGAGATGAGAGCCAGAGCCAGAGTGAGAGTTAGAGCCAAGAGCCAGAGTGAGAGCTAGAGCCAGAAAGCCAAGAGATTTAGAGCCAAGGATGAGATGGTAAAGTAAGGCCATCGTGTTCTGTGTAAACTGATGGAGTTGAGTCAAAGACTTGTAAAAGAACTGTTGCCATAATCCCAGAGAGCCTAGTTGAATTAACTAGAGGTCATGGAGACATAGCCCAAGAGTTGTGGATGAACTCCCAATTAAATTGTTGTTTATGTGTGATTGTTTTCTATTACAAGTATTCATACATAAGTTTTAGCACATCAACTTACAACACAGACAATAGATTTTAAAGCATATAATCAGTTTAAAACAAATACAAGCATACACCTATATTTTCAAGAATTTCTTAATCCCGCATTGGTTAATCGTTAAGACTTGGAAAATTAAAAAGCTTTGGAAGTGGGAGAGGTTCTTGTAAGTTGGACAAGAAGCCTACTAGCCCCATTTTCAGATTAGGTGGTATCAGGGTTTAAGATTTATTAGCCCCACTTTCAAAGAAGGTTATATCAGAATGCTTGATTGACAGAGCACAGACTGCTTGTCTAAAAGGTGTTTGGGTAGTCAAGGACTGATTGTCTGATTGATTGTATGATTGTTGCAGACTGACCATTGTTTGTGTTTACAGAGGTGAAGAGAAAGCTACAGAAAGCTGAGTCCAGCAAGGAAAAGAAGAAAGAAGAAGTCATTGGCATAATGACGACTTCTACAAGTGAGTCCTCGAATTCTGCTTTCGTCACAAGATTCTCTGATGAAGACATGAAGCAAGAATTATCCACCATGATGTATATGGTGAGAGAAATGTATGAGGATGTAAGGAAGAGTGGTAGACTTAGAGAGCAATTGAATTCCGTGGAGGAAGAGAAGCAGTTGCTTTCAGAAAAATTGCAAGAAATGGGGAGGAAACTTCATATTGCAAATTTGAACCTGAAGAGGATGCATGAGTTGGAAACACAATTCTTTGTTACCAAAGACGCCTTAGTCAAGTATCATCTTGAAGAAGAGGTAAACCATTCTAGTTTGTATTTAAATTTCTCTAAGGATGCTTATATTGGTTCTTTTGAAAAACATACTAGAGGTATAGGTTCCAAGCTAATGTCTAAGATGGGCTATGAAAAAAATGGCTTGGGTAGACATGCACAAGGTATTTTTAAACCAATAATGATTGAGGAAAGGCCTATGTATTTGGGTCTTGGCTATGGACAAGCTTATGGAGAAAGTTCTGAAGCTACCATGAAGGCCATTGAAACAACTCCAAGAAGGGGTTGCATTATAGAGTGTGAATATTATATTTAGGAGGAATGTAATAGATTGAAACATTAGTTTCAGGATGCAGGTGCTCAGAGGCACACACTTGAACCAGAGAGTGGGGGAGAATCTAACAGTCTTGAAGAGATTGATGGTGTTCCAAAGGGAGCCACTTCTACATGCTTGACTTGAAGGGTCATTTGTTTTAAAGGCATGTTTTGTGGGCTTGTTATCTAGTCCATCATTTGTTTGTAGATGTAAGACATGAAGGTGTTCACAAGATTTGAATATCTATTTCTTTTTTTGAAGCAAGAGTTATTCCATCCAGTTGTTGTCTATATGCCTGTTGCTGTTAATAGTTGTTGTTGGCGGCCTTTCAAACAAGTACAAATGAAAGTTTTGTGGAGCAGATGTACTTCACATTTGTTTGAGCCACCTTGGATCAATGATCAAGGAAAAATAAGTTCAAACCACATTCTATGACCAATTCAGCAGAAGTTTTGCGGAAAGGCAAGGAGGAAGACAATCCTTCCTAAGAAGACTAGCCCATCCAAGAAGGGAAGTGGTCAAAAACCTTGTTTTAGAGGCACTATGCAAAGGCAAGTGTAGGGAGGCTGAAAGAAGAGGGCGAGTCACTCTCATTTACTGCTCAGATCAGTATATCACTCTTTTGGAGACCAAATGTTCTCTTAGTGGGGCGTGATCCAAAAAGGGATCTTGAATAAACCTCTAAGTCTAAAAGACTTCATATAAGAGGTAAAAGGTGACAAATGGCAAAAATAGTTTGTAAATAAGAGGAAAATGAAAATCATAGGCTTCTCTTAGTAATAGTCTCATTTCAGATATCTCCTCATTTTGAATCCAACGCAACTTGAACAGGCGAAAATGGACTTCAGATGAAGGAGTTATCATAAAAAGAAGTTCCCTTTTTGTTCTTTGGGAAAGAGGTAGAAACCTGAAGAAAATAGTAAAATGAGGCCTATCAGAGGCTTAAACCAAATCTGCACATGAGCCATTAGATTCGGCTGATCAATGGTCCAGATCATATCGACAATCACAATCGGCAGTGGTAGCCAGTGGATATCGTCACATGGTATATGTTTAGTGTGATTGCGATATCACAATTGGTGGTTACAGTGGATAACATATTAAATGGTCGAGGTATGTGCGATGTGCAACTATGACAAGTCACATTGCAATATTGCATCGGTGAAACACCAAAGGGAAGAATTACAGAGACCGGAGACCGGGCGACTTGCGTTTGCGATATTGCAATATCGCATCAGCGCATTACAAAGGAGCAACTATATATATATATATATATATATATATATATAATATTATATATATATATTTATATATTATATATATATATATATATATATATATATATATATATATATATATTATATGATGTGATTTTTCGGACCTGATAGGAATATAGTGCGCCATTATGGAAATTTGAAGTCAGGTGAACAATGTTCTCTGCGAATTTTTCCCATGTTTGGTATGTTTTCTTGTGTAAGCTGAGAATGGCTATATTGAGGGATTTCAAGTGCTAATGACCCTTCCGTTATAGAATAGGTGGCATCCATCCCCGAGGTCATTTAGCAATGATTGCTAATTCTCAGAGAAGGGATATGAGCAGACTATGGCTGGAAGACAAAGGGTCGTAGAGAATGATTATGCATAGAGAAAATGGTTGTGGAAGCCGCAGAGTCGAAAGACTACCTCAAAGAAGCCAGAGAGCTCAATTGACAGAGAGAGGGAGAGAGAGCACGCTGAGGGAACAATGAGAAAGAGCTGAGCATGCAGATATTTTTTGGAGTCACTCTGAGGTCGAGTGAAAATCTAGAGAGCTTAATTGACAACAACATATTGTTACTGAAGGTTGTTGGAGTTTCTTGGAGGTAGAACGACTCATAGAGGCACAGAGAGGCCGAGAGAAAGAGCTCAAAGAAGCTAGAGTAGAGAGCCACGAGCCCAGCCAGAGCCAAAGAGCCAGAGTGAGAGCCGAGAGCTAGAACCAGATCCAGAGCCAAAGAGCAAGAGCTAAAATTAGAGCTAAGAGCTAGAGTGAGAGCGAGAGCTAGAGCCAAGAGCCAGAGTGAAAGCTAGAGCCAGAAAGCCAAGAGCTTCAGAGCCACGGATGAGATGGTAAAGTAAGCCCATCATGTTCTATGTAAACCGATGGAGTTGAGTCAAAGAATTGTAAAAGAACTACTACCATAATCCCAGAGAGCCTAGTTGAATTAACAAGAGCTCACGGAGATGTAGCCCAAGAGTTGTGGGTGAACTCCTAATTAAATTGATGTTTTTGTGTGATTGTTTTCTATTACATGTATTCATACAACAGTTTCAGCACATCAACTTACAACATAGACAATAGATTTTAAAGCATATAATCAGTTTAAAACAAATACAAGCATACACTTGTATTTTCAAGCATTTCTTAATTCCACATTGGTTAATCTTTAAGACTTGGGAAAATTGAAAAGCTTTGGAAGTGGGAGAGGTTCTTGTAAGTTGGACAAGAAGCCTACTAGCCCCATTTTCAAATCAATACATTTGATTATTTTTAATTAAAAGTATTATAAAACATATTTTCATTCTAATGGTGCTTGCTCAAATATTTATTTCTCGAAGAGACATATTTTTATCGCTAAGTATGAATCAAATCTATAATTTTGTTTATGCTTGAACTTGAGTTGACACATGCCTATTTTAAAATAGAAAAGAAAATAGTATTTACATTAAAATACAATGTCATCTATAATAAAATAAAAAATGAATTATATAAACATTTAAATAGTTTTAATTAAAAGTATTATAAAACTTAGTCTCAGTCTAATTGTGCTCTATTCATTATTGTGTGAAGTGGCACTCTACATCCAAGTATGAGGGAGATATTGTCTATTAAATTTACATTTAAAAATAAGAAAGTAATATTTACATTATCAAATTAAAAGGTAGTAATAATTAAGAAAAGTAATATTGACCATAAATAAAAAAATTTAATTTCCAGCGTAGTTTTACATGAATCCTATGTAAAGAGATAAAATGATTGAAAATGAACACAGAAATAATTGATGTTTTAGAATGAGGGAGATATGTAATTTCTTGAATATTTAATGCGGAGTTGTTAGATGGCATGTAAGAATAATATTATTGATGATACATGATGTGTAATTAAATTTATATTTAGTTGATATGTAATACTTAAAAAGAAA
The DNA here is from genome assembly GCA_000404065.3 of Pinus taeda. NCBI lineage: Eukaryota > Viridiplantae > Streptophyta > Pinopsida > Pinales > Pinaceae > Pinus > Pinus taeda. The sequence goes on along the minus strand of APFE030996230.1, from coordinate 147,099 downwards.
ATATTAATAATAAAAAATGCTTCAATGTCAACAATAAACAAAATATTTCATTGTCCATGTTAAACAACATAATTTCCTCGAGGAAAAATTACAATTTTATTCATAGAATTAAATTAAATTTTTGTAAATGATAATAACAATTCAATCATACCAACACAAAGTATGGTGCCGAGGATAAAATTAAAAAAAAAGAACAGAAAAAAAACACTTAGGAACTAAGTGTGAAGGAACATAGATACCCTTTTCTGACTTTCTTTTTCTCCACTTTCCACCAACCACCTTTGCTTCGAGTCGTAGATACAATTGCCAACTAATTCTCTTCCACCTTCAAAGGGGCATATTTATCTAAGCCTAAAATCTTAGATGCATGAGTAATTTTGATGCCTCCCATCTTCTTTTATAAGGATATGTTCTCATTCTATTGTTTTGGAGTTGTAGTTTCTAGGGAAAATTTCAAGGATGGAAATTTATCTTAAAGTTTAGAAACCTTGGCAAATCCCACTAGTCCAAAATATGAAATCTATAAAATGTTTGAAGATATTTTTGTAAAAATATTCAAATTTATAATATTTTTATATAGTATATATATAATTTTTTGGCGATTTTTAGGGTAAAATAATTTCATTCTATAAAATTTGGGCAAATCATTTTAAAAAAAAAAATGGAAATTAGTGAATCTTTTTTTGGAAAAGGTATAGAAAATTAACCCATGGGAAAATATTAGCCCCTAAAATTTTCCCTGGTAGTTTTTGATGCTTCATTAATTCTAAAAAAATTTACCATTATTTCTACGTACTCTGCAGCTCGCATTACTATTTCTTTTAGAAACTGGTCAGCCTTACTTGTAGGACTCTCCATTTTTCATTATCCTACGCTTCCGAGAGATTTTTCTCTAAGAACAGTTATCCCTTTCGATTTGTGATTTTTTCTTTTTTCTTCTTGGACCTTTCTTTTCGTAGAGGCAAAATTTTTACAAGTGCTCTATTTGAAGACAAATACAACATTTGATTTTCATGCTTTCAAAGTATATAGGTTGCATCCATTGAGAGATGCTATGAATCAAGAGAATAGAATTATGTAAACCCTTACTAAGGTCTATCTCTACACAGATCCTAGAAAAAGTATAAAATCCTTTTGTGGGTGTATCGAGGTTCAACTTTATGAACTTCCTTAATGAATATTTGATTCCTTCTAGAAATATGTGATGTAAAAAATCAAGGGGAATATTGTCTAATTTAAAGAAAACAAACATTTTGGAACCACCATTGTATTGGCATAAAAAATTGGGAACCATGGGATAATAAAAATGCATACTCTACCCCAAAACCATGGGCCTCTTTTAAATAAAAATCGATATCCTTCATTGAATAAAATTTTAGAACAAAAAAACATATGGAAAAATAAATGAATCTCTCAATTTGTAGTCCAAGTGGAGAAGACCAGCTAATGTAGATCCTCTGATTTGGATCAGGATCCATTGAATATGAAAATGACTTCTCTTGATTGGAATGTAGAGCAAAGTGCATTAAAATTTGGAAGGTTGACATTCAATTCCAAATCCCGATTCATCGATTTAGCAATGTAGAGTCTAGGAATATAGGGTTTTCTCAGTTTTAACCTTTCTTCTCATGAAATCTTTAAATGACACTGGAGCCTTGGAGCTAGTTCCAGGACATCTAGCTTGTAGCCTCGAGTTTATGATAATGGAAGAATCTCGTTTGATGCCATAGTCCTGAAAATAAGTGGAATCTTGTAGATATCTCCCCACATAAATCAATCCTTGTAACCTTAATGGGATTCCCATTCTATCATTGATAGTTTGTTTCATATCTCATGCTATATCCCAAACTTAAACCCCAATATTAGCCAATTTCCACTCTAGGTTTTTCACAAACATGTAAAAATTTGTCCTCTTGACTGGATCTGAATTAGGACCTTCCAGACCAGTATCTAGTTGATGAAACTCATATGTAGGCCTTTTTCAGATCCCCAAAATTCACATCCTCCAAAGCCAAATTTCTAGGTCTAAACAACGAGATGTAATAGATATCCGTAGATCTCCATAAATGGTGTTTGGGGTAGTGTTAAAGTAGACTCTCCTTCGTAGGTAGGCCACAACCAACAATAGGATACAATACTAACATAGATCCAATATTTTATATCCATGACTATTACAACAAATATAAACCCATCATTCAAAACCCTTCTATTCACACCAAACCTTTTTATTCCACTGGCTACAAGAATACCATCAGAGGATGATAGATCTGGGCTCATGAAATAAATATCCATTGTGGAAGTGTATCAAATGATAAAGGAGTTCACAAAAACCACCACTCCATAGTGTGCATAAAGCATTGGTGCCAATCCATCTTGATCATCCCCAACAAAATATTTCCAAATATCCCATAGCACTCTACCATAAATGAGTGGAATATGATATCCTCGTAATGAAAATAACCATAAGAACCAAGGATTAACCAAAGCATTGATGTGATGCATTTTGTAGTGTATAAAACCCTAACATTCCTCTTTTCCATCCTCCTATGAACAAAAGCCTCCACAAAACCCCGAATCCATTAAATAACATAATTTTATAGCAACATTAAATAATATTAATGTAGTTTAAATTAAAGATATATATCTCTTCACTTTCGAATGCAAATAAAATGTATAATGAACAAGTTTTTATTTTAATAATAGATGCTTTGTAATTCAATAGATAAGAGAGAATTGGAATTTCTTCATTATTTAATATGGAGTTGGTAAGTAACATTTAAAAAAATATTAAGAACAAAAACAATTCATTATATATGGAATAGATAAATAGATAGCTAGGTAATAGAAAATATGAAAAACTAAAATAATTATATATGTATATACACAAAGAAATTATATCATATAGATATATAGATATATATTCTTTATTTTTGAATATGAGGGAGTATTTATTCATATTTCGTTGTAGAGAATGTGAATTATAAATAAAATATTTCAATGTCAAATATTGTATATATTATATTAAACAAGTGAAAATAAAAAACTTATTATAGTTAAAACATTTTATTAGTACATTGCTCAAAACTAGCATAGATTCATCTTAACTCTGAATTTACTAAGAGCTTAAATGAATCAAATCTCTTGATGTGCAAACCTTTGATAAAGTTTTGTATTTAGAAAAAGGTTCCCATCTTGAGAATTTTATCTCGACACTTGGTAAATATAAAGTTAAGATGGATCTACGAATGAGATATGGTCAAAATATTTCTCTCGCTCTCAGATACAGATAATTTTATATCAACTTAAAGAAAAATCTTATATTTTCATATGTCAATATAAAATATAAATGAAGAACTTGTATATCCATATAAATAAATTTATTTTAATGTCAACCTTATATGTAAGAGAGAGAGGAGAGAGATAGAGAGAGATAACCATGATAAAATATTTCAATGTCAAAAGAAAATAAGTAATTGAAAGTAAAAAAGAATCATTTACTTCGTAATAAGAGTAAAATGAGTGACATATATAATTTATTCAATTACTAACAATATTATTAACATTTAAAAAAATATGCCATAAGGAATTCACCTTTGAAAATAACTCCCCAATCTACCAATGTGCATTGGTTAGTAGTGTTGAATCGAATGGTAGACAATTGAACAATCATATTGCATCATATTGAAAAGGTTAGAGAAACTCTGTATTGTGAGCTTTCCTTGGTTGAAGAAAATGATAAGCGCCGCACCTACATCGCAGAACAATGAAATCTCATGAGATTTTGTTATCAAATCTCCACAACACTTATAGAAGGTCACCTTCCAATTAACCTTATTCTCAATTTTCTTGATCTCTATCTTTTCATGCCCCATTTTCGATCTCACGCAATGAAAGTCTCACCTCAGGAAAAAAAGAAGTTTCCAACTGTTCCCTCCACTCCACTAGTTTGGAATAGATTCAAGGTTTCAAAATTGTAGGTCCACTAAAACCCTAACCCCCATTAATAGGTTATTTCTTGTATTCATGAATCTACTTCTTGATTCTTTTAAATAATTCCCTATAACAGAGAACTTGAAGAAGAAACCTTCAGCCAGTAGGTGATATTTTTGCAAAGGAAAAACATGATTTATTGGACAGTGGATCAATCACACTCAATTGGTAGGGAAGAAGTTAAAAATGTTAAGGTTTTAATGCTATATCTAGGTTGTCTATTTCTAGTGCTCACAATTGTAGATCCACTAAAACCCTAACCCTTATTAATAGCTTATTGCTTCTATTCAAGAATAGACTTCTGGATTCCATTCAAAGATTCCAAGTAGCAGAGAACTTGAAGATGAACCCTTCAGCCACTAGGTAATATTCTCACAAAGGTTAAAGAGGACTTGTTGGAGAGCGGGTCAGTCAAGCTCAATTGGAATTGAAGAAGTTATAGATGTTAGGGTTTTAACATTATATCTAGGTTGTCTCTTTCTGGTGCTCTAGTGTTGAGGGGTTTAAGAATAGTGGAGATGAACTTATCATGCCCATGGAAGAATCAATAATATGATTATAATTTAATTGGATGCATAGGTTGTTATTTCAACTCCTTATTCGAAGGTATAGTTTGGCTCCATGGCTCGTACCAAGAAGAGAACTCATAAGTCCATTGGACGAAAGGCTCCTAGGAAGAAAAATGCGACCAAATTTAGTGGTAGCTTCTATTTTTATTTGAATTACTTATTTCTGCAAAGGTTGATAGGGTTTTCGTTATTGACCTTAGGGTTTCTACCAGTACATGTTAGGGTTTTAACATTATATCAATGATGTCCCTTTCGAGTGCTTTGATGTTGCAAGGTTTAAGAAGTTTATATATGCTAATTGAAGATTTAAAACAAAATATAATTTTTAGCATGCACTAATTTAAATGGGGCTCATCCCTTTTGTGATAAGATGGATGTGGTGTTGCATAAATTTTTTGCTTCTTGATAACTAAAGCCATAGTAGTTCTAAAATTGATTTTGAATTTTAGTGATAATCTTTATATTTGTTGGTAAATTGGACGGTGGGTGCTTCACATGGATTTCATGCACGACTAGATGAGAAGAAATAATTTTGTCCACCACATGCTAAGGTGGAGCCACAAGGATATTTAATTCAAGTAATGGATGATTATGTATTCCTAGAATTTTCTTTAGTGAATAAGGCAACTAAACATGCCCTAAAACATAGGGATAAATAATGCAACAAGGTAAAAATTTCTATCTACCTTTTCCTTTTTCTTCTATTCAAGAATCAACTTCTTTTTTCCATTCACAAATTCTCTGTAGTAAATAACCTGAAGAAGAACCTTTCGACCACTAGGTAATATTCTCACTGAGATGAAAGAGGATATAATAGATAGCAAGTCAATCAAACTTAATTGGCATGGAAGAAGTTTCATTCAACACAAGGTGAGAAGAGTTCATTCTATCCACCAAAGGCTAATGTTGAGCCACAATGACATCATAAATCTTAGCAAAAGATTTATTAAGCACCCATAATAATTAGAAAAATGTTGGTGCAAATTTATTGGTCCCTAAAAGACAGATTCAAGTACAAAAGTATGTTTAAGTAGAATAACAAATTCCTTTTTCTCTTTAATTATGTGTTCCCTCAATAACTAAAGAATCAAAGAGATAATTAGTAAAGAAATTAACAGAGAACAATTTGAAAAATTAAATTAATGTGAATATTGTAAATGCAAAATTTCCCTAGCCCATAATGGAATGTGTTCCTTATATCATACTGTCAAAGTTGGGGCTTGAAGTTAAAGATTGTACAAAAAGCATGGGTTTGTTAAAAAATCAAGAATGAAATCAAATTTTATCCATGGTAAAACTAAGGTGCCTAATAAGCATGAAGTTATGTTTAAATATCGAGCTTTGCTATCTCAAAATCAAAATTGAATATTCATATTTCAATACAACAACTCAATCCAAAGTAAATACTCTAATCATACCCACCAAGCACCCAGGATCATGCAACTAGGCCATGTCAACCTCAACCACTCTTCTGATCGACAAAAAAAATATTCAATTTCTAAAATCTCTCTTGCACTTGCACCTTACTTTATATAGGTTCTTAGTTAGAATATTTAATTTTTATCCAGCCAAAATTTAATATCATTTTTGTGTTTAGATAGTATTGATTAGGAGTTGCTTTAGCATTCCCACTTACCACTTACTCAGGGTGTACTATCTTAGTTGTATTTACCTACAATTGTCTTACCTTATTTTATCTTAGATAATTTTAGGTAAAGGAAATAAATACCCTAATGTAATGGATGTTATAGAGATTTCAGTAAATATTGGAGTTGTTGCAGATTTTGATTGAATAAAATTCAATTTATAGCTTGAAATTTTTCCAGTGGCTTATCTTTATACTTGTATTATATCAGGATCGGTACCTTGTCATTGCAAATGTTGGAGGTTCTCAGGATATGTTGGGAATAATATTTGGTGATGTAACTTTCTCAACTATTCAGTTGAAAGTTGACCTGAAGCCAACCTTACCTGGTAAGCCCTATATTTCAAAAAGTCTAGAAAGAAAATTTGTCGACTATACTTCTTCCCAACTTTTATTTTTACCAAATTAATCCATGTGCATGTTATAACTTGAGTGACCGCACACTTCAAACAATTATAGTGACTACAATTTCATAATATTAGTCTTTAGAAAAAATATGCATCGGTCTAATCATAATCTCAAGTTTCAACATTATTTGAAGCCATACATAGAACTGGTCCAAATGGTGAATGAATCATTCTATCATTATTTATTGTTTATGGGAAATATTGGTAGGAAAATTTTTGCATATTGTTTGTTTCTTTATAATTTGTGTTTCTTCATTTGAGTTTGAATGTGGATTTTCATAAGATCTTCTTTTATGCATTTGATTTATCTCAAGTCTAATTGCTATAATGAATATTGATAGTTATGAACCTATTTATTATGTCCACATTCGTATGATATTATTGAAGAATCCATTTTGTGGTTTAATCCTTAAATATGGGTAGTGCTAGGCATATTGCTAATGGGTAAAAATCAATTTATTAACCCTCCATTCTTAGGAAGGTAAATTTATGGATGTGTCATTGTTGTAGTGATAAAGAAGACAAACAAGTAGACATTTAACTGTATTTCAAGGCCAAAGCAAGTCCACAAGATCAATAATTTCATTGTTATAAGATTGAATGCTTTAAAATATGTCATTAGTTAGGCCTTAAAATGGGTTCAAATACAAATAAACATGTTACATTGGAGAGGAACACAAAAAATAACAAACACAATAATGTAGTCAAATTTTAGTAGAAACACCTTTTCCCAAATATTGTAGAATGATTTAGCCTTAAAAGTGTACTTGTATTACACAGTTGAAGTCCATGTGAGGTTCAACTATCTTGTCAAATCCATTATAGAAAGTAAGATCACTTGTCTTCATGCTAGAAAACTATGTTTGATCTCCCAATTTGATTGTCTTTTAGCTTCTAAATGTTTGTGTCACAATCTTAAGGCTTTAGGATCTCAAAGTATATTTCAATTGGGTAACTAGTTCACTTTATTTGTGTATTTCTTATTATATTGTGTTGTTTATTTGTCAGAATGATCTCCATATTTTTTGCTTCAGCAACGCAATTGATAATGGCAAGTTTTTTCCTCTAACTTTAGGGATCTCTAATGAATTGTTGAAGGTGTTTTTATGTATCTATGGATATCTAAGATAAATATTTTACATGCCAAGGGACGTAGAAAGGATAAATTGGTACAAAGGATGAGTCCATTCTCTAAAAGATGAAATCCATGTTGAGGTAGTAGAGTAGCCACAAGATGAAGAAGAGGGTGATCTGCTCAGCAGGTTGAGCATATGGTTGATGCAATGGACATGGAGATGGAATAGGAGCCACAAGACCAAGACATCGATATCATGCCGAGAGTATCTAAGGTCACACCACTGTATATGCCACCTCTAGAATCATAACCAGTCTTAAGTGGACAAAGAGAGGTTGTTCTCATTAATGATGATCCAAAGATGGATATGTGCAATCTGTCATTTGATAAGTCACAATAGAGGATTGTACAGGCACATAGAAAGAAGCTCCTGGATGATCACACATCGCTTGCACATATAAAAGAAAAGATGAATATATGCGATGTCAAAAGACATTCACCTACCATGGGAAAGGATTCTTAGGCTTATGCATAAGCAATGAGTTTGATAGTCAAGTTCTTAATAACAAAGAATGATCAGATGGAAAATGAATTGCAGGAGGCTAGGCAGAAAACAGAGCAGTTCGTAGGATTCTCTATGGTGAAAATGAAGAAAGAAATACTTGTGGAGATATCAACTTTGGATAACACCATGCAGATGTTGTATAGAATATTTGTCACCATGCACAAAGAAGTTGTCCATCTATACAATTTTCAGCAGCAATGCACGACAACAACCCAAACTCTCAAAGACATCCATGCTACCATTACGGATGTATAGGAATGGACAATGAGGTACAAAGGGGCCTCGCTTTAATTTCACAATATGATGCAGCCCGAGCATAGCTAGACAAAGAAAAAATTCAGATGATGATCCAAAACTATGAACAAATCCCTCCACTCATCACCAACATTAAGGCTTCCTATGCACAATTGTATAGGATTCTGGATGTCATTTTGAGGAAACACAAGATCTCTTCCATCGGAACCCTTACTCAAGCCATGAGGAAGAACCAAGTCATGCTATAGGTCAACAGGTACAAATAGAAGTTGATGTGCAAAGCCACTAATGATGACTTGTAGCTGAGCACTAAAAACATCCATAAGTACATCGGTTGTCCAGCCACACTCAGGACAATGCTTCTCATGCTTCAACATGATCTAGATAGACGTTTCTGATTGATATACCATAAGCCATGGAGGTGAGAGCCCACTTCAATAAAGACATCACCAAATATTACAAGGACATTATAGCACAATACCAAGCTTGGTATCACACCATCACCAAAGACCACCCCAAGGAGCTTATTGAGTTATCCATTCCCTAAGGCCCAGAGTGATGATTTTTGTCTTGTTAGGATGACTCAAGTGCATGTTTTCCCACATGGGTAGATGTGGAAATTATATTATTGTAAATATGTTGTAAGTGAAATTCCAAGTTTCACTAGTGGAATGTGAAAAAACACTATGTATGCTAAGAGTCATGAGGGTAGCCCAAGAGTCAAGGGGGAATTTAAAGGGTTACCCCATACTCCAATATATATATAACCTCATAACACATAGAATAGGATTTTGGGAGCCAAGCTTTTTGCTAGGCATTGCATAGAGAAGGCTTGGAGAGTACTGTGACATGCATAGGTTTCTCCATAACGTAGAGCAAGTAAGTCTATTTGGAGGAGCAAGCAGTGTTGACTGTAATGTTCAATTATTGGGACTAGTGGTTGTGAATGGTGTATGTATGGATGCAACTCTCACTTAATATAATATAACTGAGCTAGCACGTTTTCACGCATAGGATTTTTATTGTAGTTTGATTATTCTGGCTACTTTAGAAATGTATGTTATTTGACTTACACAATTGTGTATGAACTATTTTGTATGTGATTGTATGAATATTGTTGAAGATGTGTTGTTGTATTAACCTGTCACTTTTGATTGTGGACTATTTTGCTTCCATCCTATGTTGTCATTCAACTTGTGTGTTGCTTTTAGGCTATATACTATTACAGGCTTCTAAGGGACACACTTTCTTTTCCCTTCTATGTGTTAGAAACCCCATGCATTTCACTTGCCTCCCTGCAAGGTCACACACTTGCTTCCGAGAAAGTTATCATACTTACCTCTATATGCTACTGCAGTCAAGGCACTATTGCACAACCCACTGCTGGGAATTCTACTCCAAATGGTCTGAGGTCTAGTTGGGACTTCTTACTGAGGAGATCCCTAACACATTGCCAGGTCCAGCACTGTCAAAATTTCAGGTGTTGGAAGGAGGCCTAGATGATAAGATGAGTCCTCAAAGTCTATTCTGAATCTCTGCACATCATTCATGACTTACATTAGAATCTCAACTCCAACATGTTTTTGTCATGCACATGATTTCAAAGTGTCGGAGGATTTCATTGATGACTTGTCAGGATTTAAGTACATGTTATTGGGTGTGAAACAACCTGAAAAGGGGAAGAAGGAGGCTATCAGTGATCAGAAAGTTCAATTCAAAATTATTCAACCTTCATCTTCTATAAGTGGCCCAATTGGAGGCACAAAAATGGTTGATCATGAAGATCATGCAGAGAGGACAGGCGAGAACTAGGTAAATGAAGAGTAGTCCACTTTTGGATTTCCTATAGTGAACTCATAAGTGAATGTGCAAATGAAGAATATTACACCTTCATCTCTTCCACAATTTCTTGGTAAGGTGCATGAAGACCCAGATTGATTTCTTTTTGAGTTTGACATATTATGTCGGAGTAATGATTATTCTTCCTATGCCCAAAAATTAAAGTTTTTTTCCTAGAACTATCAAGGATTTAGCCTTGCACTGGTTCATGGGACTAGGAGGAAACACTGTAAGTTCTTGGGACCAAGTGAAGAGAGTATTTTTAAATAAATATCAACAATATTATAAAAGTAGAGAAAGCAGCATGAGATCTTCACCATTGTATAAGGTGATGATGAGACTTTGGAGGATTACTTAGAGAGATTCTTGTATATACTACAAAGGTCCAAACACAAATTTGATTTAAGTAGTATTCGAACCTTGTTGCTGTGACGACTTACTGAGGATTCCAGACATAATTTGAATTTGTTAGGACAAGGAGACAGTGCTCAGAATTTTTTTGAATAAATTTGTTACTTGTGCAAGAAGTTCTCATGAAATGGATCTAGATCCACTACAGGAGGTCAAAGAAAAACTAACAAATTGGAATCTACAGGTGTTATTATCATTGGCTTGGAGAAGAAAATGGACAACATGAAAAATGAAATAATAAGTACTGTTAGCAAACAAATAGACTCTTTGAAATTCCAGCAAAAACTAGGAAGAGAACAAGATTCATTGTCTATTTTTTGTCCAAAATGTAGGAAAAATCATATTTTAAGAGAGTGTCCTACTGATATAAAAAGTGCTAATAAATGTGTGATTTGTGAAGAGAAACATGCCATTGAGGAATTCCCCTCCATACCAGGATTAAAATTTGTACTTGAAGGAAAGCATTTTGAACTTGAGCCATTAGATGCCATGGGAGCATGAAGGAATTGGCCACAGGTAAGTATTGGTATGGTTCATCAACCACTTTTTTATGGTTATAATGCACCTTCATATTCCTATAATAATAATAATAATAATAATCACTCTCAACATTTGCAATACGAAAACCATTTTCATCATGGACAATCCTCTCAACCTTGGCAACAAGGATGGAGAGGGCCAAAACATTCATATCATTCCTATCCTACTTAGATGCCATCATATCCTCCTTCATATGCACCACACTATATGTCACAACCATATTTTCCCTCTCTACCTTAGCAAAGTCAATAATTTTCACCATTTCCTTTGCCACCACCAATTTGACCACCTCAAATACCTGCTCAACTGGTACCGAATCCTAATAATAAGGCAATACAACTGATTCATTTGGTTGGACTGTCCCCTCTTCCTACCTATCAAACATTGTCAGTTGGGATAAATGAGCTTCAATTGAGATTGGGAAGGAAAATTAAACCATAAAAACAAAAACAATACACGGTGATCATTGAGGAGAAAAATGCAGAGGTAACTCCTGATCCTTTGAAAAAAAAAAGTCACCATTCAGCCCATTTTTGTACCTTAGAATTCACCATCTTATTCAAACCAGCCTCCCTATCCAAAGAGGTTGGCCATGGAGAAGAGTGACCTTGAGTCCACTTTGGCTTTTGAATTATGGAATCTTTGTATAAAGGTCCCTTTCCTTTAGGCTACCAGAGAAATTCCCTTCTATACAAAGATCATTAGGTAATTATGTCCTGAACATCTAGGAAGGAAGAGAGTAGAATCTCAGACCATTTAGTTTGTTGGTAGAGCAGCTAAGTTGATGACATGATGCATATCAATGGAGAAATACACAGATCCTGGAAAGCTAGTTGTTTCTATCCAGAAAGGTGATATCCTTGTCTCTAATGTATTAATATACCTGGGGATGGCCATTAATGTCATGACCATGCAAACCATGGAACAACTTGGGTTGGGCCATATTCGTCCTACACCCATTGTGCTTGAACTTGCAAACATCTCTAAAATTAGGCCCGATTGAGTATTGGATGACGTGGTTATCTCTATAGATTCATCGGAATACCCTGGGGATTTCATTATGCTTCAGCCAAAGAATCTAGCGGGAGGACATCCTTTGATTTTGGGATGACCATGGCTTGCCACAACAAATGCTTATATTGGATGTTGCTCCAGTGACATGTAAATTTCACATGGAGACTATTGGAAAAAGGTCACCTTGTATCCACCTGCTAGATCTATTTGAGAACTCAAGGACACTTTATGGTTAGATTATGATAGTAATGATGAGGAGACCCAGTCTATCTCTTCGATTCAACATTATACTGAGTCCACCAAGGATGGTGAATTATGATATTTCTTGAACAATCTAGACATTATGTCTAGTTTTGATACACTTCATCAAATATTTAATCTAGATTTTCAAGAAAATTATGATTCCAAACCTTCCTTATCCCATACTGTGGCATCATCTTCCTATACTCTTGAGCCCAAGACCACTCTTGTTGATTTATTCCAAGAAAATCTTTACATATTAGCTCATACCTAGACTCATCTCAGCAAGAGCATCTCATTACCTTGTTGCAAGATCACTTGTATGCATTCTCTTAGAGTTACGAAGACATGAAAGGCATTCCTCCCGAGACTTGTACTCATCATATCTATATCCAAGAGGGAGCCCGACCTATCCAACAACCCCAGAGACAAATGAATCCCACACTAAGGGATATTGTTAAAGAGGAATTATAAAATCTCTTCGATGCTAATTTCATCTACCTCATTTCTGACAGTTAGTGCATGTCTCCATTAGTTATAGTCCCTAAGAAAGATGGGAGATGACATATTCGCATTGACTATAGAGAATTAAACAAGGCCACTATCAAGGATTACTTTCCCCTTCCTTTCATCGATCAGGTGCTAGATACCCTTGCCGGTAAAAGGTACTTCTAATTTTTAGATGGCTTTAGTGGTTATAACCAAATCTAGATCGCACCCTTAGATCAAGACAAAAATACCTTTATATGCCTTGGGGTACATTTTCTTATCGAGTTCTTCCTTTGAGGTTGTGTAATGCACCCGCCACCTTTCAAAGGGTTGTGTTGTCTATTTTTGTTGATCTTGAATGTGTTGATATTTATATGGTTAATTTTTCTGTGTTTGGTAACTCATTTGATGAAGCTCTTAAAAATCAGGAAAAAGTGCTTTTACATTGGCAAGAGGCTCATCTTGCTTTGAGTGATAAAAAATGTAGATTAATGTGAAGATTAGGAGTAGTTCTTGGTCATTTGGTTTTTGACAAAGGTATCCAAGTTGACCCCATTAAAATTGAATTCATTATTCATTTGCCTGCATCCAAAACCCAAACGGAAGTGAGAGGTTTCCTGGGACATGCTGGTTATTACCGAAGATTCATTGAATTTTTTTCTAATATTGCTATGCCCCTTTTTCAATTATTAGCTAAGGATAATGAATTCACCTAGTCCATAGCTTGCCAACAGTCGTTTGAAACATTGAGGGAAAAATTAGTATAGGCACTAGTTTTGACAGGACCAAACTAGTCCCTCCTATTTCAAATTTCCTCCGATGCTTCAAATGCTACCATTGGCGTAGCTTTAGGACAAGAGGAGAATAAATATTCCTATGTTATTTACTACATCAATAAAAATTTGTCACCTATAAAATTTAACTATATAGTGGCTAAGAAATAATTTTTAGCCATTATTTTTTCTATTAATAAATTTAGACATTACATTACAGGATATGAGTTTTATGTGCATACAGATCATTCTGCTATAAGATATCTAATGAATAAACCTTTAACTAGCAGTTGAGTAACTAGGTGGTTGCTTTTAATATAGGTATTCAACGTTACAATTATTGATAGACCAGGAAAGTCTAATGTCGTAGCTGATTACCTTTCTAGATTTAACAATCCTGGTGAAGTAATCCCTGTTGATGATGATTTCCCTGACGAACATATTTTTTCTATGTCAGCAAAATCCCCATGGTTTGTTGACATGGCTAACTATTTAGTCACTGGAAAAACACCACCTCACTTATCCACTCATGAAAAGTGGAATATTATTTAGAAGAGTGCTTCATATTCTTGGATACTGGGAGACCTCTTTTATAGTGGACCAGAATTTGTGATTTGTAGATGTGTGAGAGGGGAAGAATGTTTGGTATCTAAAAAATCTGCCCATGATGAACCTTTTGGTGGCCACTTTGCTGATAATCAAATTGCATATAAAATTTTACGCACTAGCTATTTTTGGCCTTCTTTGTTTAAAGATGCCATGTAATATGTTAGGCGTTGTGATAGTTGTCAACGGATGGGTAAACTTGTTCAAGCCAATGAAATGCCTTTATGTCCTCAAGTCATGATTGATCCCTTCAAAAAAGAGGCTATTGATTTTGTAGGTCCCATAAACCCCACATCTTTAAATAAAAAGCATATCTTGGTTTGCACTATTTGTTACTAAATGGGTAGAGGCTAAATATGTTTCTTTTTCCATTGAAAAAGTTGTTCATTTTTTGTTCAATGAAATTTTTACTAGATTTAGTGTTCCTAGAGAAATTGGTTCTGAAAATGGACCACAGTTTGTTTCTAACTTGGTATAGGAAGTCATGAATCAGTACAAGATTCGTCACAGGAAATCTACACCGTACCACCCACAAGCAAATTGTGAGGTGCAATCTACCAACAAGGTGATCGAATCCATCCTCACCAAAATAGTAAACATGCACAAGAAGGATTGGGCTAACAAAATTCCTGAAGCCTTAAGTCCTTATCGAACCACTTGGAGGAATAGCACAGGGTATATACCATATGAGCTAGTGCATAGAAAGCAAGTCCTTTTGCTGATTGAATTTTAGATAAAGACTTTCAAAACTGCAGTTCAGTTAGGTCTAGATCTATTAGAAGCACAACAACATCGTCTATTATATTTAAATGATTTGGATGAATTTCAAGGGGATGATGTTCAACAGAATATTTTGGTGCAGTAGTAACACAAGAAGTGGCATGACAAGTTTATTAGGAAGAAACAGTTCCAACCAAGTAATTGGGTACATCTCTATGACTCTAGATTTAAAAAATTTAAAGGGAAGTTCCATACTCGTTGGATGGGACCATTCAACAATGGGGCTATAGAAGTCAAAACTATCGATGGGCGAAATTCAGTTTTCCTTTAGAATGGGCATAGGCTTAAAGCATATTTTTAGCCCATCACAAAGGAAGGCTTCATGCAAAAAGTGCAGCAGCAGTTTAAAAATCAGTTGATAGGTGCTATGCTAGCTATTGTAATATGATTCTTCTCTCTTGAAATAAATTTTAAATAAAATCCAATAATAATAAAATAATTAATAATAAAAAGAAAAAAGAAAAAAATTAAAGAATTAAAGAAAAAATAGTTTCCTATGATTGTGAAAATCAATTTTACTCACATGATTGCAAAAGGATCAACTTGAAAACTAGGTTGCTGGCAGGAAGGTCAGTTCTAATAAAATAGGAATATTGCTTGATCTTTAGATGTGTTAACTGTCACCAAGAAGAAGCAAGTTCAAGTATAGCAACCAAGCTCTTATCCAAGTTCGGGATAGTTGGCATGGAAATTTTTATCCAAGCAACACTCAATTCCCACTACATTTAGTTTATGGATCAACACTATACAGGCAGAATTCAAGTGAAATTCTACCCTTCTTCTATTCCCATTTTCATAAAAAGAAAAGATACCCTTATTTTCTTATTTTTATCCGATTAAATTTACCATCCCTTTCTTCAAAGAAACATTCCCTATCCAATTTCGTATTTCCCTCTTTTTCCCTTGAAATTTTTTCCCCAAAATCCCTTTTTGATTTGTCCCTCTTGGTGGTCTCACTCTTGAATTCCCTATCTTAATCTCCTTCCCATTCTAAAAATTTACTCTTTATTCCCACTTATTTTTTTTCCCTCATGGATCAGTTGCAGGATCTAGTGTAAACTCACAAATCAAATCGAATAGCATATATCAACGCCTAATAATGGCGAATAAAACCTCCCTTGTATATCCAAAAAAAAAATAATCCGGCCTGTGAATTATATCTTATTAGAATTTTCTTTTGGTTCCCTTTATCTTTCTAGATATGCTACAAATATCCCTAGTGCATGAATGTGTGTTCGAGTGCAAGCATATTCGGTGCAACCATAGTTAGTGCAGGCATGTTTAAGTGTAGGCATGATTAGTGCAAGCACGTTTAGTACATGAATCTACACTACCGAGCGTGCCCAATTAGAAAAACACATGTTTTGGTGCAAGAATGCCTAGTGCAAAAATGCGTATTGAAAACCTTATCTTTTAATGAATGAATTCTTGTCCAGGCAGAATAATTGTACTAGCTGTATAGCATGGCATTCAATTTGTATTATGATTAACACTTTGTTTTATGATTTACTAAATTAGGAAGAAATCATTTATGTACAAAGATATTTTAGGTTATGAAATCTTATCATTTTAATGAGTACTAAATACACCTTATGTGAGATCATGAAGTAAATGTGGGATGGTATGATTATCCTGAAATCCAATACTCACCTATCCTTCAAAAGCTCATCACTTGATATTAATGGCCTTACTCCATATCTGATGTTGCATGATTGTTACATGGAATCATTATCTAAACTGTTGCCTCTTCTAATCATCATCACCTACCTATACTTGAACCAATTCATATTCAAATCTGTGTAATTTTAATGATGAAGCATGACCATTCGAGAAGTGGTTAATATTACAGCGGATGTATAGCTTGACCATCATTTTGAGTTCTGTATATTGTAATATTCTTTCAAAACTGTAGACATAGATTGGGTGAATTCAAATAGACATGGTGCCTATAAGGATTGACCCATTCTCTGTAAAGGAGATGGAACAAACAACTAAGTATAGAAATATTCTTGTAATATTGGAGGAATCCGGGTTCCTCCTGTTTCTGCAAAACATTGATGGATTCAACTTAGCTGTGGTGTTAGCATTCACCTAAACTTTTTATGGGAGCCAATTGAAGGTTGGTTCATTGGAATTTGCAGCCATAGAGGAGTCCATATCTCAGGCTACAACTTTACCAGTAGCAGGGAAAAATGGTTTAAGAAGAATAAGATATAAAAGAAGTTGTGGCACCGATTCATGGTCAACAAGAAGCAAAAGGTGGACTGGAAGAACAGTCTCTAGCATAATGACATTATTGGAAAATGGAAAGATCTCCTTTATGTGTTGTAGAATTTTCTTACATGCGAGTGTCACTACTCACTAACCTTCCTCTATCACGTATGATTGCTCCTACATTTTGAGTCTCATAAGATCATTAATTTTCCTTATTATTTTCTCAGGAGCTTAGAAAAAATTTCGAAAGGTGTTCATAAAGGGAAGTCAAACTAGGTTGCATACAAATTATATCACCATGGGCTGATCAAAATTTTAATCAAGAAGGACCTTGAGGCTAAAAACGTGACCTGGGAGGAATTATTAAAGGATTTTCATGGGAAAAGGGGAATTCGACCCAAAATAAGAGTGCAAGCAAGAAATAAAAATCAAAAATGCTGACCTCATGCCCTACTGAGACTAGGAGGTCGGCCAGGAGAAGGACTACCTCTTTAAAGGCAGGTCATGTTCATTTGACCTCCCCGATAATGTTGGATGACTCGCCACCTACTTCACCAGGTAACAATAACCTCACAGTCCTTGCTGAGGTTGTGACACATACAGTGGTTGATAGACACTATGTGGAGAAGGAAGATGACACAACCTTGTCAATCCTCTTTCATAGGATGAAGAAGAGAAAAATGTTGTCGAGTGCAAGCAAGGACCTAACAGAGGGTCAAGTGGATGACAAGATGTAGGACACTGAGGCCCTGAATGATTTTAAAGTTGTAGGTACTGAAACCCCTCGTAAGATGGATGAGTAGGGTACTGAAGCACTTAATGATTTTGAAGTTCTAGGTACTGAAACCCCTAGTATATTGGATGAGCAAGGTACTGAAAACCCTGATAAAGTGAATTTGCAGGGTACTGAGACCTTTAGTGACATTGAAACTTTGGGTATTGAAACCCTTGATGATATTTAAATGTAGGAACTAGGTGGCCAGGATAACCTTGACCCTAATGATGCCAGCACATGTCTGGAATCGACTATCAAGAAGTCTACACTAGAGGAATTGGGAGCAGAAAACTCCATCATTTGTCTAAACAGTTGGACAGAAGAGCTCAAGTAGCATGTTTATGGCTTGGAGGTATTAAACCAAGCCATGAAAGAACATAATACAATGCAGAAGTGAGCAAATGCAGACTTGGTAGGAGAGGTGAAGGAGCAGACTAGACAAGTCAAGACATGGAAATTTCAGGTATCAAAGTGTTATGAATGTCTTAAAAAGGTGACCAAGAAACTCAGAAAGCCCTGAAGCAGGAAGACAAAGACAGTGAAAGTAGGGATCAAAATACAAGTTCAGATTTGAAGGGAGTCTCTTTTGTTTTGGTTTTTTTGCAGCAGGGAAAGCTTGTGTTAGGACCCACAACAACTTAAGGACGGGAGTATGTTGGTAGGCTAAATTGCTTCATTTTTAACCCCTTTTCCACTTCAAAATCATAACCTTGAACCTCTTTTTTAACTTTTCAACCTCCTTATTCCTGCACTATTCCAAGAATCGTGCCATTTCCTGCACTAGCTTTATAATTCATATTTAAGGGTTACAAATATGCTTAATTAATTTTTTTAATATATTTTATACCTTTAATATTATTTGCAACTAATATTTCCTTTCCTACAGTATTTTATAAGCAATGTATTGATCATTTTGTTAGCATGGTCCAGTCCAGGTAAGATTCTTGTACTGCTAGCGAATCCTAAACTATTGTGACAACTCACTACCTAAACATGGACACCTTGTTCCAGATCATTCATCTCGAGTTGCATTTGGAGTGGAGATAAGTGAGGCATATGGTCGAGATTAGGTCATCGGCCGAATGCTCAAGATTAGCATTTTGTTATAGTCGAAAGGCTTAGTATGTACTATTGTTGTTATTTTGTTATAACCAAAAGGCTCATATTATAATGTTGGATGTAATTTGGTAATGGGCGCAAGCTTGAAAGGATGTATATAATATAGGATTCATATAGAAAATGCTAGCGAACAATAACTATAACAATGATACTATAATTTTGGTCTTCTATAATTTTGTTGGTATTGCCCTTGTTCTGGGTTGGATTCAAACTCATTATGTACATTTGTTGATTATTAATAAAAAGGGACAATGCCATGTTACTTAAATCTTGTGTTGTAATTCTATGTTGATGCATCATTGAAAGTTGAATTTCCATTTCCTAAATAGGCAAATGAGTTGGTTGGCTAGGGTCCGGTCAACCTAGCTTGTTCTCCCTCGCATTCTTATTTTTCGTTAAAGGTGTGTTGATTTTATTTAATGCAAGGTATGAATTAAATAGACGTTTTCATTTTTCCACGAAGTCCAGGTTCGATTTCATTTATAATCATTGTGTGATGGATCCATGGTGTGCATGCTTAACTAAGTTTGATTTTATCCTTTGTGATTTATTTTCTTCAAAGTTTAGCATCGTTTCTACCTAGATCATGAAAGCACACATTCCTGCACTAGTGTATTTACAGTTTCGCAGATTTATTGCTTTGGTTCTTATAGTAATAGTATTTTGTTCTTTTATGACATATGAGCCTTGATGCATTTTTGCAAGTATGTGATTATCATTTTGAAGTATTCTTGATATATTGAACTAGATATGCTTTGGTAATTAGAGAATGAATGTTGTTATAACACATTAACCTATACCTTCACTTCATACTTTTTAGGGAAGGATCGAATTTCATATCTAATTATTTTGAAGAGAATATTTCTTAGCTAAGAAGGTTATGAATGTGGATTGGATTTGTGTGAATAACTATTACAGGGTTGAAGCATGCTATCCCAATTAGATGATTTCTTTAGTTGCATGAAGGAGTTTGTTGATTGAAGAAAAGTGTGCTTTGACTTCGGAAATTAATTCTTATTTTAAAGATTGAGATTGGTTGAAGAATCATTTTGTTTGAGGAAGTTATTTTGAAGTCCTACTCACCTTTGCAAACTCTTTGTCTAGGTTAACACATTCTTTATTTTCTTATAAGAGGAATTTCAAAACTTGTTGGAGTATTCTTTGTTCCAGTAAAAGAATCAATATCCTTGTATAGGAACAGAGTGCTCTATTCGTAAGGCTTAGAGCCCCTGGATGAGGACATAAATCTTCAGTACAGGTGTAAAATATATTTCCATCATCTAAAAGTTTTTCTGGTACTAGTGCAAGAATATTGCAAGAGTACAGGAATGATAGCTTAGTGCAGCGAGAAAGATCTACAAAGAAGTCATACATCTTGAAGGGTCAAATTATTAACCTAACATATGAATATACTAAAGATAAATATATATTTACATTTCCATTAGTCAGGTTTGCTTATAAGAATTTTGAGATTTCCTTTCATTTATTTGTTTGCAAAAGTACTTTCTTTCACATTCCAGCACTAGAATTTATTTTGTGTAACTTGTCGAGTGATATTTTCTTTTTGATTCTGCAAGATTATAATTAAGGAAGTAGGAAAAGAGTTATGAAAAGTTCATATCATTTCTGGCATTTCCTGTGATTCATCTCTAAGTTTATGAAACCCGCGGGTTGACAATTAAGTGTTGAAGGAGTCTACCTAACCGTAATTCCTACACCCAACAAATGGATGTATTGAAGGGGTTCCTTCTATCTGAACATGATATCGAAAAATTAGAGGTGTCATTTTTTGGTGACTATCATCATGGTTAATGTGTGTCCCTTATCAACCCATTTGGAGGCTTTATGTCCTCTTAAGAGATAGATGAACATTGTTTAGTTAGGCAGTTTGTTGCTATAAGAATCCACATTTTGTCTAAAAGTGTGTTGTGTTGAGAGACCCCTTCAATAGATGGTTTATCAATTTGTTTTTCCATATGTATGATATTATAGTGAAGAATGAAAAAATCATACATGAAGATAGCTTGAATTAATTCCATATCACTTTATATTTTCTAACTTGTGGAGATTTTGCTATCAGTAGAGCCATTTTGCATTCTCTTTAACATTTGGATAATTAATTAGGAGTCTCCCTCTACTATTAATTTATAGAATCCTTCCCTTTCTGTTATGTAGATTACAAATCCAATTTCATAGAGATAAACTACATTATTAATTTATATTCATAGGTATATATCATATATCTAGATAAATTCCCTTTTCTAGTTGTTAAATAATAGGCTCCATAATTGACTAGATATGGGTACCTTTTAGAGGCACCATAAAAATTTTATTTTATAACATCCAAAATAAAGGGTTATTGTTTAGTTGTGAAATTAGATTTAGGCCCCTTCAATATATATATATATATATATATATATATATAGTTGAGCTCAAAGACATGTAATATAGTTTTATCATGTACTGTGTCTTTCCAATCTTATTTTTTCTATGGAATATCTAAAGAAAATTCCTTGATATCACTTGTAGGTCTACTATATATGGCTATAAGGTCTAGAAAAGGTGCTCTAAATATGTAATTATTCTATTAGATCTAAGACTTTTGTGATCCATAATGTTGATATCAGTATTTTGGATTAGTCACATCGCTAAGATTTGGTCGACGTTTCGAACCAACTAATGTGGTTCATCCTCAGGACAAGGTGAGGAATCAATAGATATAAGGGAATAAATAGCAAGGATGCATCAATTCCTAGAGTTAAATATCAGAAAATAGTCATTAGGTAATTTTTTATGTAATAAATAAATATTTAATTTTGATATTATAAATGGAATATTAGTATTAAATATTATATTATCTAGAGATAATTAATATTAAATATTGTAATAATATTGTCTAGAAATAATTAAATTATTAATATAGTTTGTTAGGGTTTGACTCATAGTCATAGAAACTAGCTGTTATGAAGTAATATTATTTAGAGATCATAAGTTAAATGTTTAACAGTAATGTTATCTATAAACAGTTAGTTTAAATAGTGTAATTTGTTAGGGTCTCACCCTATCTTTTATTGATTGGAATAGTATTTAATTCATTAATAATTTAATATTATGTGATTACTCTACTGTTCCATACTTCATAGATAATAATCCTAAGAAAAATATACCACACTTTATTTAGAATTAGGTTGGTGAAAGTAGATTGTATCCAATATTCATAAAATTGGAGCCCCCTAGTCTAGGTAGTTTCTGCGAATGAATAGTGATTAAGGAGGTGCTATGTTGGTTCCTCTTCTTTCCTATAAAGGTAAGAGAAGAATGGAATTTTAACTCCTCATCATGCCAATTCATCACATGTAATAATTTCTCCATTAGCTAATAACCACAAAACAAGTGATATTCACTAGAACATTTGGAATAATTTCTTACACTTTACTAATCCTAGTTAGATGATTACATGATATCATTTTGGTGAAGTTCATTAGATTGATTCATCAAGATTGTTTCTTTAGACCTAAGATGTAGAAATCCAACCATCATGCATTCAACGCCAAGATCCATCTAAATGTTTTTGCAATTTTTCATCTCCATTGCTATGTAGGGCCATAGCTTCAATGAACAAACATTAATAGGTAGCAGATGCAGGGAGACTTACTCAATTGAAATTTCGTTACAAAATCTCATCGTAGATGTAGAATGGTTCCATATGTTTGAGTAAAAAAAGCTACCATGTCCTAGCTAGGGAGATGTAATATCCTAAAATTTCATCAAAAGGCTTTGTTCATAATCGTGAAGATGATCATACTTATGATATTGTTGACTACCACATGGCATTTATATTGTTGTCCAATCTATTTATATGTCTTCTCACTTCTAACACATATGGTGTAGAAACTTTGACATAAAAAGTGATTGTCTTATTCCATTTTGTGATGCACTATCCTACATTATCCATCAAAATGGTAACAATGTATGGAAAAATTCCATTAGAGGTGGGTGTGAGCATCAAAATGAATTGGGATAATATTTGATGCAAATTTATTTATCAATGTTCCAAAAGGAAAATGATAATGTGTGTATATCTATGCGTGTGTGTGCATATTTACACACATTAAATGTATACATATATATATTGTACAATAAAATCCATGGTTATGATCATTGGACATAGTGTAGTTACACAACACTATTTTTCTAGGTCCCCTTAAGAAAAATGAGGGGATCCCAAAAATTTATTGCTTTCACACTTCATTTTAGGACCCTAAATTAGGGTCACCATTGGAATAATCGCTTAAAATTATTTCCCATGATATAAGTTGTTCACCTCTAATTTCTAGGCATAAAATCCTGTAATTCTAAAACTCCCTTAACATTTTGCAACCATGCCTTGGATAATATACACACCTAACATACTAAATTCACACCACAAGGATTCCAACATTCCATTATCATAGCCAAAAAAATGCATGCTAATGGAAAAATGCATGTCCAACCCTTACGAAAATTCCCACTAGGATTACCATGACCACACTATGCACACATAGTGTACTAAATTCCTAAGATAGGACTAGGGATGATCAAAATAAATATTCATAATAACATTCATATATTTATATACAAGATAATTGAAAGAATAGGATGACGAACATATAACACAACATTTCTAAGATACAATAAAGTAATGTTAGAAATATCATTAGGAAAGATGAATGTAAAATTTAGGTATGTTTTGCAAGTTATGAATGTGTAGGGTCCATTTTGGTTAACATATAAATGTGGAGGTGTGGAGTCTCCAAAAAAATGATCTACCTTCACATTAGAATTACCTATATATTTGATAAGATGGATAAGTATGTAATTGAGAATGTATAGGGATAGAAACACGTGTACTAATAGAAATAGATACTTGTGCACTGAAGAGAGACATTCATATTTTGTATTGATAGTGAAGTGGTTGTTCCAAATTTGTGCAAGGTGAAGTGTTACATTTTGGCTCGATGTTCACTTGTTGTTGTTAATAATTTAAGGGGTGTATCACAAAATTTTTATCCATTACAAAAATGATAAGCAATGTAATCAAATAAATATATGTCAAGGTGATGTGTGCTCTAAGGTTAAGTGGGTGCATCACATTTTTTGGAACGATATAGTGGGAACATCCAACATGGTAAAGGTCATTACAAGGTGCACACCAAAAGGATTTTACCCATTTATTTCTCATAGGAAGAAAAAAACAAACCCAATGCATGCTAGAAGTGCACACACAAGGCACCAAATGAACACCGAACCCTTAAGAAAATGCTGATAGGAATTCAGGGGATTGAATTCTTAGGACTAAGAAAAATACACATTAGGCATAAAAAAAATCCACACCTGAAACATAAGAGAGATGCACACTCAACACTTAACATATATATCTAATCCCTAACATAATATTTTACGATTTGTAAAAGGAAGAGCACCATTCACTTACATATATTTTGCATTCCCTCTTTCCTCAATCCCACAACACTTGGTCATCTCTTATACTTTATAGAATGTGGAACATTAACCATTAAAATTCACCCAAATCCTCTACATTTTTTCATTTTATAACATCCATATTTCACTTACCATATTCCAAATTAGACTTTGCAAACTTAACCTCAAATGTATCCCTAACAGAACATAAAGTACTATTCAAAAAGAAAAGAAAAAATAATATTAGCATATATTTTCCATGAACAGGAAGTTATCATTGTACTCATATTTCACATGAAGGTGGTAGGAAGTATTAATAACTCCATGTTTCAAGTATATGAACCATTACAATGAATTAAAGCCACTTCAGCAACCTTTAAACATTTCAAAGGGCCTTGTGAAAATATATTTTATTATAATCACCACCATCTGTTATTGAATATCACTTAAACAAATATGGAGAATAGAAGAAAGGAACAATTTTGTGGATATATTATTAATAATTTTGATTGAGATAATCCTAAACTTCAATCATTAGTTTCATGCAAATGGTACTTGGAACAACCATAGGAAGAAAATGATTGTAAGAAGATTTGCACTATTGGAAATGTTGAAGTTAGCAACATGCTAGAAGTTTGTGATTTGAAGAAAATAGTATCTTGGTGTGCAGAGTTGTTTAACAAGAGAAGAACAATGTTACAACTATGGGAGAAAATCCATGTTCCATTAATTGCAAGTATTTTTTAGAATATTGTGAGACAACCCACTTCAAATAAATTGTTGAAGATGCAAAATGTGATGCCCTTTTGGATACACAAGGTGAAATATTTAATCTTCTAAAGTAATTTATCACTCAATCATCCACTATTTCCATGAATATTGTGAAAATTGAGGTTAATTCATGAGTAAACCCATACCAAGAATTGCATGGTGATTTTGAAATCTTATTGGAAAAGTTCTAAACATATATACTAAGATATGTTATTTATGTTTTGCATTGCTCTATTCATGAAGGGGCTATATTTTATTCGACACATGTCATCTCTAATGAAATATCTTATTAATTAGGAAATTATCATTGTGAAAACCCCACCCATGTTTCTCTCATAAAATGCAATGTAATTTTTTATTTTTTATTTTTTGCTTTTTGAAATGTAAAAAACTTAGAAAAAATGGGATTGAGTCAAAAGGACATAGATTCTAGAGCCGAGGAGGAGGATTGCTTGCTTTGGATATTGTGGTTTTCTTGTGCATAAAATTTGAATTAAGTGGACAACCATTAAAGGCTAGTTGGCGTATGATTTGAAAGGATTGGTTCTTAAATTAAATTAGCTTCAAAATAAAGTACACATGCCCATTTTGATTGGGATACCAATCACAAGGTAGTAAATGGAGGCAACATACACAATCCTAGACAAGAAGCCTATGAAAGGAGGGAAATTTGTTTGTTCATGTATGAGGGAAACATTTGGAGAAACATTCAATAGAGAGAAACAATGTGCAAAAGAGGATGGAAAATAAGTGAAGGGATTGGTATTTTGGTTCCCTAGAGGCTATGGGTTGGGACACTAGTCTCTGGAGTCTCGTAACAACTTGGGGTCCCTAGAGGCTATCGGTTGAGATAGGTATATATGTATTCCTACAATAACCTATGCCTCCTTCGAGGCTAGGTGAGAATGAATCTTTGGGACCTTGTAATAGATGGATCCTAGAGGTCATGGGCTATGAATAGGAACTTTTTATACTATGAACCTTGTTAGAGCTTGGGTCCCTGGAGGGTTGGTGAGGTGAGATAGTAATTCCCTAGAGCCTAGATCACTGGGAAGAAGCTATCTGAGTCAATTTTTATGCGGACTCTAAGAGTTTATAGAAAAGGAGATGAAATCTCTGTTATTATTCATGAGGATGGAAGCAATGAACCCTAGATTCCCTAAGTCATTGTTTAATTATAGAGCGAGCAGAGTGGGGAATTGAGGAGAAAGGTCTTCTAAGTCCCTGTTCTAGTTGGAAATATGGTGATACTATCCTATACGCAAAGCCCCTCTCAATCTCTAAAATCTATCTCAACGATAAATTGTAGCTGAGCTAGCTACAACTATATAAGGTAGGTGACAGAGTCCTGTCCCAGACTCAATTACCCCTACATTCAAAGATAAGGATCGTTTGCATTTGTTAAATTATAATGAACTTTGATCATTCTGGCTTGAAACGGATGGATTATATAATGTTACATGCTACTAATCAATGAGTATGTGGAATACACGTTTGTGTGTAAATGAAACACATAGTTATGATTGAACATAATAAAATATATATATATATATATTATAATATATTATATATATATGTTATTGGACGTTTGAGATGAATAATGTTATTAAATAAGTCAAGCATCAGTGTGCTTCTGGATTGGTAGTAAAGTGTTTTGCAAATTGTTTTTTTATAGCATATAATATGCAACAAAATATGTATGATTTACATGGTAGCAAGGGTTATGTTAGATCACAATGGAATCCCTTATTGTAGTAAATGTTTGCATATATTTATTATCAACACATACAAAAATATTACAAAGACATTATGAAATGCTACAACAAGTGAAAGGATCCATGAGGATGCAGATTAAAGCCTAGAAAAATTAGGTATAAAAACCTCTTTCTCCTAAGAAGAAATGGTTACATGAGAGAATATTCATTTCATAGAATCTACATACACATATATACTTATCCACCTAATTACAATCCTATAAAACTACACAATAGGGATTGAGTTAACATTGAGGAAGCATTCCTCTTTTGAGACCATTTCAGCCTTGTGCTCTTTATCTAAGTGGCCTCTTACAAGTGTTATCAAAAACCTACAATATTACTGTAAAGGCACCATCATTGATGGGAAGATGTCATAAAGTAGCCAAATGCTCTGTAGGTCTTCAGTTATTACCACCATGAAGCTAGTTAGGCATAAGAAGCCTTTGCATAGTTCCATGGAGTTGCTTCCATGCCTTCTTTTGAGCCTAAACCCTTGGCATGGGGCAGGGGAGGTAGAATCCCTTAAAGAGTTCACTATGAAACGTTAACAGGGAGAGGACGTAGGAGAACCTATGTCATTCTCCCAAAATTCCCTGTTTTGATATAGGAAATATCTGTTGGCCAGGATCAAGTTGGAGAGGCCTTCACCTAGGCTTAGGAGGGGTAGCAACATCAGGTACATTAGCAAGCCACTTTCACCAACATTACTACTCAACAACAACATTTTTCTCGATCTTTAAGGAATCCTTGTAAGAGAACCCTAGTCAGAATAACCAGCGAGAGGTGATCAGTGAGGAGCTAAAGTAATCTCTCATGGTATTCCGTGAAATCCAAACCAAGCTCGTTGTAAAAATCTTAACAAGGTTTCTTTGGTTGATCCTTGCTAGGGATCAAGTTTAAGCTCTGATGCGCTGCAGGAAGGACCAAGAACTGGACTTATAGTATAGGCTCAAGCAACCTTGTTCATTAACTAGGTAGAACCCTTGTCATGGAGACTTCCCATTGGCACATCTTGATTACCCTCTACCATAATTGGATGATGTTATAATGATGTGGCTTGGAGGTGAAAATTTGGGAAGATAAAATCCAAAATTATATTTTTCACATCGATGGGACTGATCAGGATGACATCACATAGGAGGAACTAGTTGTCACATAAGCTCAATAGTCCTGCCATTGGTTGGAAGTGGAGCCCACAATTTGCACCATAAATACATTCGAGGGGCGAGGTCAGTAGAGATCAGTTGGATGGCATTCTAGCTCGGTGATCATGTTATTGGCTAGGGTAGACTCCTTGATAGGTCATCCCATTTAGTCCACCCCAAAACATTCACAATGGGTGGCCTACTGACTAGGTGGCTCCAACCTAGAATAAAAGAAGAATGCACTAAGGGAAACATCAAGAGCATAAGTGCAAGATAACATCGTATGACATTACCCTGAAAGTCTCACCTCAGAGAAGTTTTGGGTGAAGTAAGTGAAGCCACCAAGAATGACCCAACTAGGTCATGTGAGTTGATTGGAGTGGCAAGACACATGCCTAGATTTATTTCAATTAGTGAAGGGAGGACCCACAACCAGATAAGTTTGCAAGTTGTAGCCACTAGTAGTAGGTAGAGGAACACTGGGATAAATAAGTGAGTGTGACATAGCATGGGCTGCAATGTTAACCGACAATGTAGTAGAAGACCAACAGGAGGAGGCCATGTGACCCCACTTCACATGTAAGCTCGACAGTGAGGTCCCAAAAGTTAACAAAGTGTGTTCTCCAAAAAAAATTGGGAAGGTAAAAGTGGGATGATGTAAGGTGAGTGCATGGTAGGGCCTACACTAATCGAGATTTCACATTGGAGGGAAGTAGGCCTCATTTGATAGGTTAGCCAACCACAAAGATATCATGAGCACACAACAATGTAATAAGAAATATTTCAGGTAGGTAAGTGGAGAAGGCCTACCCCCCGATTGTCACACATGCCAATGGAAGTCTGCAACATGGCATTTGGATTATGTGGTAGGGCCTATCCTTTGAGAGGTGATATCTTGAAATCCAAAGGTCAGATTGAAGTAAAATTTATATCATCAGATTCATACTGATGAGACAAATGCAATGGTGACTGTTATATCTATGTTTAGTGGAGTTGGAAAAATAAAAAAAAAAATTATACCCCATTTTCATAAAAACAACTTGATGATTGGGCCGGCCTAATGCTTACCTCTTACTTTGGGTATTGTGTAAGTCATCTTATTATAGAGTGGTGTTAGAGAATCTAGGTTAAAAACTTGGTCTAGATGAGCTTTTTCACAAGAAAGTAATGATTTTTAAAATTAACTAAACAATTTCTTAACATTGGATTTTAGCACCAATCTAAATAAATTAATAAACATACCTAATTGGGCATCAATTCATTTTTTGGGAATGAGAGATGTATAAATCGTTGGATCGTCATTTATGATATGATGTTGTGCACACCCCCACTGGAGTGAAATCAACAGGGAGGAGAACCCCTGCACACATCACTGATCAACTTATCGAGATCAACTATACAATTGGTATCATTCCCCCCTCCTTTTTGATGTCAACATAGGCCCAAACCCTTGCATAAGTCATAGATCTACCTTGAAAAATCTAGACCATCAGTAAAACTCATGGAAAAAAATAAAAGATGTTGGGACTCAAAATATTTCGTAGACACAGGTAATATCAATTGTGATGAGTTAAGAATTTTGTGGGTTGTAGGTTACAATGGGTGAATTGTTGTTTTGTTAAAAATATGTGCTAACATGGTCATTGTGTTGTAGGTAGATTGTATGGTAAGCCCTATGAGGGCAAGACCCTGTGTCTAATAGGCTTCTTACTTTTTCAACGATGCTCTAATAATTTAGACGACTTGAATTTTAACTATGCACATGAATTATTAAATATGGTTAGCATGCTAACGTGATCATCTGTCATAGAAGAATTCCCCATGGGACTTCATAAATGGAGGATCATTATGATGTTTTATTGAATTATTACATGAAATTATATTAGTCTATGCGATTGACAGCATATCGCAAGCAACTTAAGATAGAGGAAACACAATAATGATGATTGAAATGGTTGAGTACAGTACATTTAATATTAGATAATAATTATTTAATTCACAAATGTGAAATCACACTCACTATTCAGGAAGCTCAAATAAAATGATCCCACACAGACACAATAGAGGAGATAGTTAATTTTTCACCCTTATCTCGCACCCAATATACATGTGACCCAAAATTTTGATGCCCAAAAATTTAATAAGCCAAAAATTATAATTTTTAATCAATTTATGAGTGAGGTGTGGGGAAATACATGTAGACATATGGAACATTGTGGACAAAAGTTTATGTTCCTTCCTCCACATAACCATTCTACTGCACAACACTTCTTCCTCACACACATTAAAAATACACTTCATTTGATATCGAGTAATAAGAATTTAATTCACAAATATGTAATCACACTTAGTATTTGGGAAGCTCAAATAAAACAAGCCCATATAGTCATAGTAGAGGGGATATTTAATCGCCAACCCTTATTATGCACTCGATATAAATAGAACTCAAACTTTAATAAGCTAAAAATGCTAATTATTATTTGATTAAAATATATCTTTTTGAAGAGGGAGGTATGCACAAATATATGAGAAGGTCCATAACATTA
Source organism: Pinus taeda (assembly GCA_000404065.3). NCBI lineage: Eukaryota > Viridiplantae > Streptophyta > Pinopsida > Pinales > Pinaceae > Pinus > Pinus taeda. The sequence continues at coordinate 116,114 of APFE030996230.1, read as the reverse complement.
TGGAAGAAGGTTTTTGTTCCTTGCTTCACACACTCATTCTCCTGCATAACACTACTTCCTCACATGCATTTAAAAGACACTTCATTTAGTATTAGATAATAGTTATTAAAGTCACAAATGTGAAATCTTAAATGCACATAGTATTTGCGATTGTGAATACCAATATTTGTTGTTTATAGTTTTTAAATGATAAAAACCATCAAACATTGTTTTGAAAACTTCTCATCAGATCATGGGTAAATAAATTTTTCAACAACACCTTTTCTACTTAATATCAATAAAACTCATAGTAGTGGGTAGAGTTAATCACCCACCCTTATTTTACACCAGATATACATGTAAACCAAAAATTTCATGCCCCAAACTTTAATAAGACAAAATTTATGTGGAAGAAGTATGCAAAGGAGAAATGCATGCAAAGATGTAGAACATTGTGAATGAAAGCTTCTATTCCTTTCTCAATAGACCCATACTCCCATGATACACTTCTTTCTTACATGCATTAAAAGAACACACCATTTGAAATTGGATACTAACATTCTTCTTAAAGTTAAAATAATTTCATGTCCATAGAATAAAGTTCCCTTTTCACCCTCATTTTACCACACACACCATGTCTTCAACACAAATTCACAACTCTTTGCACCTGTTTTCTCACACACCTAAATCTGTAAAAGTTTAAAATGAAATTGGAGTTAAACACACTAGCATTCCATGTGTTAGTATTAGTGTCAGTGTCAGTGTCAATGTTAGTGTCAAAACACCAACTAACAAAACACCCCACTACTTATGTAAATGACTTTCTTAGAGTACTATGTCAATTTCAATGTCAGAGCACTAATTGAGAGAATGGCCACTTACAAGGTTAACCCCTTTTTCTAATGATTTGTCAAGAACTAGTCAATACTAAAATTAAATCGCCTTCCACTAGGGGAATTATGTCCCATTAAGCCTCACTGAGCCAATGGAAAATTAGAAATTTCTTTTTGAATTTATGGAAAAATAGGAATATTCAACATTTTCTTTGTTAAAGTTACAAAACTAGGCAAAACAATTGAGATTCAATGGAATTTGACCACAAGGCTAGTTCTATAGTCCCTCGCAAGATAAGGACTAGTAAATCATCATATATAGGTGAATGTATGTATGCAAAAAATTCATTTATTCAATTCAATTAGTCATTCTAATTATTTATTTAAAATCATAAAGTTTAACTTATTTTTACACTCATCAATATCTACCATTACAACATTTAAATATTAATACATAATATTTTTCTATAAAAAGATTATAATTTGTAAATTATAATACCTTTGTTTTATTGATTTTTTTATAAATTATAATAAATATGATAGTTACTTATATATATATATATATATATATATATATATATATATATATTATATATATATATATATATATATATATATTATATTATATATATATATATATATTATATATATAATATATATATATATATATTATATATATATATATATCATTTTTTACAACGTATGTAATTGATTTTTATGATTGATGGCTTAATCTTGTGATTTATCGCTTCATATTTATTATTAGCCCTGTCTCGCTAAGGACTATAGCATTCACCTCACAGTCAAAGTGCATTAACTTCCCATTATTTTGCAGACTTTTTGAAATTTTAACCAAAGTTTTGAGAAATTTTTAAATATTCTTATTTTTGTGTAAATTTATAAATAATTTTCTATTTTTTTGTTGGATGTGTGAGCTCTAATGGGACATTATCCTCCTAGTGGAGGGTGTTTTCTTTCCAGTATTTTCCAAGAAAAAAAAAAAAAAAAGACTAATTTTTTGAGTTGCCATTATGTCCATGAGTGTTCTCACATTGACATTGTTATGCTAGTTCCCTACCTAATGATGCCATAACTGATGAAGTTGTAGGTCCTTTACATAGGCGAGGGGGAGCATCTAAACAAATATCTATAATTTGGAGTGCAAAAGTGTGGAGGACGAATTGATACATTGATACAAATATTCCTCCACACCTCTTGTTATAGACATATTTGGGCACTTCAACCCGAATCACATATGTCAATAAACCAAGGGATCTTTAACCCCTAAAAGTGTTGTTTCATACCCTAAAGGATCATGGTCAACTGATTACATCATTTCCCAGAAGTTCCACCTGAAAAACCACTCGGAACTGGCCAAAACTAGACCATACTAACTGCTCCATGGTCAAGGTGTGATGCATACTAGCTACTACACTAGCTAGGTGTGATGCATACTGAAGAGGCCTTCTCTAGGGTGTGATGAGCGAGAATGGAGAAATGGTTGAGATAGTTTGCTAAGTGGATGCTCATGGAATGTTCTAGAAACTTCTCCTATGACACTTGCCTCTCTAAATTCACCCAGGGATGAGTGAGAGATCAATGAAATCTCCAGATCTGACTCACACCTTTGTCAGACATCTATAAATGTATCCCTCATCTGAGAGATCTAGACGTTGGAATTTTGTAATTTGTAAGGAAGTGTTGTTGGTTTCTCTTTGAGAAGGAACATTGTATTGTTGGGTGATCTTGCTTTTCATGAGGTGAAGAGGGCTTTGTGCTGGGAGGATGATGCTGGATTAGACAACTGGGTTGTAATCCTCTCTTCTATTTCTATTATTAATACAGTTCTTTGACTTTTCCTCCATACAGTCGTGTATTTTTGAATCTTGTAATTTGTGAATGCAATTGTATGTTCAACGTATTTCTGATTCTGCATTGTTTATGATATTATAGATCAAGATGCTTTGATGGTGTTTTGTTACTTTGTCTCTACAGGTATTCTCTAAAGCGGGACAAGTAGGAGAGGAGTTGCAAGCTCTATCAAGGGAGAGAGAAATCAAGCAAGGAATCAAGCGGAAGATCTAGGTTGGTCCTCTTTGCTTCTTTCTTACCTATCATACATAAAGGAAATCGCAAATTGCTTTGATTGTTTTTTTCTAAGATAGCTACCAATCTTAGTGTGAGTATCAGATCAAAAAAACACTAGTTTTCCTAGAAACAAAAGGGCGACCATACTGGGGAGCGATTAGTTAGTTTGTTTGTTATTTTTATTTGCTTTATAAACTACGGGTGGAGCCTAAAGTTAGCGAGATAGCCTTCGAACTGCTCTTGTTATGCAATTGCAAAGTAGATGAATGATGCTTTAGTTAATCTCTAGTTTGGTTTATGAACTGAACATCTAACTTACAAGCACCCTAAATGCCCTTGTGGTAGCTCAATAACCTTTTAAGATCATACCCCTATGCTTTGTTTTTACTGTTCATCATAACTCAAATTAAATCACTGAACTTAGCTACAAATTTTGAGGAAAAACCCAACTCAGTTTCACTCTCTGGCCCATCGCACTGTCTATAACTGGAAACTAGTATGCATCACACCTCCTGTGTGTAGTTGGTGGGATGCATCCCTGTTTTTGTTAAGGATGGGTGCAATGACTGATTAATCCTATTTCTCTCTTTGAAATTTGGGTTTTTCATCCTTGTTTTCATCTCTATTCAGTTGCTTTGCTGCTTATGATCAGTATCTCATTGTTGAAGTCCATTTCCTTTACATTGTTTAGCCTCCATTGATTAGGATAGGTAAATGTTTTTGTGTATTTGTCCATCACTTACGATTCCTAGTCAAAAAGTAGCTTAATCAATCTGTCATTTTTTGATGCAAAAGTGTCATAATTGTCATTTTGAGTCAAAAAGATGAGTGTCGTAAAGTCTTCCTCCTCTATATAGTCGATTGTACTTTTGTCATTGTATTTGATTTGAATTGTTAATATTTGAAGTGTCAAAAGTAGTTTTCTATTTGAAATCAAAAAGTGTCATTTTAGTCTTCTTTTTGTTTTGAAAATAAATTGTCGAAACATCGCTTTGAAGGAAATAATTCAGATCTGTACTTACTTTTCCTTTTTGGAATTCTCACATTAAGGGAATGAAAAACAAATACATGCATTTGCATTTGCATTTAGACTGTATGTGGAAAACGATTTAGGAAAAGTGCATTTAGTGTGTGCTCTTTGCTCTCTGTTGAAAGAATTGTAATCTTCTTTCCTTAGTAGCTAGGATTTTCATTGCTAAAAGAAAATAAATGATTGTTTATCATTTTAGATCGAATATTTAGAAATTTTACATCTACATCACACAGTGAACCTTGAAAGACAAACTTCTAAAAAAGATTGACTCTAAAATAAATCTCATTGAACATAAAAATGCTTTGGAACCTAACACAACACATTTAGAAGTCTAGGCTAGAGACATATTCTGGTGTTGTAAAACCTGGTAACTATCATTCTCATCAAAGGTTGGGTGAGTCCTCCTCTTTGATACGACAAGTGCTAGTATGGACTTGTGCTCTTCGTACCGTCGAGTATATATTGGGAGACCACAATAGGTTGATATCCTTTATCCATAGGAATTCGTTTCTGCCGCCCTATCGATTGCAATGCACTGAACACAGCATTTGGGAAGATTGACTACCATACATAAGTCCTTGGTAATTTCTCTTTAATTTACCACCAAGGTGTATATTGTAGTTTTGCGATTGATTTGGTAACCCCTCTGTCTAGACTTCCAGAGTAATTACTTTCATTCCTTTTCAACTCCTTAAAAGAAAAGGTCCATCTGAACACTTGTCACTTCAGGCTCATTAAAAATTGAAGGCGACTAGAGTCATATTTAGCTTTTTCTTGACTCTTAAAAATTGAAAAATAAAAGTTGTGTCAAAGAGTCATTAAAATTTATTTGATTTCAGAATAACATCCCTATTCCTTCGTTGATCTTAGGTTAAGATAATGGAGTCCACCAATCAAGGAATCCCTCTTGGGGTGAATCCTAGTCCTTTCTCTTCTTGGGGAGATATTGGTGCTTCATATATGGCTACATTGTCCCTTCCAAGAATCACAATTGGCCTGTCAGTATGGCTATTCTCAACCTCTGTCGTTCTAAATACTGTAATTCCTCAGCAATCGAATCAATAACCAGTTGATACCAAAAATGACCCTTCACCATCTACTTCACTTGTTTCTCCCTCCCCTTCTTCCTCTTCGCTTGGTGAAACTAGTGATACTAAAAACCAAGTGGCTGAGAAGAAGAAGAAAGGGAAGGAGAAGAAGAAGAAGAAATCAGTTAAGCAAGGGGGAAATAATGAATCATCTGGTGAAAATCCACATATTAAATCTCCTAGATATCCCTGTCTAATTTGCAAAGGAACCCATTTTCATTGAGATTGTCCTTGCATTCCATGGATCTTGAGAGAATGGTCTCCCCGTTCACACCATCCGGTGTCATCGACCTCTGGCAATCAAGTTGACAGCACACCATCAACTATTGAAAATGAAAGTCCTAGATAGGAAAGAAAGGTCAAAACTCCATGTCTATTATGTGAAGGAGACCATCACCTTCCCCATTGTCCTTTTCTAGATGAGGCCAAGAGAATCTTGCATAATCGTCCTGCTTCACCACAACAACTTCAACCTGGATACAAGAAACTCTTACCAAGTCCATCGCTAGATGAAAACTTAACTGATGTAACTCAATCATCAGTCGGAATGCCTATTGTTAAGAGTGAACCTTTTGAGTCCATACTGGACCAAATTCGATAGGTAAAGATGGCAGTCGACCCAGTCTTTCCTTCAGAAGGTCCACCTTCAGATGACATTATTTCCAAAAAGAATGAAAATGATACCATTGAAATTCTTTTTGTTAATACAGAGTTTGATGAAGTTGGGGGCAATCCACCCACTCCTTTACAATAGGAGGAAAGTCCCCCAATTCAAGGGGATCATTTAGTCATTTATCCAATACCCCCTCTGAGCAGTCAAGTCATTTCCTTCGATTGGAATCAACTAGCAAGACCACGCCTTCCGTCTAATGTACCATTCCAGATCATAGTACAAGTTTACAAAATGATCGTATCTGGCACTATCATAGATGAAGGGGCTTCAGTGGATGTCCTTTCCTCAACTACTTGGAAAGTGCTTGGTTCACCATCGCTTATGCCTGTTACTCAAAATTTATCAGGTTTTGAAAAAGGAACCAATCAACCATTAGGGATCCTTCCGAAGTTGCCTATAACTTTGAAAAGAAAAATCGTTCATTTGAACGTGACGGTAGTCCAAAGGCCATTAGATTACAATATTCTTCTTGGATGTGACTATATATATATAGCATGGCAACTATTGTTTCCACACTCTTTCGAGTGATGTTTTTCCCATATGAAGGCAAAAGGGTACAACTTATCGACCAGCTTTCATTTCCCAGTTCAAACACATCTACAAGTCAAACATCATCCCTAAGTGGAATTTTTTCATCAAGAGTGTCTCTTCAAACTTCATTCCATCCACTAGATTATGGTAAGTAGTCCAGTGAATGTAACGAAGCTTAGGGGGCATGCACCCTGGTCTGCTTCGGCAAGAGAACCCAGCTAAAAAAATAGGTTTCCTGATAGGTTATGTGATTGGAAGCTCACACCATTCACCTTTGTCTATTTCAATGGACAAAGCCAAGGAATTGTCTTTTGTCTAACCACTGATAGAAAAAATCCTGCCTAACCACAAGGACTTCCATATGGTAACCTGGAGACTCTCCTTTTCTCATTACCCGGGGGCATAAAAGCCTTTGTATGCAAGTGAAAAATGACCAATTTCATTTTTTAGCTTTTTAGCTTTTTAGTTTCAACTTCTTAGGTTAGGTGATTGGTCTAACCACCATTCACCTTTGTCTATAACACGCAGACGAAGCAAAGGAAGGGTTGTGTCTAGACAAAAGACAAAACCATCCTACCTAATCTCAGTAGTTCCTTAGCTTATAGTGTAGTTAGCTTTGTAGTTTGGTCGTTTCTAGCCTATGTAAAAAGGCAATGAGCACATGTTATCATAGAGTTCAAGCTCAATAAAAAAATAAACCTACCAATGAGAGACATCTTTAATGACTGGAATGAGCAATGTTTTGCAAGGTTCAAGGTCGTTAAAAAATAAACCTGTTAATGCGAAATGTTTCTGCAAGGCTCAAGCTCGTTAAAAAACAAACCCGCTACTGAGCATATGTTAACACAAGGTTCAAGCTCATTAAAAAATAAACCTGCCTTTAGTAAGTGACCTTTGTGATTGCCATCCTATCAACCTTTTGAGCCTTGGTTGTCTTCTACCATCACCTCCATTCTTTTAGCCAATCATACGCTTCCACTTGATTGTTTACCCTTTTGAGGAACATCTGCGATGAGTGAATCTGTTAGCTACCCTCTTCACACTGCCATCTTTTGAGAAGTTCCAAACTTACTTGGAACCATTTGCTACCTGAAAGCATCACTCATTCCTCAAAAATGAGTCTCTTTTAAGCTCTTTCTAGACTCGCTAAATATCAAAAGATTGCTGAGCTACTGGCCTTTCTAGCTCGTTAAAGTAAGGGGAAGCGCCATCCGTAATCTACATTTTAATATTTTTTCACCTGAGGGATTATCCCACAAAAAGATCAAGAACTTGTTTTTTTGGCTCACTAAAGCAATCGAAAAATCATCCCTTATGTATTATTTTATACTTTTTAGGACTTAAGTGATTATGCTATGAAAAAGGACTACTGGAGATTCCTTTTCGTCCCTTTTCAAACTCTCTAAACATGAAAAGGACCAAGTTATCTTTGTTGTTAAACTCGTTAAAACAATAGCAACAAACTTGTCCACCCATACAAGAACACGTTTCACTGTCGTTAGGTTTGCTAAAACATAGCGACAGGTTTTCCTGAAGGGAAAATTATAAAACAAGCACATGTTATCCTCCTCAAGCTTAGCAAAAGTAAAGAGGTACTGGTTAGCAATGAATGGGGAAAAAGTGAAGAAATCTTGAAGAAATTCATTGGTAGTAGGTTGCTCTTGAACATGACACTTTCATTCCATCACCATGATTGAGTCGAGTTGGGTTACTCCGTTCACTGGCCATATCACCATTGGTCCTCCAAACCATCCATATTTTCGGGTTATCACTACCAATCCATCTCAATGTCACCGATATGTTCAAGAGAATTCATTCAGAGAATTTACAGCACAGCCAATGACTCATCCACTGCAATACCTTCACCCTCCATTTTTCATGACCACCATTCTTGAACCTTGTATCATCAGATCGTTTTCACCTCCAGAAAATCATTTGCTTCGTTTCATGTCATAGATGTGGGATACATCAAGGTCATCCTACGACGGGTCACTTCTTGTTGAAATCAGCTCATTATCCAAGATGTTGACTTAGAAACAACCCTTTCAGTACTTTGAAGCTTGGATGCCTCAATGGAAAGTTTCTCACTTCCGGCGATAGGTTTACATCAATGGCCTTTGACCGAAAGATTTTAAATGGTGTTTGACATCAGATCATATATTCACACCAAGTGAATTGTATTGTAGTAGCTTGAGCGTCATTATCATTATCGGTGATTCCTCTTGCACTTGCTAACAACTCACATCATTGGTTGGCAATCAGGCAATGTATTTCCATGTTCGATTTTAGGACATCTTTTCACATGGATTGACTTGTACATCGAGTGATGATTGAATGAGTTTGAAGAGCCCAGATCTAGTTTCATCCATCCGAGCTGTGATATATTCAGGAATATAAAGACATCAAATGTACACAGAAGCTACATAGATGGTCATCCAAGCCAGGGACGATGACACTTCATATGAATAATCACCAGTTTGCAACTGCAGACGATTATCTGTTCTATGCAAATGAAAATGAATTTGTAAAGTTGAGCATGGGAATGCCCGCCTCAGCTAGATCATGAAAATAATATGATGATGATGTATTGTATTGTATCTTATACAGGTCACCTTCCAATTCGAATAACTCGGATCCTCATGATAAAGCATTTCACTTGACATCAAAAGATTTACGACCTCATGCTTTAGGGGGCAACTGTTATAGACATATTTGGGCACTTCAACCCCAATCACATATGTTGATAAAACAAGGGCTCTTTAACCCCTAAAAGTGTTGTTTCATACCCTAAAGGATCATGGTCAACTAATTACATCATTTCCCAGAAGTTCCACCTGGAAAACTACTCAGAACTGGCCAAAACTAGACCATACTAACTACTCCATGGTCAAGGAGTGATGCATATTGGCTGCTACACTAGCTAGGTGTGATGCATACTAAAGATGCCTTCTGTAGGGTGTGATGAGTGAGAATGGACAAATTGCTGAGACAATTTGTTAAGTGGATGCTCATGGAATCTTCTAGAAACTTCTCCTATGACACTTGCCACTCTGAATTCACCCAAGGATAGTAACAGATCAATGAAATCTCCAAGTGGAACCAAGAACTATCAGTGAAATGACACTAATCAAAAACCCAGAGCTAACTCACACCCTTGCAAGACATCCATAAATGGATCCCTCATTTGAGAGATCTAGAGGCTAGAATTTTGTAATTTGTAAGGAAGTGATGTTTGGTTTCTCTTTGAGAAGGAATGTTGTATTGTTGGGTGATCTTACTTTTCATGAGGTGAAAAGGGCTTTTATGTAGAGAGGATGATGCTAGATCAGACAGTTGGGTTGTAATCCTCTCGTCTATTTCTATTATTAATAAAGTTCTTTGAGTTTTCCTCCATACAAGTGTGGATTTGTTAATCTTGTTATTTATGAATGCAACTGTATGTTCAACGTATTTCTAATTCTGCATTGTTGATGATATTATAGATCGAGATGCTTTGACAGTGTTTTGTTACTTTGTCTCTACAGGTATTTTCTAAAGCGAAACAAGTAGGAGGGGAGTTGCAAGCTCGATCAAGGGAGACAGAAATCAAGCAAGGAATCAAGCAGAAGATCCAGGTTGATCCTCTTTGCTTCTCTCTTATCTATCATACATAAAGGAAATCACAAATTTCTTTGATTGTTTGTTTCTAAGATAGCTACCAATATTAGTGGGATTAGCAGATTGAAAAGACACTAGTTCTCCTAGAAACAAAGTGGCGACCATACTAAGGAGCGATTAGTTTGTTTGTCTATTATTAATGTTTTCTTTATAAACTACAAATGGAGCTTGAAGTTAGCGAGATAGCCTTCAAATTTCTCTTGCTATGCAATTGCAAAGTAGATGAATGTTGCTTCAGTCAATCTTTGATTTAGTTTATGAACTGAACATCTGACTTACAAGCATCCTAAACTCCCTTGTGGTAGCTCAATGACCTCTTAAGGTCATATCCCTGTACTTTGTTTTTACTATTGATCATAGCTCAACTTAAATCACTGAACTCAGCTGCAAATTTTGAGCAAAAACCCAACTTAGTTTCACTCCCTAGCCCATTGCACTGTCTGTAACTGGGAACCAGTATGCATCGCACCTCCCATGTGTAGCAAGTGAGATGCATCCCTGTTTTTGTTAAGGACATGTGCGATGACTGAGTAATCCTATTTCTCTCTTTGAAATTTGGGTTTTTCCTCCTTGTTTTCAGCTCTATTTAGTTGTTTTGCTACTTATGATCAATATCGCATTATTGAAGCCTCTTTTCTTTACATTGTTTAGCCTCCATTGATTAGGATAGGTAAATGTTTTTGTGTATTTTTCCATCACTTACGATTCCTAGTCAAAAAGTAGCTTAATCGAACTGTCGTTTTTTGATGCAAAAGTGTCGTAATTGTCATTTTGAGTAAAAAACAAGAGTTTCATAAAGTCTTCCTCCTCTATATAGTTGACTGTACTTTTTTCATTGTATTTGATTTGAATTTTTAATATTTGAAGTGTCGAAAGCAGTTTTCTATTTGAAATCAAAAAGTGTTGTCTTAGTCTTCCTTTTGTTTTGAAAAGAAATCGTCGAAATGTCAATTTGAAGGAAATAATTCAGATTTGTACTTAGTTTTCCTTTTCGGCATTCTCACATTAAGGAAATGAAAAACAAATACATGTACTTAGACTGTATGCACAAAATGATTTAGGAAAAGTGCATTTAGTGTGTGCTCTTTTCTCTCTATTCAAAGAATTGTAATCTTCTTTCTTTAATAGCTAGGATTTTCATTGCTAAAAGAAAATAAATGACTGTTTATTATTTTAGATTGCATATTTAGGAATTTTACATCTACATCACACGATGAACCTTGAAAGACAAACTTCTAAACATGATCAACTCTAAAATAAATCTCAATGAACATAAAAATTCTTTGGAACCTAACGCAACACATCTAGAAGTCTAGGCTAGAGACATATTCCGATGTCGTAAAACCTGGTAACTATCGTTTTCATCAAAGGTTGGGTGATTCCGCCTCTTTGATACAACAAGTGATAGTATGGACTTATGCTCTCTGCAGCATCGAGTATATATTGGGAGACCACAATAGGCTAATACCCTTTATCCATAGGAAGCCGTGTCCACCGCCCTATCGATTGCAATGCATTGAATACAACATTCGAGAAGATTGACTGTCGTACATAGGTTCTTGGTAATTTCTCTTTACCAAGATTATGGATCACAGAAGTCTAAATTCCTTAATAATTTCTCTTTAATTTACCACTAAGGTGTATATTGTAGTTTTGCGATTGATTTGGTAACCCCTCTATCTAGATTTCCAGAGTAGTCACTTTCATTTCTTTTCGACTCCTTAAAAGAAAAGGTCCATTTGAGCACTTGTCACTTCAGGCTCATTAAAAATTGAAGGTGACTAGCATCATCTTTAGCTTTTTCTCGACTCTTAAAAATTGAAAAAGAAAAGTTGTGTCAAAGCATCATTAAAATTTATTTAATTTCATAATAACATCCTTGTTCCTTCATTGATCTTAGGTTGAGATAATGGAGTCCACCAATCAAGAAATCCCTCTTGGGGGGAATCCTAGTCCTTTCTCTTCTTGCGAAGATATTGGTGCTCCGTATATGGCTACATTGTCCCTTCCATGAATCACAATTGGCCTGCCAATATGGCTATTCTCAACCTCTATCGTTCAATATACCGTAATTCCTCAGCAATTGAATCAGCAACCAGTTGATATAGAAAATAGCCCTTCACCATCTACTTCGTTTGTTTCTCCCTCCCCTTCTTCCTCTTCTCTTGGTGAAACTAGTGATACTAAAAACCAAGTGGCTGAGAAGAAGAAGAAAGGGAAGGAGAAGAAGAAGAAGAAATCAGTTAAGCAAGGGGGAAATAATGAATCATCTGGTGAAAATCCACATATTAAATCTCCTAGATATCCTTGTCTAATTTGCAAAGGAAACCATTTTCATCGAGATTGTCCTTGCATTCCATGGATCTGGAGAGAATGGTCTCCCCATTCACACCATCCGGTGTCATTGACCTCTGGCGATCAGGTTGACAGCACACCATCAACTAGTGATAACGAAAGTTCTGGACAAGAAAGAAAGGTCAAACTCCATGTCTATTATGTGAAGGAGACCATCCCCTTCCCCGTTGTCCTTTTCTAGATGAGACCAAGAGAATCTTGCATAATCTTCCTACTTCACTGCAACGACTTCCACCCGGATACAAGAAACTCTTACCAAGTCCACCGCTAGTTCAAAACCCGACTAACTAACTCAATCATCGGTTGAAATGCCTATCATTGAGAGTGAACCTTCTGAGTCCATACCAGAAAAAAGTCAACAGGTTGAGATGGCATTCAACCCAGTCTTGCCTTGAAAAGGTCCGCCTTCAGATGACACTATTTCCAAAAACAATGAAAATGATACCGTTCAAATTATTTCTGTTAATATAGAGTCTGATTAACTTTGGGGCAATCCACTCATTCCTTTACAACAAGAGGAAAGTCCCCTAGTTAAAGGAGTTCATTCATCCATTTATCTGGTACCCCCTCCAAGCAGTCTAGTCATTTCCTTCGATTGGAATCAACTAGCAAGACCCTAGCATCCATCTAATGTACCATTCTAGATCATAGTACAAGTTTACAAAATGATCATGTCTAGAAATATCATAGATGAAGGGTCTTCAGTGAGTATCCTTTCCTCAACTTCTTGGAAGGCACTTGGTTCACCATCGCTTATGCCTGTTACTCAAAATTTATTAGGCTTTGATAAAGGAACCAGTCGACCATTAGGGATCCTTCCGAAGTTGCCTATAACTTTGAAAAGGAAAACCGTTCATTTGAACATGATCGTAGTCCAAGAGCCATTAGATTACAATATTCTTCTTGGACATGACTATATATATAGCATCGAAGCTATTGTTTCCACACTCTTTTGAGTGATGTGTTTCCCACATGAAGGCAGAATGGTACAACTTATTGACCAACTTTCATTTCCCAGTTCAAACACAGCTAAAAGTCAAAAATCATCCCTAAATGGTCCTTTTTCATCAAGAGTGTCTCTTCAACCTTCATTCCATCCACCATATTGTGGTCAGTAGTGTAGTGAATGTAACGAAGCTTAGGTGGCATGCACCTTGGTCTACTTTGGCAAGCAAACCTAGCTGAAAATATAGGTTTCCTAATAGGTTATGTGATTGGAAGCTCACACCATTCACCTTTGTCAATTTTGATGGAAAAAGCCAAGGAAGTGTTTTTGGTCTAACCACTAATAGAAAAAATCCTACCTAACCACAGGGACTTCCATATGGTAACCTGGAGACTCTCCTTTTCTCAATACCTATGGGCATGCAAACCTTTGTATGCAAGTGAAAAATGGCTAATTTCATTTTTAGTTTTTTAGCATTTTTAGCTTTTTATATTTTTAGTTTCAACTTCTTAGGTTATGTGATTGGTCTAACCACCATTCATGTTTGTCTGTAGCATGTAGATGAAGCAAAGGAAGGGTTGTGTCTAGACAAAAGACAAAACCATCCTACCTAATCTTAGTAGTTCCTTAGCTTTTAGTGTAGTTAGCTCTGTAGTTTGGTCATTTCTAGCCTACATAAAAAGGTAATGAGCACATGTTATTGTAGAGTTCAAGCTCAATAAAAAATAAACTTACCAATGAGAAACATCTTTAATGACTGGAATGAGCAATGTTTTCACAAGGTTCAAGCTCGTTAAAAGATAAACCCACTAATGAGCAATTTTTTCGTAAGGTTCAAGCTCGTTGAAAAATAAACCCGCTACTGAGCATATGTTACCACAAGGTTCAAGCTCATTAAAAAATAAACCCACCTTTAGTAAACGACCTCTGTGATTGCCATGCAATGAGCCTTTTGAGCCTTGGTTGTGTTCTACCATCACCTCCATTCTTTTAGCCAATCATACACTTCCACTTGATTGTTTACCCTTTTGAGGAATAGCTGAGATTAGTGATTATGTTAGCCACCCTCTTCACATTGCCATGTTTTGAGAAGTTCCAAACTTACCTAGAACCAGTTGCTACCCGAAAACATCACTTGTTCCTAAAAAACGAGTCTCTTTTAAGCTCTTTTTAGACTCGTTAAATATGAAAAGATTGTCGAGCTACTGGCCTTTCCAGCTCATTAAAGTAAGGGGAAGTGCCATCCCTCCTCTACATTTTAATCTTTTTGGACCTGAGGGATTATTCCACAAAAAGATCGAGTGCTTGTTTTTTCGGCTCGGTAAAGCAATCAAAAAATCATCCCTTACATATTATTTTATACTTTTTCGGACTTAAGGAATTATGCTATGAAAAAGGACTAATGGAGTTTCCTTTTCATCCCTTTTAAAACTCTCTAAACATGAAAAGGATCGAGTTATGTTTGTTGTTAAACTCGTTAAAACAATAGCGACAAACTTGTCCACCCAGACAAGAACGAGTTTCACTGTTGTTAGGCTCGCTAAAACATAGCGACAGGTTTGCCTGAAGGGAAAATTATAGAACAAGAATATGTTATCCTCCTCAAGCTTGGAAAACATAAAGAGATAATGGTCAGCAATGACTGGGGAAAAAGGGAAGAAAACTTGAAGAACTTCATTGGTAGTAGGTCACACTTAAACATGACACTTTCACTCCATCACCATGATTGAGTCGAGTTGGGTTATTCTGTTCACCGGTCATATCACCATTAGTCCTCCACACCATCCATCTTTTCAGGTTAACACTACCAATCCATCTCAGCGTCATTGATATTTTCAAGAGAAGTCATTCAGAGAATTTACCACCCAGCCAATGCCTCATCCACTGCAATACCTTCACCCTCCATTTTTCATGGATGCCATTCCTGAACCTTGTATCATTAGATTGTTTTCACCTCCAGAAAATCATTTGCTTCATTTTGCGTCATAGATGTAGGATACATCAAGGCCCTCCTACGATGGGTCACTTCTTGTCGACATCAGCTCATTATCCAAGAAGTTGACTTAGAAACAACCCTTTTAGTACTTTGAAGCTTGCATGCCTCAATGGAAAGTTTCTCTCTTTTGGTGACAGGTTTACATCAATGGCCTTCGACTGAAAGATTTTACGTGGTGTTTGACATCGAATCATATATTCACACCATGTGAATTGTACTATAGTAGCTTGAGGGTCATTATCATTATCGGTGATTCACCTCACGCCTATTAATAGCTCACATCATTGGTTGGTAATTAGGTGATGTCTTTCCATGTTCGACTTCAAGACATATTTTCACATGGATCAACTTGAACATCGGGCAAAGATTGAACAAGTTTGAAGACCCCGGATCTAGTTTCATCCATCCAGGCTACAATACATTCAGGAATATAAAGACATCAAATGTACACTGAAGTTACATAGATGGTCATCCAAGCTAGGGACGATGACCCTTCATATGAAGAATCACTAGTCTGCAACCATAGATGATTATTTGTTCTATGTACATGAAAAATGAATTTATAAAGTTTAGCATGGGAATGCCCGCCTCAGCTAGATCATGAAAATAATATGATGATGATGTATTGTATTGTATCTTATACAGGTCACCTTCCAGTTCGAATAACTTGGATCCTCATGATATAGCATTTCAGCTGACATCAAAAGATTTACGACCTCATCCTTTAGGGGGCAATTGTTATAGACATATTTGGGCACTTCAACCCCAATCACATATGTCGATAAACCAAGGACTATTTAACCCCTAAAAGTGTTGTTTCATACCCTAAAGGATCATGGTCAACTGATTACATCATTTCCCAGAAGTTCCACCTAAAAAACCACTCAAAAGTGGCCAAAACTAGACCATACTAACTGCTCCATGGTCAAGGTGTGATGCATATTGGCTGCTACACTAGCCAAGTGCCTTCTGTAGGGTGCGATGAGTGAGAATGGACAAATGGCTGAGACAATTTGCGAAGTGAATGCTCATGGAATCTTCTAGAAACTTCTCCTATGACACTTGCCTCTCTGAATTCAGCTAGGGATGAGTACGAGATCAATGAAATATCCAAGTGGAACCAAGAACTATCAGTGGAATGACACTAATCAAAAACCTAGAGCTAACTCACACACTTGCAAGACATCTATAAATGGATGCCTCATTTGAGAGATCTAGAGGCTGGAATTTTTTAATTTGTAAGGAAGTGTTGTTGGTTTCTCTTTGAGAAGGAACATTGTATTGTTGGGTGATCTTGCTTTTCATGAGGTGAAGAGGGCTTTGATGCTGGGAGGATGATGCTGGATCAGACAGTTGGGTTATAATCCTCTCTTCTATTTCTATTATTAATAAAGTTCTTTGCGTTTTCCTCCATACAATTGTGTATTTGTGAATCTTTTTATTTGTGAATGCAATTGTATGTTTAATGTATTTCCGATTCCGCATTGTTTATGATATTATAGATTGAGATGCTTTGATGGTTTTTTGTTACTTTGTCTCTACAGGTATTCTCTAAAGTGGGAAAAGTAGGATAGGAGTTGCAAGCTCTATCAAGGAAGAGAGAAATCAAGCAAGGAATCAAGCAGAAGATCCAAGTTGGTCCTCTTTGCTTCTCTCTTATCTATCATACATAAAGGAAATCGCAAATTGCTTTGATTGTTTGTTTCTAAGATAGCTACCAATCTTAGTGGGACTAGCAGATCGAAAAGACACTAGTTTTCCTGGACACACCTCTACACTCGGCACAAAACCACAAAATCACATGAAGAATTATCAATGAATTTATGGCATCTTTGTGCACTCAAAATGATTCCATGTAAAATAAATCAAAGAATTGATATAACTTCAAATATTTATTTTGCAATTCTCTATTTTACTTTGATTAGCATTTAAGACGTGTTGACAAATTTTGAATTGCTCATTAATTAATTCATTATTTCAATGTTGCAGGCATGGATCAAACAAGTGACCTTAGAACCCTCTCTATGACATTACCCAAAATTTGGTCTCAAGTAAAAGCCCTGGTATAAATTATCAACAATGCATATCATCGACAATGAGTGTTTCTAGGAAAAAATAAAGAATTATGCATTCTCTTTGTAAAGAAAGTATATTCTTATTTATACCAAATGGAGATGTGGGGTATCAGTCTGGTGACATGTAATATACCCCATCCAATTTCATTACATTTTATGATCCACATTAAGATGCAGTTAACTGAAGTTAGTGGAATGGAGGTCCACAGTCAAGATGATGACCGAAATCAATTGACAAGAATTTGTTGTTTTGTTGTGGAGGTTCGATATTCCAAAGGTGTACCTACCTTGACACACTTTAGTTTGAATGTGTGGAGAAAAAAATCAAGTTTTCATGTAGCCTTTGGGTAAAGATGTGAAAAATTCCCAACCAATTTCCCAACATACTTGTGTTGCAACACTTTTATAATATCATGGCATGAGAGTGGACCTTTACTAAAATTTTAATTAATTTTTTGTATCTGCATATATGCATACTCTCATGTACCATTATCTAGGAATATGGACCAATTATTTTAATTCCAGAGCTCCTTACTAAAGTCACAACATGAAGAACAAAAACTTCAAAGTGAAAATCAACTCATCCTTGAACAATTTTATTCCAAATAGTTCTATATTCATCATTAAAATTGGATAAGTTTTCTTATTATCCTCTGATTGTATAAATGAGGAGCTCAAAGGGAAGGAAAGAAAAAGTGTAGAGAGTTGTTTCATTTAATGTTGTGGCCAATTTATAGAGGATTGTTAATTTGACTCCATTCTGTAACCTAGTCCTCGAATGTTTTCATAGCTAAATCAAATGGGATATTATGGAAAACATTATCGGTTCATTAGAAGCATCATTTCATGGCTTTGTGTTTCACCCATGTCTTCTTGTGTAGATTTAACAAAGGTTAAATAGAGTGATCTTGTGAGGGTGATTGTGAAAGTGAGCCTCCATTAGAGAAACTTTGAGGTCTAATGTAATAGCCCCTGGTTGATTTTCCATGTAAATATAAAATAATACCAAGGTCATGGGACATGTATTCCAAGCTGAACGGAGGGAAAAACATCATAGTGGGCATTAGTTATGGTTTATTAATGGCTTTGGAAATTAGCAAAGGCATTAGAAAAGGAAAAGAGGTAATAACTGGAAATTTAATATAATAAATAAAGGAAAATAAGAGAAAAGGAATACGAAGAGACACAAATACGAATGCAAGGGAAATTATAGAGAAAATGAAGAAAAAGAAAAGAAAAAGGGAAAAGGAAAGGAAGAGGGTAGAAATCAATGATAAAAATGCACTGGAGAAACAATTCACCATTTTTTGTTAGTTTTGGCTTTGGATCAATTTTAGAGAGAGAGAGCTCCAAGAGGAGAGACCAAGCATGTAAGCAATGGAAATCAAAGATAAATAAAAATAAAGCAAGGCACTGTAAGGAGAAATTTGGATCAACATCTAAAAAAGGATTCCATTTGAGGTAACAAGCTATATTTCTAGATTCCTTATTGAGATTTGGATGCATGGTACATGCATTTGGTTCCTTCACTATTTGTTGTCATTGAAATGGAGATTTTCTTGGATTGGCAGTGGTTTTATCCTTTCCTTTCCATTTCGTTGATAAACGTGATGTAGTGAGTTCTCTATTTGTATGTTTCATTGGTTATCAAGTTCCATGTGGCTATCGCTTGGGATATATCTCTAGAGTCCTGGAATAACTTGGCTTCCCTGGAGGTTGTGGGTTGAAATGGGAGATTCTAAAGCCATGTAATATCTTGGGTCCTTGGAGGTTGTGGTTTCATAAATGCATCACTGGAGCCCTAGAAAACTTGGGAAGAGACCAATTTGGTTGGTATTAGTGATTTCTAGGTTGGTTAGGTGAAATTATTGTGGTTGAGGGTTGAGGTGGTTTGGCCTCTAAAAGCCCTGGTTGGTCCCATTTTGTCTTAACCCATATGATCCCACCTTCATTCTTGGAATATGGCATGGGTTTGATTAGATGAAAAAGAGATTTCGATTCAGTCAATCTATAGTTGGGTGGTACGTGGAAGTCCTTAACTTGGTTTCCTTTCGCATATGTTAATATGAGTTATATTTCCATTGTGGCCTATGAGCACTTATACTAATCATTTCATTCATTTTATGGTTTTTTTTCATTCATTATATTCTATTTATATTCTAGATATAGGCTTGGTTAGAAGCTGTTCTCTTATTATGGATCATGTTCATGATTTGATAAGTTATTGAATGATTGATGTATACATGGGATAACAAGTGTTGGTGTAGCTATCTTGAGAAGGCATTGTGTATTATTTATGATTCTATGAATAAGTTGAGATTATCATGATCATATATTCATTCATGACTGATAACTTGTTGGAATAAGGAATTACAGGGAGGGGGGGTGAATCAATTATAGCAGTTTCTTAAAACATTAAGTACAAACCTTCAATTATTTTCATTACTTTCAATTATTTTAGAGAGAATTCATACTACAATAAACATGAAAAAAGAGATAAGGCATTCACATACATCAACTGAACATAAAACACATGTATTGACAAAGGTATTTTTTTGTGGAAACCCAGAGGGGGAAAACCACCAACCTATTTATTGTTGTGATGTAATTTAAGAACCCACTCATAGGAGGCCCCAACCCCCTTCATATAGCAAGATACAACTTTCCAAGAGTCACGAACCTCTTATGAATGCAAGCCACTGTCTGCTCTAGCCACTATTCTATGTTTCATACAATTTTAAAACTAAAAACATAGGCTAAATACATTTACACAAAAATATAAATCTGCTCTAATGTAATATGAGGTCCTTTTGTTTAGCTCTACCATTCTCCTTTCAACTATGCTCCCTATTGGTCAAATAGCTATGGTCACTACCCTTTGCTTAAATGTATCTTTGTTACACACTTGCACACTCACAACATTGCACACTTCATCTCACATAAATTCTAGATTCACCCACTTTGTTGAATTGCTCTTCATTGTTTTCTTCCTCTGCAGTGCTAGGAACGATTTTGTCTCTATAGTCATCCACACAACCTGAGTGTACTCAATGCATGGATTACCATACTATAGTCACTTCTATTTTTGGACACATTAGCTAAGTTAATGAAGAGAATTGGATATTGTTTTATGTGCTCATAATTAAGTATCATCCAAACTGCTGAATCAAAGAGCTCATCCATTAATATATGCCTATACTCAAAACATGGTTCTCCTTCATTTCTCTTAAGGTTCATAGGACTAGAGGAGAACACTACCTCCCACCATCCTTTTCACTTAATTCATAATAACTTGTAATGAAGTTGAGGGATGGCCAACTCTATTTCACAATAGGCTCCATTAAATTTCTCATGCGCATTGTGGTCCTTCACTACCTTGAACCATAGCTCCATGAAATTGTATTGACTTCCATTCTAAATTCACACTTATTGACCCATTCATTCAAGCCCCAAAGATTTTCCACTTACGGTTATTCCAATTGTGTTGATTTCGACCTTGAGCTCCTTTTGTTGGCACCATGAACTATTTTCTTCCATAGAACTAGGTCTCTATGACCATTGGCTAGGCCTTTGGGTGCTAAGCTTATTTTTAAGCCCTTCATGTGCCAAAATTTATTTGTTAATGGCTTTTTGTTGTTGGTATAATTTCTACATGAAATGACCAAGGCTTGATGCTAAGGTTGGAGTTCCCAATCCCGATGCTTTTATCTCGACATTTCTTTAAACCGTTCAAAGACTTTCTTCTAGGTAATCTCCTTTGCAATGAGGTGTGTACTAGGGTCTACACACACATTCAATGGCCAATCAAAGGCTCCATTAGGATAAGATGTCAAACCGACGTGTCTCAAAACCCATTTCCTGGCACTTCCACTTCCTACACCTAGAAACATTGCTAGGCTCCAATCAATGGGATGATATCATTCTGACATCACACATGCAACATGTCATCCTCTAAATGGTGACACATTTCACTCAAAAAGGGGTCATTCAGGTACCCAAAAACATTTAATCTTCCTGCCAATTGTCATTCTCCTATTTGGCTTTTGTTGATGTCATCACCTACCCATAATATTCTAGCCCATGTACTCTATCAGAGCGGAGAGAAGGGTTTTGAGACCTTGGCTTTCCACCCATTTCCTTTATTATAAACTTTAAAGTTCCATAGCCAATTTATTTTGAAAAGAGCCATTGGGTTCAAGAACCCAGCCTTGACACCACTCCATTGTTGTACTATGGGGAGTGGTTCCAGGTTGATTCTCTGTCGTTGATCTACACGATCAATAGTTGGGGATCCCATGAACACTAAGCCTGATGATATTTCCATCTCAAGTGATGTCAGAATGACATTGTGTGGCCCAATGCCTATCTCCCGTTGCTTCCATTTTGTTTCTCCTTTGCAATCCTCTGGGTTGAACCTTACAAGATGATGTGTAGTGTGGGTTACACCTGACACATTTTCCATTGGCTCATTCCTTCCTCTGTGGCCCAAAAGCTTACATCCCAATGCTTGAATTTGTGCATCCCTTTTAATCATACTTGGTGATTATTTTTTGGATTCTCCTTCTGGTCTAGGTTGTCAAGTGGGCTCCACTTGTGGCCAATGAAAAAGGATTCCTCTCCTCTAATGGTGCTCCTTACCAGCCCACTTACTTTCACCATGATGCTTTAACTTGTGCATCATACCTATACCGCCAGGATAACTCTGTCAGGCTGAGTTGTTAGGTGAGCTCCTCTTGTGCCAATATAAATGCTTCCCACTGCTAGGCTATCGACCATGTTTGCTCGAAGCCATGGATAGAAGCTCCACCAACGCTAGGTTTGTCACTTGTTCCAACTTTGGATAGGTACCACAGGCTCACTAGTCTCCTTTTAACTTTGTTATCATGGGCTTAAGGTCACCAAACCTTGACTAGAAATAAGTTCTAATCCAAAAGGCATATTCATACACTTCAACATACCATTTGAAATATGTTTCCAAGCACTATACAACTAAGCCACTTTCAGGAGAAGATAATTTTATCTCTTGAGACACAATATCCTCCAAATTCTGAGATTCTATAGCCATCATAACCTACTCTTCACTGCCAACATCTCCTACCTATGATCTTAATGCCAGTCTGGTTGGCATCAATTCTAATTATCCAATAATCTCCCCACTATGGAATTGATGAAAAAACTATAAGTTTCCCCTACATCTAGGCATGATCTTATTCATCGTTGTTCTTCTCCTAAGCATGAGTAATGTTCTCTGCCTTTAGCATCAATGGCAAAGGATTCTCTTGAAAAATCCCCCTGAACGACTACAACCTACTCTTCAATTGATCCCATACGTTGAGAAGCTCCCGAAACACATTATAATCAAATCATTTGAGAGGAGGAGTCGCAAAACCTATCTGTTCCTTGAGATGCTCAAAGGGATCTCTTACAAGTTGCTTAGTAAATATGTTAGCAAGTTGGTCTTTAGTGCTCACATATTCAAGTCAAACAAGACTAGCTACAACCTTTTCTCTTAAGAAATGTAACTTGATAGGAATGTGCTCAGTATTTGAGTGCATGACAGGATTCTTAGAGATACTAATGGAATTAGTATTACCACATATGATTGGAATGGGATCAATCAAATCTACCTTAATGTCCTTCAAGTTCTACTTAACCCATAAAATTTGGGAGAAGCAAGTGGTATCTGCAATATACTCTACTTCAACAGTTGATAAAAAATGGAGTCTTTTTTCTTACTAACTGAAGACACTAAGTAGTTTCCCAACAAGAATGTTGCACCAGAAGTTCTCTTCATGTCATCAATATTTCCTACCCAATCAACATCAGTATAGGACTTCAACTTAAACTCACTAATTTTAGCATACCACATTCCATAATATATTGTCCCTTCAAGGTATTCAAAAATCCTTTCAACAATGATGACATCAATTTCATGAGGGCATGCTTGAAATATAGCCACAAGAACCAATGATTGCATGATGTCTAGTCTCAATGTTATGAGATACAATAGGCTTCTTATCATTGATAAGTCCTTAGTCTGATTTACCCGCGGTGTCTCATCTCCTTTGGATAATGTATAGCCTGTAACCATGGGTGTGCTAACTTTCTTGCAATCTTTGAGCCCAAATTTCTTTAGAGTTCCTCGTAGGTATTTTTATTGGGAGATAAATACCCCATTTTTTTAGGAATTTTCAATCTTAAGAAGAAGGACAATTCTACTATCATGGAAATCTCAAACTCTATCTACATATTGTTTGTGAACTAATGTCCCAATCGTTCTCGGTCATTGCCAAATATTATGTCATCCACATACACTACCATAATTATTATATGATCATATTTAGATTTTATATACATTTTTGTCTACAGTGTGTTTCTTCGATCGTCGTTACTGAAGGTATCAATCCAATCTTGCATACAATGCTCTGGGGGGTGGGGGGGGTGTTTGATTCCATATAAGGCCTTTTCCAGTTTGCACACAAACCCTTCATTTGCGGTGAGCATGAATCCCTGTGGCTGCTCAATATAAACTTCATCTTCCAGATCTCCATTGATAAATGTTGACCTCAAATCCATCTAATATACCTTGATGTTTTTAGTACTGAAAAGGGAAATAAATTCTGATAGCTTCCATTCTAGCTACTTGTGTAAATTGTTTCTCAAAATTGGTCCCCTCTATCTTGGCATACGCTTTGCAGACTAATGAAGCCATGTTCCTGATTACTTGTCCTTGGCTCATTTAGTTTATTTTTGAAGATCCATTTTGTGCATATGATTTTTTTCTCTTTGGGTCTTGGAACAAGCTCCCAAGTGTCATTATTCTCAATTTTATCAAGTTCTTCATTCATAGCTCTCAACAGAGACTTATCCTTACTTGCCTCACTGATATTTTTAAGCTCAACCTGAGATAGTAGAGCATTATTTGCACAACTTAGACTTCTAACAAAGGTGTTTTAGTCCTTGGAGTTGTTTTCATTTATACGTATTCATTCTCTAACTTTATTTCTTCATGGTATAAGGACTTGATGGATGAACACTCTTCTCCATCTAAGTTCATTTTTCCTTTGGGGGACTCAGATTGTGGAGCTATTTCATCTACTACTACTTAAATGCAATCCTCAACTCTATTTGTCCTTTTCTTGTAACACTCGTATCCTTTACATTGAGTAGAGTACATGAGAAATATACCCTCATTAGCGTGTGAATCAAACTTTCTAGGATTTTTATCATTCCTTTTGATATAGAATTTTCCCCAAAATACCTTGGAGTATTTTACTGATGCAAGTCTTCCCTTCCACAACCCATAAGGAGTTTTATCACTATTAGTCCTAATTTGTGTTCTATTTGATAGGTACATTGTTGCTTGTGCTTCTTCTCCATAGAATATGTGAGGTACATCTGGTTCATCCATCGTAGATCTAGCCATTTCCTGGATTGCTTTTTTCTTTTTCTCAACTACATTTTTTGTAGAGTTCTAGCCACATAATACTGCTTCCTTATGCAATTCTCTTCACTCAATTCATCAAAAACTATTGAATTGTATTCTCCTCCTCTTTCTAATATCAAACATTATATCATTAGATCTTTCTCATCTTCTACTTGAGCTTACATTTTTTTAAATGTTTAAATTCTTCTATTTTTTCTCTAGTTGGGCTACACATATATATGTGGATTACCTCCAGTGGTCTACTTGAAGAGAATTATTTTTTCTTGAAATGAATAATAGTTTTCTTACCAAATTGACATGATTTGTAGATTGAATTATCCGGCCTTTATAGTCTTGGAAATCCTCTCAAAGATCCCATCTTGCTGATTCTTATCAAACTATCAAAATTCATATCACCAAGTCTCATGTTCCTTAATCAGGTTTCATTTGTCTTGCTCAAATAATAGCTTAATTTGCAATCATCAAACACATATACATTATTGTGAGTTTTGATTTCCTTTCCCACAATCCCTCCATTCTTTTCATGTAAGATATCACAATATTTAGATAAAAAGGTTACATTATAGACATTATAACACATATGCATTACACAAAGCAAGTTGTTCTTGAGACCTTCTACATACAACACATTTTGGGCTTTAGTATTTTCATCAAGACTGACTATGCCCTTACCCTTAATTCTTGCTGGGGCATTGTTGGTGAATGTGACTTTTTCCCCCTATCCTTTTATTTTAGCGAATTTTTTTTCTCTTATCCTTAGACAAATGCTTGGAACATCCGCTATCTACATACCATTTGTTCTCTTGATTATGTGTCGACGGAGCAAGCCCACATTGCATGTCATTTCTAAACTTGTATTTCCAGTTCACCTTGTCGTATGGAAAGGTTGGTTTTCAAGTGTTATGGGATTTAGATGGATACATAAACCTACTTCAGCATGTACTTTCCTTGTGCCCAAATTTATTTCATTTGAAGCATTCAACATTATCCATCAGGGGAGAGAAGGGATTTCTATCTCTACGAGGAGGGTTTTAAGGTCTGTAATTATGATACTTGTTCTCTCTGAAATTTTCATCTCTCTCAACTTTGACCCTTGTACAATCAACAAATTTATGTCCAAAGCCATGAAATTTATAATAGTTGCTCTAAAATAAATGATGGTACTTAAACTTAGATAGCTAATGAGTTTGTGCATGAAGGTACCTATGTTTTCTTGTTGGTTGATTCATTCTATAGTGGTGTGACTGCTTTGGGAAATTGGAATTATTATTATTCAAGTGATGGGTTCCTATCTGGCCTTCTACCTTTATATCTTCAATTATTCTTCCTTGATTCATATTTGCATGGCCCCGAGGTTCCTCAAATCATGCGGACATAAAGTTCATATTACCCATAGTAGATTCCAATGGTCTAGAGTATCCTAGGCCTGCTATGTATTCTGGAGACCTTTGACTGTTCAAAATATGATCTATCTTTCTTATTAATTCTTCCAACCTTTCATTTATACCCTTCTTTGTCTCCAGTCTCTCAAGATCCATTCTCAAAGAGATAACCTCTTCCTCGAAACTTCGAGAGTTTTCTTTCCATTCATGGATCAAATCATTAAGAACTTCTTATTTTTATTTAGCTTCTTCTAATTTTTCTTTTAGAGACATAATTTCATATTTTCATGTTTTTTAGATCATTTCCTTCTTTACTTTGAAAATCTCCTACTTTAGATGCTTTTTCTCTTCTTTTAGTTTCCCACATGTTCCTTGTTTCTTCTAGTAGAAGAGCTAATCTATCTTTTCTTTTAATGGCTTCTTTGATTTTTTCTTTCTGATAAACAAATTCCTAATTGTCTAAGTTGTACATACGTTCTTCAGAATGTTTTATTTGTTCTTTTAGTTGCTCCTTACCTTCTTTAACTCATCAAGAGCACTAATGAGTTCCACTTCAAATTCCACTACTCATACTTCTTCTTCTTCCTTTACAAAGTTAGTAATGTTTTTTTCCTTGCAGTATGCTCCAAATGCCATGAGTAAATACTAATTTGAATCATATTCTAAGGAGTTTTCATTATTTGAATCTAGTGATGAGCTATCCTCTTTGCAGTAGAGCCCCTTTTTATTAGAGAGCTTCTTCTTATGATATTTTTGAGATTTTCTTCTAAATATTTTATCATTTTCATTTTCTGTCCTTTCCTTGTATGGGTATTTTGACGAAAAATGTCCAACTCTCCCATATTCAAAGCATTTATAGGGAAGTTTCCCTTTATAATTTACTAAGCCATGCTTTAGTTTCCTAGAAAATTGAGCTAGATCGTGATCGGATTTCATAGTTGGAGAAATATTCATGATCTCTGTGCTCCTTGGCCTTCTTGGACACTTTGAATGATGTCTCCTTGGGTTCAAACTTCCCTTTTTGTACTCTCATCTCATAGGTCTTGAGACTACCAAGCAGCTGATCCATCGTGATATTCTTTAGATCATACATCTCTTCAATGGTAGAGACTTTAGCATTAAATATCATGGATAGAGATGTTTGTTGAGTAGTGAAAAGGGTCTTTTTCACCTCTATTTACCCTACATTAACTGTCAATCCAGGAACGATTTGTTATTTCAAAGAGTGTACTTAGTTTGAGGCAATCATTTGTCAGAGTAATGATAGTAGTATATTGCTCTCAATACAAGAGTAAACAGATGCTTGAAATGAAATCTATTTGCGGAAAGAAACCTAGGATTCAAATCATGTGTTCAGAAAGATACAACAATTTATCAGTCAAGGGTACAGTAATAGTAACTCTTCCCTCTATAAACTGATGCAATTAAAAAGGTACTCAGAAAAAGGATCGTCAAACTGGGAACTAGATAGTATAGGTCAATGTTCACTACAGTTTCAAACCTTCAGCATACCAAAGAAGTGATGATCTTCAAATGGAAAGAAATGGAACAAAAATTGTCTTTATGAATAAGATTGATCAGCAACACCTTAACCTATGGTAATGAATGCAACAATAATTATAATCTACGGGAACTAAGTAACAACTTTCGATTTGAACAATAACCAGAAATGGAACAGTAGACTCTCAGAAATAAATTATGGAGCAGAAATTGAAATCGAAATGTATAGCTACCCAAGTTAAACAAAAAACACACTTAATCAGTAAAAGGAACAGTAATCTGAGCTCGATACAGTACACATGAATCACAACTATAGAATTGCAGCAATTGTAATGGAACAACCATTGTTTCGTAATGGCAATTGTTTCAGAACAACAATTCCGAATAGACAACAGTCACGATTTTAAGAGTAAATCATACAGTAGTACTGATTTAAAAATATATAGCTTGGTTAATATGTAAGGAACAACAATTCTATATGATTTATCAGGAGGAACACTAATGCGATGCAGAGTTAGAATGATAACATAGCGTTCTTGTTGTAAGTAACAGTGATATTTAATCAGGTATAATAGAGTCGATATGTAAAACAGTAAAGCTCTTCAGATTAATGAGAAGAGTAAAAGAAAGAAATCAAACCACACATGAATCAGAAATATGATACAGGAGCAAGTGATCCACTAGGGCCAGGCCCTTAGCCTCTAGGGACTCACTGCTTCAGGCTACTCTAGAATCAACGATAGAACAACAAACACGTTTCTATATTAAAATATGAAACAGAGTTACAAGGAATTGCTCTTCAAAGAGAGTCGATGATCAAAGTTCAAGTACCAAGGGAAATTTCATAAAAGTAACAATAGTTTTCTCTCCCCCCCCCAAGCTAACAGTGCTACCCATTTTTATAATAGCCAAAAGACGATATCAACAATGCAAAAGATTGTTAAGATAGCGATCCCTCAGGATTAAATGATCCTGAGGGATTCGTCAAGCTGTTAACTTGCAGTTATCTTCTTGTTCTTTTGCCCTGATTGAGATCTCCTTTTCCTTTTTGTGGTTGTTACACTCCAATTTGGATCACCTTGTTTGAGCATGGTTCCCTGCCAAAAGGACAACAGTTAGCTTGGTCTCGTTCTTTCCTTTGGGATGGCATTCTTCCATTTGCTCCTCTTCCTGCATAGAAAAAGGGTAATTATTAGTCATTTCACATTCCATATAAACCTTCTAGATTTTATCATATTTTTCTACCATATACTTAGCTCATGATATAAAAAGGTTGTGAATCTTGAAGAAAAGAGAACAAGGTAAATGAAAATAACACACCTTCTCCAGTGACCAACACACCCCCCTGCTTACCATTTTTCATGGCCTCATGAAAACATTGTAGCTAACATGCAAGGCGGTGAGGGAGTAGGCTGGAGATGGGATCTCATGAGGAGATCTACAACCATTATGTCTAGCTAGGTGTTCAAAAAGATGCCCTGTCTGGCCCTCAGGCATTTTGTATATGGCTTGGTATCGTAGTGTGGGAAGCCAAATGACCAGACTCCATAACCTATAACCTAACCAAGATGGCCCTGCCCTCAAAATAAGATCACCATAGAGAACCAAGCGATTAGTAGCTAACTTAAAGCTCTCATAATTAAATGGTTCCCTACGTTGGATATTTAGATTAGAAGTCTGATATCGAAATTTAGCAGTGGCAAGGACAAGGTCTTTGATGGTAAAGAAGTATTCTATCCCTTCCTAATTGATTGTTGTATGAATGGGTCCTAATGCTCCAATCACACTCGGAGTCCTCATGGGATTCCTATGTTTATTCCATAACTACTATGGATTTCTAGGCTCAGCTCTTACCCATAAATCTAATCTGTTTTCTTGTCTTTGGAAGGCATTATAGGCTTTAAGCCATTTTATTTGATTAACTCCAAATGAAATAAATTCCTGCAGTTGAATATCCCCAATGAAAGGGCTGGGGTTCTGCTCTGTTTCTTGATCTAACACAAGGTTGTGCAAATAGAACTCACATAATAATCTCTGAGCTTTTACCCCATAGTGCTTACAACAATTTATGAAATCATCAATTGTGTTAATTTGTATAGGGGCTCCTGCTTCGACAACCTTAATTTTTAATTGAAAATATCTTTCCATTAGAAATAAGGCATAATTCTTACCAGGCGCTCTACATGCTAGGACATTAGTGTACAAAGAGCATAAGGTATCCATTTGTTTGATAACTGTCTAGCCTATGAGTTACCTTTGCAACTCTTTCTTCTTACTTTCACCATCCTTCAAAAGCCTGACTATCGGATAGATTGACATTCCTTAGCTGCTATTGTAATTCTTCATACTTCTCTCGCGAGACAATTTGTTCTGTAAGTTTTTCTACTGCTTGTTGAGCTTGCATCAAACCCTCTCATAGGGTTACTGACCTTGGGTCTCTATCCCACATAGTAGTTGTAGGAAGAAGGTTCACTTGAATCTTTTTATTGTGTCGTTCTATAATTATGGTTCAAACTTCTTCAGAGGATTGTGCCTCTGTTTGAATTTCCTTATCATAGGTCATTATGTCATCTGTTTGAATTTCGACATGAGTAACAGCTGAATGTTGTTCCTTTTGATTTTGAATGGGTTAGGCTATCCTCGGCCATCAAATGAGGGAGCGATGTTCCTTTGGGAAAAGGAATAGCAAAAAAATGCAAGTGTTGTTCCTTCCGAAGAGGAACAGTGAAATGATGGAAATGGTATTCCTTGTAAAAGGAACAGTAGAATGGGGAAAATGTTGTTCCTTTCGAAAAGAACAACAAAGCACAAATGCTATACAAGTGAAAAATATATACAAGACAAAAAAATTATGTACAGTGTAGAAGTAGTAGAAATACTCAATGATCCAACGGTGAGGAAGATTTCTCTTCCTCAACCAGAATCTGTATGCTAGAGTCTTCGCGAAGTTGCTAGTAGAAGGATTCTCAAGTAAGCGGTTTGTTGTATAATCGAACTCGGTGGCCATTTGCTTTAAAGGTATGTCCGGATCCATCAATAATGGTTAGAGAAATGGTGCCATTATCATGTACCTTCTAGATTTCGTATGGTCCCAACCAACGAGTTTGAAGTTTCCTAGGAAAATCTTGGAACCTGGAATCATATAGGAGTGCCAAATCTCCTTCACGGAAGACTTTCTTTTTAATGAGGATGTCATGCCATTTGGCTCCCTGCTGTTGAATTAACGTAGTATGTTGAAGGGAAAAGAGCCTGATTTCATCTAGCTCATTGATCTGTTGTAATCTATTAGTTTGGGCTTCGTCTAAATCTAGACCGACCTGTTGTGCTATTCGTAACGTCTGTATTTCAAATTCTATTGGAAATATGGGTTCCTTTTGAAATACTAGCTGGTATGGTGAATAACCAGTAGTACTTCTCCATGTTGTTCTGTATACCCACAATGCTTCTAGCAGTCTTGCAGCCCATTTGCATCTGTGTGATGCAATGGTTTTTGTTAGTATTGCTTCTATTATTTTGTTTGTGCTCTCTTCTTAACTATTTTCATGTGGGTGGTATGGAGTAGTAATTTTATGCTGAATATGATAATTTTTTAGTGTGGCAGCAATTTTATTACCACCAAACTGAGGTCCTCCATCCGTAATTATATCTCTTGGGAGGCCATATCGCACAAATATGTGGAACAGGAACTGTATGACGGAATCTTCTGTAGCTCTCGACAATTCCTCTGCTTCAACCCATTTGGTGACATATTCTGTTACTACCAGAATGTATGTTTTCTAATTTGACAATGGGTTAATTCTAGGACCAACAAAATCGAGCGCCCATCGTTCAAATGGTTCAATAACTAGCTATGGGTTCAGGGGCATTTCATCAACCTATCCAGGGCGTCCTGCTCTCTGGCAGTTGTCACAAGCTTGAACGAATTTCTTTGCATCTTTAAAGATCATGGGCCAATAATACCCTGTTTGTAGTACTTTGTGACCAATTCTCTGATCCGTGAAGTGTCCGCGACATGGTCCATTGTGATAAGCTTTCAAGATGTCAAAAATTTCATATTCACAAATGCATCTTCTGATGTGCATCCCCTCTATGAAGCAGGTATCCCCCAATCCAAGAAAACTGAGTACTTCGTTGGACAATCTGCTTTCGTTCATTGGGGGTCAGATGTTACAGTAATTTGCCTACTGTTAGATAATTTGCAACATCAGCATACCAGGGTGTTTTAATAGTAACAACGAACAGATGTTCATCTGGAAATTGATCTTCAACCGCTGTTGTATCCACTGGTTTTGGAATTCGTGAGAGAAAATCAGTTACAGGATTTTCCTTTCCTGGTCAGTCCTTTATTGTGATATCAAATTCCTGTAATAAAATCAGCCATCTAGTTACTCTATGGTTTGTGATGGGTTTATTTGCTAAATATTTTATGGCGGAGTGATCTGTATATAAAATAACAGGATATCAAGTGATATAATGCCTAAATTTATTAACGGCATGTATTACGGCTAAAAATTCCTTTTCAATCACAGTATAGTTCAATTCATTAAGGGACAAATTTTTGCCAATATAATAAATTTCATATGGTTTTTTATCTTCTTCCTGCCAAGGACTGCTCCAATAGCTGTGTCTAAAGCATCTGATGAAATTTGAAATGGCAGGTCCCAATTTGGTCCTCGGAGTACTGGGGCTGCTGACATAAGCTTTTTGAGATTCTCAAAAGCGCGATCACATTTTTCTATCCAGACAAAGTCAACATTCCTTATTAGTGCATATAAAGGTGTAGCAGTATGAGAAAGTGTTCTATAAATCTTCTATAATAACCAGTGAATCCGAGAAAACTATGTACCTCTATTTGAGTGGTAAGAGTAGGTATTAACAAAATTATTTGAATTTTGGCCAGATCTACCTGTATTCCAACTGCTAAAATATAATGGCCTAGAATATGTCCTTCAGTCATCATCATATAGCATTTTTCATGGCTCAAAAAGAGCCTGGTGGCAATGCATCGCTGCAGCACTTTTTCTAGTGTGTCCAATGCTGGGTCAAAATCATCTCCATATGGTGTAAAGTCATCCATATATACTTCGAGCCCTTCATTTATTAAATCTGAAAAAATGCTAAGGATAGCCCTTTGAAATGTGGCAGGGGAATTACATAGGCCAAAAGGTAAAACTCTATAGGAAAATGTTACCCAAGGGGAGGTAAAAGTAGTTTTGTATTGGTCTTCAGGGGCAATCTAAATCCACTAAAGCCATCCAAGAAAGAAAAGAATTTCTTTCCTGCTAACGTATCTAATACCTGGTCAATGAATGGAAGGGGAAAATGGTCTTTTGTGTTGCTTTATTCAGTTCTCTATAATCTACACAAATCCTCCATTTTCCATTCTTCTTTGGTACCACCACAAGTGGAGAGACCCATTTGCTATCGGAGATTGGGTAAATAAAGTTCACATCTAAAAGTTTTTGAAGTTCAACTTTTACAATGTCCTTTAGGTGAGGGTTAAGTCTCCTTTATGGTTGGCGAACAAGTCTTGCATCCTTTTCTATGTAAATATGGTGTGTACATAACTGGGGATCAATTCCTTTCATGTTAGGATAATCCCATGCAAATGCTTCTTTATGTTTTCTCAGTAGCTGAATTAGCTTGCGTTCTTGTTCTAGAGTCAGGTTGCCATTAATGTTTAAAGCTTTTCCCAGCTCAATTTCTACATTTTTTCTATTTGATACCGAGGTAGTAGGTATTGTTTAATCATGGGTATCTTTGAGATGATCCTCTTCTAATTCACTATCAAATGTTGCTTCTATCATTTGGCATTGTATGTGGGATCTAGATTTAGCCTAGCTAAGAAAGTTGTTAATAACATCATCCTCTGTTTGATCTTTAAAATCAAGGGCATATTCTATGGTTAATGGAGATCTAATATTTTCAGTGAGGTATAATACAGGATGCTTGTTAGTTTTCATTATTGTGACACTTGGCTGGGTTGGAGGATACAAGGCTAGATTCTTGATATTAGCCCCTGTAGTTATGGTCATATTGCCTTTCCGACAACTAATATAAGCATCAATAGTTGCAAGCCAAGGTTTGCCTAAAATCAATGGATTTCCATAAAGTCAGTTTTTGGGGTTTATTATCAAAATGTCGGAAAGATACTCCCAGGAATCAACAGATACCATAACATCATGTAGTGTGCCTTCTGGCATAACCACAGATCGGTCGGCCAGTTCTAATAAAGTGGAGGTTGGTTCTACTGATGTAATGCCTAGTTTTTGACAAGTGGTGGTTGTTAGGATATTAATTGTAGCCCCTAAATAAACTAAGGCATTTGCAAAAGTTTTCCCATGAATTTGTACTATTACTATCGGATTTCCTGGGTCTTCATATTTAATGGGTGTTTCTCTTCCTGATAATAGGTTGGATAAAGTGCCAATTACTTGGACTGTCGGGTTATTTGTTATTCTCCTCCTTGTTTTTTTATACATAGCTCCTTGATGGTGTTTCCATATATTGGGATGTCTTGGATGGCTTGGAGGAGTGGGATTTTTATGTACAGATTTTTAAGTTCTCCCAGAATGTCAAAATCAAGATGTTGTGTAGGTCAAGGTATAATTAATCATTCTAGGAATGGAGGAGAAGATGTGATTATTTGATTATGAGTTTGCTATCTAAACACATCCTCTTCTTGCAATGGTTGTTCTATAGGTAACTGATTTTCAACTTGAGCGGTTTTATCTCCCTCTATTTCAATGATGTGCCCATATCTCAATTGAAGGTCATTACACTCCCTTAGATCGGTTCCTATGTGTGGGATTAGGGTTGGGTTGCGCTGGGAGTTGTGTTCTTAAATTAGACTGGGGGTTTTGTTGTAATGCTGGCAGTGTAGGTTGAGGGAGTGGAATGGTTCCTACTAGCTGGTTCATTGGTCTTTGCCAATTTTTCTGCCAGGCTTGACTCTGTGAAGTAGGAGGGGACCATTGTGGTGGATATACTTTATTTTTCCAATATGGTGGGGTATAGGGAAAATTTGGCCAATTGGGTTGACTTGCTGGATTGGCCATGGTGATGATGAAGGAAATGGTTGTTGTGACCAATTTGAGAATGGAGATTGATTTTTCCACATAGTACTGTATTTCTAAGCATGATATTGTGGAGGTTGAAAGGAAGAAGCCAGATCAAAGAACATACCTAATTGTCGTGGCTGCCATTGATGACACTGATTAAGTAGGTACGCCGATTCTGGATCTTCCTCCGCTTCCTTGTATACTGCTTTGAATACAGGAAGTGAGGGATAACTTTCCATAGAATGATCTTTTGTAAAGATGGCACAGACTTGAACCACATGTAATGGACATTCTTTGTGGTTGTGTTTCTTTTTGCACCTAGGACAGAAGATTGCCAAATTTTGTTCTGCCTTTGCTTGCTTCTGATTGGCCTACATAATATCAAGTTGTCTTGTCAGAGTCCCTAATATGTTGGTTTTAAAATTTTACAATAAGTTTCAAATTTCTGCACGAGTTACTCCTTCTGCAAAAATTCTGTTAAGCCGATCATGTTCTGCTGGTTTTAGTCTCGTGCTGCCTCTTGAACTCCTGATACATAAATTAATAATGTCAACAAAATTTTCCTGGTAAATATCTCCTTTTCCCATAATGTTTAATGTTTCAATCCATTGTTCCTTCATTCCTCTAATTAATGTAGTTTTCAATACATTATCAGGTAAGGGTAATGATGCATAAGGATATCTTCGAAGATTATACTGAAAATGCTTGACATATTCCTCTAATGTTTCATTTGGTCTATCCACCATCTGAAATATTTCATCTTTCAACTCTCTAGACCTACAATAATCATGATATTTTTTTAGAAAAGATTCTTCCATTTGATCCTAGTTATTTATAACACCACCACCCAACCCCATAAACCATCATAAAGCAGCTCCTTTTAATGTAGAGAGAAATAATTTCAGTTTTTGGGGGTCAGTGGTATAGTCATAACCTCTACACAACACATCAAATTCAAATAAGAATGCATCAGGGTATTTTGATGTAAGGCCATGAAATGTAGGGATGTGCTGGAGAGGAATCTCTTTCATATGAGCATTAGCTGCAGTGTCCATGATGAGATATTGCAGTGTAGAAGTTTGGGTGTTTGGCTAGTTTTGGGCCATTTGGTCAAATATGTGCCAATAATCTTCTGGGATATCTGGGAGGGTAATCCTAGGCTGACGAGGGGGATTGGCTTTAACAGGAATGGTCTTAACAAAACTTCCTTTATCTGGGATGATGAGAGTTCCTAATCTCTAGGGAGATTTTGGCTCTTGAGGTTCTTCAACTTCGTTATGGATGATTTTTGCAGCACTTCCCTTATCTGGGCTACTTAATGGCAGAATTATCCCAAGAGGAGATCTTGGTTCTTCATTTTCCCCGGTTTCTCCTCCCCCTTCACAGAGGTTGCTAAGGTTCCCTTCTTGCAATGCTTTTAGGCTAGAATTCTCAATTTCTTGAAAATCCCGTTCTTCGGTGTGATTATGCACCTCAGTAAAGGCTACAGGTAGTGATCCTATGGCCTGAAGGAAACTAGTAGGTTGTCTAGAAGTGACTTTTCTAGGCCCTACTGAAGGCTGAGATTATCTTTTCTTAAGGATTTCGTCTATAAAGGTTGATCGACCAAGAGTCACTGGCAACTTAGCTTTATCAGGCTTGGGTAGAGGTTTGGGATTATTTTTAGGCTTTTTCTGCTTAGTCATGCACATGAATCAACTACTAATTTCTACCCAAAGAAAACAACAACAAATTTGTAGGAGAGCGGGCAGGGGAGCAGGGCTATTACATGCTTTGCATGCAGGTTATTACCTTTCATTTTTAAAACCCAATTCTTTCCTAGTAGGTTCTTACAGTACTCTGGAAAAGAGACAAATGGCTACACTCTTCTCTGGAAATGGTGCCAAAATGTCAAGCAGTAAAAAGGGTCCTTTTCTCCTCTATTTACCCTACATTAATTGTCAATCCAGGAATGATTTGTTATGTCAAAGAGTGTACTCAGTTTGAGGCAGTCATTTGTTAGAGTAATGCTAGTAGTATAGTGCTCTCAATACAAGAGTAAACGGATGCTTGAAATGAAATCTATTTGTGAAAAGAAACCTAGGATTCAAATCGTGTGTTAAAAAAGCTACCACAATTTATCAGTCGAGGGTACAGTAACAACATCTCTTCCCACAGGAGTATAGTTTCTGGGAAGTTCATTCAGGGAACTCAGCGCGTTTTTGGGAGGATTCATGGCAGCAGCTCCCAAAACTCGCCTCTATCTTCCAAAAACCCCTCTGGCAGACTCACATGCAACACAACAATCTTGCTAACATATCCCAGTTTTGGCAGCAGCACGCACATACAGATTATCAACAATGGAGGCCCGCTAGTACTTGGCAGGAGGATTGGCAAGGAGAAACCTTTGCAGAAATTGAACAAGAACTGAATCACCGGAAGATCAAAAAGTCAAATAAGCAGGACAGATTGCGGTGGGGGCATACAACAAAAGGAGTCTTCACCACAAAAGAAGCCTACACTTTGCGGTATGCACAAAACCACAATGACAAAGATCAGCTATGGTACAACATCTGGCAATCGAAATTGTGGCCCAAAGTCTCTACCTTACTATGGCTTTTAAGCAAAAAGAGAATACTCACCTGGGACAATCTGCAACGAAGAGGCTTTATAGGACCATCCCGATGCCCAAATTGCTCTCTTCATTCAGAAACCATTTTGCATCTGATGGAGACCTACCCCCTTGCAGCTCAACTATGGAATCAAATTGACAGGTGTAATCAAAGATCAGGAAATCGTCAAGGTGATATAGCAAATCTTCTGAGAACATGGCCCCAGCTGCCATATCAAAGCCCTCTGTTGAACGCTCTGTGGACACTCATCCGAGGATTTCTTTATTGGACCCTCTGGAAGGAGAGGAATAATAGAGTCTTCAACAATAGAAATCGCCCTCCAGACATTCTCTGGCTTCTCCTCAAGCAAAGCCTTCAAGAGACACTGGCGCTCAAGATTTGACAAGAAACGGATTGGTCCTCCTCCCACCAAGAGCTACTCATTTGGAAATCATGGGATCTTCATGTTTCCTATGCTCCCTCTGCTCCAACTCGACAACATACTAAGCTTGTCTCCCCTTTGCATTGGTCCCCCCTAGCCTCTGCATCTTTCAAATTGAATTTCGACGGCGCAGCCAAAGGGAATCCGGGACCAGCGGGATATGGAGGAGTAATCCGAAATGACAGAGGAATCATCCAACACGTCTTCTTTGGCTCGATTGGAAACGACACCAATAATGTTGCAGAATTGGAAGGTCTTTGGAAAGGTATATGTGTAGCTGATCAATAGGGGTTCTATCCGCTGGCAGCAGAGGGAGATTCCCTGATCCTCATCAATGCAACTACTTGAATACAAGCAGGAACACCAGCAACCAAAGTAGCTTCTAGCTGGAGACTGCTTAGCAGACTCGAAACATTGGAGGCAAGGCTCAGAAGCCCCAATAGTATTATCTTTCAGCATGTCAAACGATCCGCCAACAAGGTAGCCGATCGTCTAGCCAATCAAGGAGTCGATCTGAATAGTCACCCCTACTCAGGTAATCTCAATGACTCAACAGACATTCAACTACAACAACATTGCCTCTCTCTGGCAAATCAGGATCTCCAACCCCCGGTTGCGGGTGTTTATTAGCTTAATGAATGAGGAGGCGGCCTTATTAAATGGCAAGTGGCTGCTCGCTCCGGCCAGATGGCCCGAAGCCTCGAGAAACCATCACCTCGGTCCGGCCAGCAGTTATGAGCGCATTAATGGCATGGGGAGAATAGCTGTTTGCAGAGGTATATTGGTCGTTCGCCTTGGTTTGCAGATGAGAGGTGTTCCGTCGGAAGGTGCTGGAAGGGCCATAGTCTGTTGGGAGCTCTGTATTGTTTCAACTGTGAGTTGTGTGCTCGGCTCTTGGATGACTGCACAGTGGGTGCATGCGCCAAGACTCAGACCTCGGCCCTCGGCTACAGAGGCCCTAGTCGCAACCTTGGATTGTCAGAGAATTTTCGTCTCTATGCTATGGTTCAGTGCTTTGAGCGTCACTCTGCTCTTTTTTCACAAAGTCTCTAAGCGCCATAGGCCTCACGAAGCTCTGAGTGTTGCGGTGTTTCAGTTCTTCTGCGCCCCTGTTAGAGATTTTCCCTTTCGACGCTTTGGTAATACTTGGCTCCGGCCTGTTCGGCTCTCTGGGAGAAATTCACCCCTCGCAGCACCGGAAAAGCCTCGGCTCTAGCTCTGTGTGGTAAGCATTGTTATTCGAATTCGTGTTCCATTACCTGTTTCTCATCTGTTGTATAAGTTGCTGCTCTGGTTTAAAACCTTCCGTGGCACAAAGCATACGTGGCCTCTGGGCAGCATTGGATATTTGTTGGTTACAGGATGCCGCGTGAGAGGTTACGTGGCACTTGCAGGCGAGGAGGTTCAAGGCGTGATGCCAGAGGTCGGTCTTCATCGCCACATTCCTCGGCATCCTTAGACTCCCCCTCGGAGGAGATTAGCTCACCAGGAGCTCGACGAGGGCGCGGAAGTGGCAAAGGGCGGGGAAGAGCTGTGGTGTGTCCGTTTAGTTCGCACCCATCAACCCACTTCCAGTTTTTGTGTGCCCTGGACAACGCAATATACTATGTTTCAGTGCGCATTGAAAAATGTGACCATGTAGATAGACCAGAAGCCCCAGTAGAGCCTCGGCCACCCTTGCTTGTTCAAGGTCCGCGATTACAGCTTGCGGAAGCCTCGGGTGCGGTGGTGGGGAATAGAGTTGGAACAAGTGAGCCTGCGAAGGAAGACGCACCATACACAGACTGGAGTGCTTCAGATCCATATGCCTGTCCAGTGGTGGAGGAGCGACCAGATCCATATGCCTATCCAGTGGTGGAGGAGCAACCATCCACCTCCGTGGATGCTTAAGCACGATGCATGGTCATTCTGGGTGTTTTGGAAACACTTTGTTCAGTCTCAGGATGTCGAAGTAGCAGTTACAGTAAGTAATGGGGGTCAGTTCATGATAGTTTTCGGGTCGCACCACTCATTTTTTTGTATGTCGAATATTATGTCTGCGTCTGTTATGTCGAGTTTTTTGAATGTTGGTTTCGCAAGGTCTGTAAATTCCTCCCTTGCTTCGGCAGGGAATGGAAGTATAGCGCCTAGGTCCAGTTTTCTGTGGGTTCTGGCTTTGGGCCAGCGGACAGGCTCATAGTCCCTCAGTTTCTCAGGCTCAGTTTTTAGTCTCAGTATGTCAAACTATTCATGTAGCCAACTCGTCGTGGCGGATGCAACTCTCTCTGTACTCTTTTTTGTATTATAATAGAATTAGCATGATTTACACAAAAAACAACATCTCTTCCCTCTGTAAACTGATGCAATTAAAAAGGCACTCAAATGAAGGATTGTCAAACTAGGAACTAGACAGTATAGGTCAATGTTCACTACAGTTTCAAACCTTCTGCATACCAATGCAATGATGATCTTCAAATGGAAAGAAATGGAACATCAACTATTTTTATGAATAAGATTGATCAGCAACACCTTAACCTATGGTAATGAATGCAACAATAATTATAATCTACGGGAACTAAGTAACATCTTCTTATTTGAACAACAACCAGAAATGGAATAGCAGACTCTTAGAAAT
Organism: Pinus taeda; assembly: GCA_000404065.3. NCBI lineage: Eukaryota > Viridiplantae > Streptophyta > Pinopsida > Pinales > Pinaceae > Pinus > Pinus taeda. Next base: position 75,823 of record APFE030996230.1, on the reverse strand, counting down.
AAAGCATAGAGCAAAAATTGAAATCGAAATGTACAACTACCCAATTTAAACATGCAACACACTTAATTAGTAAAAGGAATAGTAATCTGAGCTCGATAAAGTACACATGAATCACAGCTATAGAATAGCAGCAATTGTAATGGAATAGCATTTGCTTCGTAAAGGCAATTGTTTCAGTACAACAATGGTAACAGAACAACAATTCCGAATAAACAACAGTCACGATTTTTAAGAGTAAATCATATAGTAGTACTAATTTAAAAATATACAGCTCGGTTAATCTGTAACGAACAACAATGCTATATGATTTGTCAGGAGGAATGCTAATGTGATGCAAAGTTAGAATGATAACATAGCATTATTTTTGTAAGAAACAGTAATATTTAATCAAGTATAACAGAGCCGATATGTAAAACAGTAAAGTGCTTTAGATTACTGAGTAGAATAAAAGAAAGAAATCAAACCACACATGAATTAGAAATATGATACAGGAGCAAGTGATCCACCAGGGTTGGGCCCTTAGCCTCCAGGGACTTACTGCTTCAAGCTACTTCAGAATCAACGATAGAAAAACAACCAAGTTTTTATATTAAAATATGAAACAAAGTTACAAGGACTCGCTCTTCAAAGAGAGTCGATGATCAAAGTTCAAGTACCAAGGGAAATTTCATAAAAATAACAATAGTTTTCTTTCCCCCCAAGCTAACAGTGCTACCCCATTTTATAACGGCCAAATGGCGATGTCAACAATGGAGAAGATTGTTAAGATAGCGATCCTGAGGGATTCATCAAGTTGTTAACTTGCAGTTATCTTCTCGTTCTTTTGTGCCGATTGGAGATCTCCTTTTCCTTTTTCTGGTTGTTACACTCTAGTTTGGATCACCTTGTTTAAGCACGGTTCCCTGCCAAAGGGACAACAATTAGCTTGGTCTCGTTCTTTCCTTTGGGATGGCAGTATTTCGTTTTCTCCTCTTCCTATATAGAAAAAGGGTAATTATTAGTCATTTCACATTCCATATAAAACTTCTGGATTTTATCATATTTTCTACGATATACTTAGCTCATGATGTAAAAAGGTTGTGAATCTTGAAGAAAAGATAACAAGGTAAATGGAAATAACATACCTTCTCCAGTGCCCAACAATGTTGAGTCCTTTCAAACAATTATATCTTCCTTGACAACTTCAACGAGTCCTCTAATCATATTAGTTAGTTCATCAACTCTAAGAAAGTATTCTACTATGCTTTCTTCATCACTCATTTATATCTTTTAAACCTCATTCAGAAGGTTTGAAGTTTGGCTTTATTATGATTATCATCTTCTCCATGACTCTGATTGAGTTTGACCCATACTTCCCTAGCAGAATTACAATGCATAAATTTTATGAGTTCAAATTGAGTAAGTCCAAAGAGAATGGAATTATTTTCTTTTACATTATTTCCATATGCATTTTTCCCATCAACATAATTGGGATGACATTAGGGACATCATAATATACTAGTAGAGAGATCCAAACATTTACTTCTAAGGACAACATAAGGTTCCATCCTAACTTTCAAAAAGGTAGAGTTTCTCCCATCAAATATTGGTATCTTGATTGAGTAAGCATCTTGAATCTCTTACACAGGAATAATTCCTTATGAGTATAGCTTCTAGTGGATAAACTATTACTTAAGGAACTTGGCTCTAATACAAATTGTTGGAATAAGGAATTACTGAGAGGGGTGGTGAATCAATAATAGTGGGCTTCTTAAAACTTTAAGTGCAAACCTTCAATTATTTTCACTACTATTAGTTATTTGAGTGAGAATCCGTACTACAATAAACATGAAAAACAAGATAAGAAATTCACATACATCAATTGAAAAACACAGACATTTATTGAAACATGCATTTTAATGTGGAAACCCAGTGGGAGAAAACCACCAATTTATTTGTTATTATGATGTAATTTAAGCTCCCAATTAATTACATCAAGTTGTTTGTGATCACCCACTCATAGGAGGCCCCAACCCCCTTCATATAACAAGATACAACTTGTAAAGAGACACCAACCTCTTTTGAATGTAGGCCAATACCTACTCTAGCCACTGCTCTATTTTTCATACAATTTTCAAACTAAAAATAGAGGCTAATACATTTACACATAAACATAAATCTGGTGTGATGGAGTAACAACTCCTTTCCTTCATCTCTATAGTTCTCCTTTAAAACATGATCCCTGCTTCTCAAGTAGCTCTCGCCACTACCCTTTGCTTCATTGTATCTTTGTTACACACTTGTACACTCACAACATTTCACACTTTAGCTCAAATAAATTATAAAATCACCCACTTTGTTGAATTGATATCCATTGTTTTGTTCCTCTATCATGTGAGGAATGACGTTGTCTGTATATTCATCCACAAAACCCGAGTGTACTCAACACATGGCTTCCCATACTTCGGTCACTTCTATTTCTAGCCACGATAACTGATTTAATGTAAAGAATGGGATTCTTATTATTTTTTGTGTTGAGAATTAAGTATAATTCAAACTACTAAATAAAAGAACACCTCCATTAATATCTTCCTGTAGTCACAAAAATATTATTCTTTGTTTTTCATTAAGGCGCATAGGACTAGAGGAGAACAGTACAACCCACCATCCATTTCATTTAATTCACTATAACTTGCAATGAAGCTTAGGGATGTCCAACATTGTTTCACAACAGGCTCCATTAAATTCCTCCCGCACATCATGGTCCTTCATTGCCTTGAACCAGAGCTTTAGAAAATCACATTGACTTCCATCCTTAATTCACAATTGCTGACATGTTCATCCAATACCAAAACACTTTCCATAAGCAGTGCTACCAATTCTTTTAATTTTGGACATTATCACCTTTTGCTTACTCCTTTAACTATTTTCTGCTTTTGGACCAGGTATCCATGACCATTAGCTAGGTCTTTGGGTGCTAAGCTTATTTTTAAGCCCTTCACAGGCCAGATTTATTTGTTAATGGCTCCATGTCATTAGTCTCATTTCTATGGAAAATGACCAAGGTTTGGTGTTAATGTTGGAGCTCCTAAGCTTGATTCTTTTATCCCAAAATTCCTCTAAAGTACGTAAATAATTTATTTTGAGTAATCTCCTCTGGGATGATCTATCTAGTAGGGTGCATCTGCACTTTCACTAGCCAATCAAAGGCCCTTCTAGAATGAGTTACTAGACCGACATGTTCCAAAGCCCTCTTCCTGGTGCTTCCACTTTCTTCACCTAAAAGCATCATTGCAATTCATCCAGTGAGGTCAAATCACGCTAACATCACCTGTTAGCACCTAGATTGAACCTCAAGCTGAACGAAGGAAATGCCAGGGTAACCACAAACTACGCTTAACCAAGTAGCTAGCCCTACTAGGACATGAGATGGCTCTCTCCATAAGGATCTCAGCGAAGATGACTGGATCAAGAAAATGATATTAGGCTAGGTATAGTAGCACAAGGTTTGATTTGATTTTGAAGGGTTTTGATAGATCAGGAGGAGGCAAACAGTTACGGCAAGGAAATTAGGTTAAAATTGCAGAGTGTTTAATGGGGCAAGGTAGGTACAAGGCTCAACACTCTAGGGTTTAATGGGTGAGGTGATTCAAGATAGGTGAGAAGCTAGAAAGAGCATGTAAGAAACATGGATTCTTCCTAAACTGAAGAGAAAACAGACTATGAATATTTTCCCAAAACAGAGCATAAAATTATTGATTCTGCCTATCAACTCGAAAACATACACTTGAAATAAATGAAATGATTGATGAATTACAAAAAACATTTTAACATATGATCTTAATAGAGAAAACTAAATTGAACATCATACCACATGGATCCCAAAGAAATAGTTGCAACATTTCATTTATCTCCTATTGAAAATTGATACAAAATGATGTCTACTCAAAGCATACACATCCAACTAAGGCCAACGCAATGCAATGAGAAATAGAAGGAAGATATAGACACTAATTCAATCTCATCCCATCCTCATGGGTCAAATCCCTAATATGAGGAACTAATCCATCAAAAACTGAACAAGAAACATGAATCTAGGCAACCTAACAACTTGCCTCTAAAAGGGAGGAAACTGATTCATTTGTCCTCAAGATAACTTTTGTTCTAATGAATCTACCTTCCGGTAACTATTATCCATCCTATTTACATGTGTAGTCACCATTTACATCAGTAAAAGAATCCTCAATGAAATAAAACAAAAAATTACAATCATGGCACAATGAAGTGAAAATTCAGCGCAAAATTGTCCTATGCCCAGCGCTCAAGATCTATGCCTCGCATGTTTTGTAGGACCATTTTGGAGGCCTTATCGATGTCCCAATTGAGCTCATGATAGATCATTAGAAATATTGTAATATCTACTTTCCAAATATGCCTTTAGTTTCCCATTTGGAGTTTATTTGACCTCTAACAAATGAATTCTCCCAAGACTGCTTCTTTGCGCAGCACCATGGGCAGAGAGGTCATTTTTTGGGTGTTGTTTGACCTTTTGGATGACCTGTTTTGTTCCAAAATCTTAGAAAATGCACAGGGTGCATGTACTCATCATTGTAAATCTAAAAATGTTGACCATGTCCTGTTTGGATGCCCCTAGGAAAAGCACAGCGCCCCATAGAGCCAATTTTTCTGAGTCAAAAATTGCAAAATCCTTCAAAAAGGAAAAAAATTCTCAAAACATACTCAAATTTTGTGGAGAACATGACCATCAAGTGTCTGGGTTAGCCAAGGAAGCTTTAGAAAGCAACCTAAGCCTATCACCCTCCTTTGTTCCTTTGAGTGCTTGTTTTAGCCTTGTCTTCAGTTGCTTGACTCTTATGTTACAAATCTTGTTCTGGGTCCTGTAATGGTGACCCATGTGCCTAATGATTTCATTGTCCCTGTTGGTCCTTTGTAGTAGCTTCTCCAAATGAAAATTGACTCTGTCAAGCCATGTTTCTCTATCCTCCTCAATCTTCTTTTCAAGCCTTTGTTTTGCAGTCAAGGTGGTTGGGGTTTCTTCCTCTTGCATTATTGATTTTCCTTTGTCACCTTGCCTCTTTGCTTTGAGAATTTCCAGCTCCATGAGGACTTGTTTTTCACTTAGCTACTTGTTCTCTTGCTCAAGGTATGAAATGACATACTTAGCTCTCTCCAACTTGTCCATCAGTGCTTGGATCTATGCATCTTTTTCCCTTATGGTTATATTTTCATTTGTTGCCTCATCTTGAGCCTCCAAGTTGACTATCTCAATGCCATGATGAATGTGTGGTTGTTATGATCCATCATTTTCCACCAAATCAGATTCCCTTTCCTCTTTATCATTGAGGCTTTCCTCGAGTATCTTTTCTTTCCCTTTATGCACCTATTATACATATTATGTTGATGACGAAGGCAAAACCCCTTCCACAATTTGTGGAGAAAGAATTTTCCTATGAGTTGATGAAGAAGTAAAGGCCATTCCACATCAAGTGGAGTTAACACTTGCCTATCTATTGCAAACAACTTTCTAGCCCCTCTCTGATATGTTTTGTAGGTTTATGGCTTCTCAACAACTTTAGTCTCTTCAACCTTCTTACTTTTCTTTACTTTGGCACTGCATGAAGGCATTTTTGCTTCTTGAGGCATTGGCGGAGGAATATGAGGACCATTGAAGATGTAATTAGCAATAAATGTATCCTAGGAGATGTTGAGGAGGTTGAGATGATGTAGCACAATCACCTTAATTAAGGAGGAGTGATAAAGACTATTCATCTACTGGGAGTATGGATTTTTCTATACAACGTAGGCCATTTTCTCAATGTTCCTGAATAAGAAATACAAGATGTTCATCATTTTCACTCTTGTGAAGTGCATAAGAATCCTAATATGATAGGTGTACAATCTAGAAAATCTTCCCTCACATGTAAAATACTTCATAGTGATCCTCATCATAGGGGCATACTTGTCATCAAGGAACCTGAAAGGAAAGTTCCTCTTCTTTTCATTCCTATACCTGGGTTTGATGTATGGCTCATAGTAGTGTTCATCCAAATCTTGTGCTTTATACCGTTTCTCCCCCACATTCGGAATCCTTGTAGCATCAGCAATGATGGAGGATGAAACTGTAAATGTCACCCCATCAAGAGTTACCTTGTTATCACGGGGAATGGCTACAAAATCCTGGTCAACTTAGGATGATGTTGAAATCTTTGTACCTGATCACAAAACTCATAACACCCTAGATGCATGAAACAAGAAATAGTCACATGAGAAGCCTATAACTCTCTGATGTTTGACGGTTCCTCTCTGATAATTTTGCCTCCCTTATGTGGTTTTCTCTGATGTTGAGGTTCATCTCCCATGCTTTCACTGCCATTATTTTCCTCCTCCTCATAATCTCTATCCTCTTTATCCATGCCTTTTGAATTTGAAACTTTGAAACCCTAGAGAAGGTAATCAAGAAGTGAGTTATGGTGAATAGGGATAGGGGAAGGGGAGAGGAGTTTGTGTAATGTAGGATGAGATATGTATGATGTGAGAGTGAGAAGGAGGGTATTTTTTGGTTGGGACTATTTAGTAAATAGGGTTTTAATGATTTTGTCTTGGGGATTAGGTTATAGGAGATAGGTGTAGGGATTTTTTTTGGGAGATTAGGGTATAAGGGATAGGTGTAGAGATTTGACAACAAAATGTGGGAGTAAGGGATATGGTAAGCAGGGAGGGTTCTTAGAAAACATAGGGTTTGAAAAGTTAAATAGCAAACAAACTTCAAAATCATGAAATGAGTGCTAGGAGGATGGTTCAAGGAGTGTACTTACTTTCTTAGAGGCTCTAGGTAGCAAAAGAGTGATTTAGATGGTTGTTAGGGTAGTCTTGGTGTTTTTTGGCGCTATGCGTAGTACCTAGTATAGGTGCGTAGTACTCTGGTTATATGCTTAGAGCCGTGAAAAATGCACTGGCACACAGGCTCTATGCCCAATGCTCTGTCTGTATGCACAACGCTCCCTACTCTATGTGCAACGCCTCCACAATCTGCCCTGTGTGCAGTGCTCCTTGGTCTATGCGCATCACCTCCATGCTCAGCCACCAATTTGCTTCCTTCTCTACTTAAACTCTCTTCTCTTTCTTTGTCAAATGAATATGATGAATTTCGAAAAAGGATTTTGAAATCTTATATAAAGGGTGATTTTTGGAACTTTTACTTTGTCTTGAAATCTTTGTTTAATGATTTTCTTTTTTTGTCTCTTTTCAGGTGGATGATGCTTTGATTGAACTGATTTCTTCAATGGCTTCATTTTCTTGTAGCAAGGAGAAATGATTGGACATCTTATGGGAACACTTATTACATGACATGATCTAAATTACATAAAAAAAAATATGAATAAACTAAAATACTCTGTTTTCATCTCAAAAACATGTTTTTGAGATGAAAATTAGATCAGTGAAATAAGATCTTTGTACAGTGACCATGACTTATTACCAATCACTCTTTGTTTGTTGTTGTTCCTCATACCTTTGATTCCCTTTATTTACACTTGAAACTATGCTTTTGACCTTGGAAATGGACCCTAAGACTTAATGGAAAGACCTTGGAAATGAACCCTAAGACTTAATGGAAACATAACTACCTTGACTCTAAAAATAACATAACTGAAACCATAATTGAATGCAACATGGAGATGGGTCAACAAATGTACCTCATGAGGGAAAATTTGATTTTTTGAGAAGAAGACAACCATCAGTGGACCATTTTGGCATGACCTATTGGAATGATAAAAAATTCAGTCTGAGACACCTAAAATGAAGATGCAAAGAGAAGATTTGATCCCTAATGGAAGTATGCATATACTAACATTAACATTAGCTTTATTGGGGATGGAAGCTCCTTGGAGGTGTCAAGAACACCGTAGACCAAGTGCCTAGCTGATTGGGCCAATACGGTCAAACAAACGAAAGACTGAAATATTTTTGAAAATTTTGAAAAATGACTCGATAGAAACTGAAAATTAACTCAAAACTGACTCTAGACTGACTTAAATACCAACTAAACACAACAAAAATCATTTAAGCTTTATAGCCTTCACTTTGGGCCCCAAGCTCAAATGACATTATACTTCAATTATTGCAAGGAAAGCAAACTAGTATATACAATGACAGTGAAACAACTTTAGCAATTTACATAAGAAATAATAGTGTTTCAGGAGCCTACCATTCACTGGTCCTCCTAAGCATTCTTGACCATCCATTTCCTTTAATAAAAATGCATTTTGTCCTCGATAGGCTAAGATTTTATAAGGTCCTTTCCACAAATTGTTAAACTTACCATGTTTTCCTTTTTCTTCATTTTTTGCATACCATCATAGCACTACATCTTCCAGCTGAAACTTTTCTGCCTTGGTTCTCATTTATCTTCTCTTGCAACCAGAACGTATTTTGAGAAACCTCTTCCCTTGTTTATTGAAGGTGAATCATTTGATTGATCTGGCACTGAATATCATCTTCTTCACCGCTGGCTTCTTACAATAATCTCATGACCGAGACTGCAAGGGACGTGGGAAACACTGTATCAGTACCATAAAATACTTCAAAAGGTGACATACATATTGATTTCTTATTGCTCACTCTGTCGACCCACAAAGCATTAAGAAGCTTTCGATGCCAATTATTTTTGTTTGCCTCTAACATGTTCTTAATAATTCTTACCAAGGATTTATTTGAAGAATGAGCTAGTCCATTGCCATGTGGATAGTATGTTGTCAAATGACCCAATGTGGTGTTGTATTTTTTGCAAAACTCAACCATTTTCTTTGACTTAAATGCTGATGCATTCTCTATAATAATCTTTTGAGGGCAACCAAAATGAGACAAGATATTGGACTCTAAAAACTGAATGATTACCATATTCATAGCTTGCCTTGTTGAAATGGCTTCAATCCATTTGGTGAAATAATCGGTAGTTGTCAAAATACATCTGTGTTGTGTTGATGATGTATGATGAATTTTTCATATGAAATCAAGCCCCCACTGTTGGAATGGTGCATTAACTACAACTGGTTTCAAAGGAAGAGGAAGCAGCTTCCTTTTTCCCTAAAAAACTTAACATTCATGGTAGCTCATGATTGTCTTATATAAATCTAAAAATAAAGATGGCCAATAATACCTTGCTCTCAAGATTTTATTAGTTGTTTTTTTTGCAAAACACGTGACGTCCACAATCTCCTCTATTAAAATAATCCATTACCTGCTAAGCTTCATTTTCAACCAAACAATTAAGAAGAACCCCTCTCAGATCTTTCCAATAGAGAGCACTATCTAAAATGTAGAATGTTGCAGACTTCACCTTTACTGATCTACCTTTACTTTTTGACATTCCAAGAGGAGGAGAAAGATGCTGAGGAACATATACTATATCATAATACCAAGGTGAGTTGAGAAACATCTTTGGTACCTGAATGAGTGTGCCGCCATCTTTGTCATATGACATTGCTGCAATAAGATTTCTGTCTAGAGCATGAATATTTGACTCAACCAATAGTTTTTCCAAGCTTTTACCTTTGATCAGTTTCGTGGGCTTAATCTCGAGATCATACTCTAAAATTGTTGTTATCCACTTAACTCTTCTTCCTTTCAGATCAATTTGCATGAGGACATCTTTGACAGCGATGTTGGGAACATATTCTATGGTATGTGAATGCATAATGCAAACTCGAAAATCCTTCAATGCCTTTATAAGAGCCAAAGCTTGTTTCTCAATGATTTTATAGCATAGAGTAGCATCTCTAATATTCCGACTAAAGAATCAAATGGGCTGCTCCACCTGATCCTTCTTTTGCATCACCACCCCAGCCAAAGTGTGCTCAAATGCAAATGAAAATATAATAAAATCATAAGTATAATCGGGACTGATCAAAACGGGGGTTGTGGTCAAAGCAAGCTTTACTAAGTTGAAAGATTTCATGGCATCCTTGGTCCATTTCATAGTGTTTTCCTTCTTCAAAATATTAGATAACTCACGCAAATGCGCAGCCAAATTTAGTATAAATCTGCATAAGAACTTCATCTTACCATTGAAGGCTTGGATCTCCTTTTTGTTGCGCAGAAAGTTTATTTGTTGAATTACCTCCACCCTAGAAGGATAAATGTGAATACTATCTTTGGAAATTATATGACTGAGGAGTTTGCCTTCCTCCATGGCAAAAAGACTCTTATTTGGATTTAAAGAAATCCCAAACTCCCTGCATTTCTGAAAAAACAATCCTCAGGTGGTGTAAATGATCATCATCAGAACTAGAAAATATTGTCAAGTCATATAAGTAAACTAGTAAGAAAACATCCTTCTTGTTAGTGAAAGCTATATCCATAGCTCGCTAAAAAGTGACCCCAACATTCTTCAGCCCAAATGGCATCTTGGCACACTGAAAAGTCCCCCATGGTGTTGTGAAGGCTATTTTGCCTTGGTCTCTTTGGTGCACCAAAATCTAATTGTAACCTGAGTAGCCATCTAGTAGTGACATCCATGATGCTCCAACTACTCTTTGCAGAATATGGTCCATCATAGGAAGAGGATAATTATCTTTCAGGGATACTTTATCTAGGTTCTAGAAATCAATGCACAACCTTATCTCTCTGGTCCTTTTTCGTAATGAGGCCAAATTTGAAGCCCAATTAGAGAATCTACTTGGAACAATGATACCAAATTTAAACAATCTATTTACCTCTTTCTTGATAGATGGCAACAACTTTGGGTTGATCCTCCTCAACATTTTTCTAAAGGGTTTTTGATCTTGCTTGATAGGTATGGTATGCTGAATGATATTCTTGTCATACACTTTCAAATTTGAGTAATGCCATATAAAAACATCATAAAATTTAGAAAGAAACTTAACATACTTAGCTTTTGTTTGAGGAGATAATGTTATTGATAGCTTAACAAGCTTGGGCTGGTCCGCTGTCCCAATATTTACCTATTCGACTCCTTTTTCAGTAGGAACCAAGGTTGGTTTTCTCTCCACATCATCTTGATCACACAACTACTCTAGAGGTATAAGACCTCTAGGAATAACATTATCCTTCAGCTGTAAAACATCCATCTGATTTACCTCAATGTCTTGTTCATCATAATCATAAACATCATCAAGGAAAGCATTCTTAAACTTCCCTTCATTCTAGAAAAAGGAATTAACTTCATTGTCATCACAGAAAAAATGCCAATATCTAAAATTATTAGGAACAATAGGCCTATGTTTGACATGAATTTCAAATTTATTGCTAGAATTCATTGGAATTTTCAGATTGCTCGCTGCTGTAGCAAGTGAATCAGCAATGATGTTTTGAATTCTTGGCACACTGTCAATGTGTATTCTAGAAACATTTTCAAGATTTGTAGGACTGTGTTCCTATAAGCTCTCATCAGCGGATGTTTCGCTTGATATTCTCCTTTGACTTGTTTAATCACTAGCTCTGAATCAACATAAACAGAAATCCTTTTTGCACCCAGCTTCTTGAAAATCTTTAGACTTGTAATGAATGCCACATACTCTTCTTCATTACTAGAGAAATTGAAAGCTAATTTATAGGAACACACTCTAACATTACTTGGAACTTTGTCTAGCTGAAAAACAGGACTTGGAATCCAAATTCCAATACCTGCACTATCTTTACCCAAAACACCATTGAATTCCATGCTCCAAAGGTCATCTTCATCTTCCAAATGTTGGAATTCTTCTTTTGTTTCAATCTTATTGTTGCTAGTTGCTTCATTTTTTTGTTCTTCACTGAATTTCTGCTCCTATGGAGGTTGCTTAGAAGGAATTACCACTTTTTTCTTTTCTTGGTTAAGAACTACTCTAAAACCCTCAGAAATTTTTGGTACATCATCTACTTCTATCAGATGAATATCTACATCATTCAATCCACTATCAGTGTACAAAACAAAAGACTCTAAATTTGTATGTACAACATTTATCGGATGGTTTATGGGCTTCTCTTTACTAGTGATCATATATTTCATCTTCTTTTCCTGGTACAACTTCTTCAATTGATCGAAAACAAGGATTATAGCATAACAAAAGTCAAGTTGTAAAGTTCCTTTAAGTTTGGCTTCCCACAATCTAGACAACAATATACCAAGTCGAGGTGGAATATCAGCTACTACCATGTCTATCAAAACATTCTTGGCTGGGATTTGATCTAAGGAAACCACCAAATCTTTGATGAGACCAATGTAGCGAACTCTACCAAAATCAAATGATTACAAATCATGATATTTTCGGGTGATATCTAGGCCCAGCTTTTCCATGATAGCCTTGGGCATCAAATATTGGGAAGCTCCAGAATCAAGAATAGCATTATGAAGAATATACTCATGCAGTCTAAGACTCAAATAAAAGGGTGGGACTTCACTATCTTCTAGTTGACCTTCTATAGCTGGACCAAAAATAAATTCAGGATGATCAGCCTCAACATTCACCATGTTAGACAAAGGATCAATTTGCAGTATTGCAGACACATGGTGTTTGTAATGGCTATTCTTAACAAGCTCGTTCAAAGGAATGGACACTTTCAATTTAGCAATTTCACTTTCTAAATTAAACTATGTGACCTTTTCTACCTCTTTGGCACCGATGTCCCTCTTATCTATTTTCTCCTTCATTGCACTATCCTTTTTTTGATTGTCTTTCTCTTTTGCAGTTGTACTTGTTGATGGCTAATTTACCTTGCTAGGATTCTGATCGGCATACTCCTTTCCTTTTTTTGATTGTTTGAGAGATCATTATTTGACTGAACATCCTTCCTCTTCTAAATATGATTGACTAGTAAATCTCTGCTCCTCAAAGAATATTGTTTCTGCTATGCACTGAAAGAATTCATGTAACCACGCTGATAATCATTAGATTTGGTCTCTAAAACAACATCATCTGCTAAGATGTAGTCCTCATCCTTTAGAATGTCAGAAATTTTTGCATACTCCTCATATTCGATTAGAAATATAGGCATACCATCTACAGTGAAGAAGTGATTTGTTTCAATTACTGGATCTTCCTCCTCTTCTTCTTCCACTCCTTGAACATAATTCTGTTGTTAAGGAATTTTGAGTTATTGTTGTTTCGTCGGTTGTTCCAGTGCTTTTTTCTCTCTTTGCTTGATTCAGAAATAGGGTTGCTACTACCCTCTAAAGTTTTGGTTCTAGATCTGCAGTTTAGATCTATCTATGATGGAAAACTGGTCAACCATCCTTTCCATTGTTTGAATCAATGTATATATTTTTACATCTGAAGTAGATCCTTCTTCTTTCACGATCACTCTCTTCTCTAATCTCATTCTTACTCTTTTCGCCAGCAAGTTCGCTTCTACTCTCACAACATTCTTTTTCATGTCTTATAGAGCTGTAGGATCACATTCACGTAGCTAATATGCCATATCAGCATCAAATCCATCTACAATCTTAAGAAAAACTAATCCCCTTGGTGGTTTGATGTTTGCAGGGATAGCATTGTACACTACAATAAATCTCACACAATAGTCTTTCACACTTTGGCCAACATTTATTTTGATGTTCTCATATTCGGACAAAATCTGAAGGGGATTCTTCTTCACCTCCCAATGGTCTAGGAAATTCCTCTGAAGGGCAAGTAGATTAGTGATAAAAGCTATTGGTAGGGATTTGAACCATTTCCTAACTTCTCCTCCAAAACTTTGTACAAATAGCCTCATTATCACATCTTCAATTTCAACTTCATGGAGGTGAAAGAAATAATTCGTCTTGTCTACGTGTTGTTGAGTTGTAATACTTTGAGTGCCATCGAAGAAAGGTATTTTGGTTTGATAATTAGGGGGCATGGCACCAGGATTTTGAGGAAAAACAAGGGGACCATATCGGGCATCCATAACTAGAGGTGGGGGAGGTGGTGGATATAAAACAAGGATTGGGATATTCGGTATAATCAAAGGGGGATTAACGATAGCTTGACCAATGTGAAAAATCTGTGAAGAGAAGGTGGATGATGACAGAAAGTCTGAGTGGTAGTAGATGCAATGGAAGTATTTCAAAAATCGAAAGATGGCATATGAATCTTATTTTGCACCTAAGTGTTTAAGTTTGAAGAGAGGTTCTGCAAATGATCAAGAGTATGAATAAGTTGTGACCTTGATTTATTCTGTGAAAACAAGTCCTTAATAGGTTTATGAAGAGATATAGAGGAATCAACAACTATCTAATCAATCCAACTTAAATATTTACAGCAAAATAAACTCTGCTCAAAATTAATATCAAACTCAATGTCTTGCAAAGTGTCTAACCTTCCCGGGAGTGAATTAAATTGAGGAATGAAATCCTCACTTGATTGTTCTCCGGCTACACTAGATTTCTCTACAACATTCTTAGATTTTTACCCAATTTTATGACGATCACTGGCAATGGTTGGAGGATTCGGATCTGGATTGGATCAGGTTTACTTTCGAGAAGCCATTAAAAATTAAGATATTGATTTACAACTTTCCAATTCAGCCTAAGATTAAATTCTAAAAATCATCAACCACAAGCTTAAGAATTCAAATGAAACATCTTACTGGGCTGATTAACTTCTGATCTTTCATTCCCCAGTATGGTCGCCACTATGCTAGTACCTGGATTGAACCTTAGGTTGAAGGAAGGCAATGCCAAGGTAACCACAAACCACACTTAGCCAAGTACCTAGCCCCACTATGCCAGGAGAGGGATCTCTCCGTAAAGATCTTGGGCAAGATGACTAGATCAAGAAGTTGATATTAGTCTAGGTATAGTAGCACAAGGTTTGATTTGAGTTTGAAAGGTTTTGCTAGAACAGGAGGAGGCAAACAGTTAGGGAAAGGAAATTAGGTCAAAATTGCAGGGTGTTCAATAGGGCAAGGTAGGTTCAAGGCTCAAAACTCTAGGGTTTTATGGTGAGGTGATTCAAGATAGGTGAGGAGCTAGAAAGAACATGTAAGCAATAGGGATTCTTCCTAAACTGAAGAAAACATAGACTGTGAATATTTTCCCAAAACTGAGCATAAAGTTATGGGTTCTACCTATCAACTTGAAAACATCCACTTAAAAGGAATGAAGTGATTGATGAATTACAAAAAAAAAATTAACATATGATTAAAATAGATAAAAATGAACTGAACATCATACCACATGGATCTCAAAGAAATAGTTGCAACTTTTAATTAATCTTTTGCTGAAAACTGATACAAAATGATGTCTACTCAAAGCATAAACATACTACTGAGTCCAACCCCTTACAATGAGAAAGAAAGGGAATATATAAACGTTAATTCAACCTCCTTCCATCCTCAAGGGTCGAATCCCTATGATGAGGAACTAATCCATCTTAAATTGAACAAGAAACTAGAATCTAGGAAACCTAACAACTTGCCTCTAAAAGGGAGGAAATCGATTCATTTGTCCTCAAGATAACTTTTGATCTAATGAATCTACCTTCCGATAGCTACTATCCATCCTTTTTACATGCCTATTCACCATGTACACAAGTAAAAACATCGTCAATGAAGGAAAACAAAAAATTATAGTCATGGCACAATGAAGTGAAAATTAAGCACAAAATTGTCCTATCTGCAGTGCTAAATCTCTATGCGCAACACTTTTTCCAGGACCATTTTGGAGGTCTTCCCAATGTCCCAATTGAGCTCATGATGGCTCATTGGAAATCATATCCTTTCTACTTTCCAAATATTGCTTTATTTTCCAATTTGGAGTTGATTTGGCCCCTCAAAAATGGATTCTCCCAAGACTGCTTCTGTGCGCAGCGCCATGGGCAGAAAGGTCATTTTTTGGGTGTTGTTTGACCTTTTGGTTGACCAGTTTTACTCCAAAAGCTTAGAAAATGCATAGGGTGCATGTAATCAACATGATGAATCTACAAATGTTGACCACGTCCTGTTTGGATGGCCTTGGAAAAAGCGTAGCACCACTGGCGCTGTGCATAGAGCCAATTTTTCTGAGCCAAAAAATGTAAAATCCTTCAAAAAGGAAAAAATCCTCAAAACTTACTCAAAATTTGTGGAGAACACCACCATCAAGTGTCTAGTTTAGAAAAGGAAGCTTCAACAAGCAACCTAAGCCTATCACCCTGCTTTTTTCCTTTGACTGCTTGTTTAGTCTTGTCTTCATTTGCTTGACTCTTATGTTACAAATCTTGTTCTGGGTCCTGTAATGGCGAGCATGTGCCTAATGATTTGATTGTCCCTATTGGCCCTTTGTAGTAGCTTCTCCAAATGTAAATTGACCATGTCAAGCCATGTTTCTCTATCTTCCTCAATCTCCATTTCAAGCCTTTGTTTTGTAGTCAAGGTGGTTGGGGTTTCTTCCTCTTGCATTATTAATTTTCCTTTGTCACCTTGCCTCTTTGCTTTGAGAAGTTCCAGCTCCATGAGGACTTGTTTGTCACTTAGCTGCTTCTTCTCTTGCTCAAGGTATGAAATGACATACTTAGCTCTCGCCAAGTTGTCCATCAGTTCTTGGATCTGTGCATCATTTTCCCTTACGGTTATATTTTCATTTGTTTACTCATCTTGAGCCTCCAAGGCGACTATCTCAATGCCATGACGAATGTGTGGATGTTTTGATCCATCATGTTCCATAAAATCAAATTCCCTTTCCTCTTCATTATTGAGGCTTTCCTCCAGTATCTTTGCCTTCCCTTTATGCATCTCCTGCACTCGTTGTACCTATTTTGTTGATGAAAAAGGCAAAAACCCTTCCATAGTTTGTGGAGCAGACATTTTCCTATGAGTTGATGAAGAAGGCAAGGCCCCTTCCACATAAAGTGGAGTTAACACTTGACTATCCGCTGCAAGCAACTTTCTAGCCCCTCTATGATATTTTTTGTAGGTTTCTGGCATCTCAACAACCTTAGTCTCTTCAACCTTCCTACTTTTCTTTACTTTGGCACTGCCAGAAGTCCTTTCTGCTTCTTGAGGCACCATGGAGGACTCTGAGGACCATTGAAGATGTCATTGGCAATAAATATATCCCAAGAGATATTGAGGAGGTTGAGATGATGTAGCACAATCATCTTAATCAAGTAATAGTGATAAATACTATTCATCTAGTGGAAGTATGGCTTTTTCTGTACAATGTAGGCCATATTCTCAATGTTCCTGAATGCGAAATATGGGATGTTCATCATTTTCACTCTTGTAAAGTGCATAAGAAGCCTAATATGATAGGTGTACAATGTGGAAAATCTGCCCTCACATGTAAAATACTTCATAATGATCCTCATCATAGGGGCATACTTGTCATCAAGGAACCTAAAAGGAAAGGTCCTCTTCTTTTCATTCATGTACCTAGGTTTGATGTATTGTTCATAGTAGTGTTCATCAAAATCTTGTGCTTTATACCATTTTCTCCCCACATTCAGAGTCCTTGTAGCATCAA
Organism: Pinus taeda; assembly: GCA_000404065.3. NCBI lineage: Eukaryota > Viridiplantae > Streptophyta > Pinopsida > Pinales > Pinaceae > Pinus > Pinus taeda. The sequence goes on along the minus strand of APFE030996230.1, from coordinate 58,404 downwards.
TATTGATGGAGGATGAAACTGTAAATGTCACCACGGAAAGATTTACCTTGTTATCATGGAGATTGGCTACAAAATCCTGGTTAGCTCAGGATGATGTTGAACTCTTTGTACCTGCTCACAAAACTCATAACACCCTAGATGCCTGAAACAAGAAATAGCCATATGAGAAGCATGTAACTTTCAGATATTTGATGGTTCTTCTCTAATAAATTTGCCTCCCTTATGTGGTTTTCTCTAATGTTGAGGTTCATCTCCCATGCTTTCACTACCACTATTTTCCTCCTCCTCATAGTCTCTATCCTCTTTATCCATGTCTTTTGAATTTAAAAGTTTGAAACCCTAGAGAAGGTAATCAAGAAGTGAGTTATTGTGAATAGGGATAGGGGAAGGTGTTAGGTCCCTATAGTACTAATGATTACCCCATTACTATTGTAGTTGTATCCCTTATTAATATTGTTGTGCCCCTTTTGTCCCCATATTTTTATTACTATGGCCCATAGAATCCCTCTATTGTTATTTTTGTGGCTTTATATTATTATTGTTAGGTCGGATGGGTTATATTGTGACTCCTTAGACCCCTATATATAGAAAGGAAGTTTTGTCATTTGAATCATCCAAGAATTTTTCATTTGTGTAATGTAAAGGATGTTTCCCCCTCAAAGAGGCTGAATTCTAAGGTGTTGATCTCTCTTTTCTATCTTGTTGTGAGTTGGTTTCATAACATTTGCTATCAGAGCTTTGGATTCTAGGGTTTCGCTGCTCCAAATAGGTCATCATGGCATTTTTCCTATAACTTTTTTTCTGCGATGTTTCAGAAGTGAAAAAAGACCCATTTGAGACGAAATCGCACTGAACCTCGGGTCTGAATTTTAGAGCTTTTTTCGCTATATTGCGGAGATATGATCTAAGGAAGTTGGTCTTTTTGCAGACTCCTTAATTACATTCCAAACTGGTGACCTAGGGAAAATCATCATAACTTTCTCTCTAAGCATCGATTGAAATTTTGTAAGAAGGTACAAAAAGAGGACGGACTGTAGCTTCTTCTATATATTTTTTAGTGGCAAAGGTTGAAATAGTGACACGTGGCACTTCATACAAGTTCACTCTTCTAGAAAGGTCTATTATCAGGTCATCTTGGGTGATTGTGCATAACTCTTCCTTGGATAATCGAATGTGGATCAGACTAGTGGCATTGGAAAGAGGACATAGAGGGCTACCACAAATCATAATTTCAGAATTGGATGATCCAAAATTACAGAGATACATCAAATTCAATATCAAGCTCCTACAAAGTGAAAAAAGGTGTGTAGTTTTTTTTTTAATTTTTGCATAAGCTT